>PYAF01003458.1:12106-24751 GCA_007407185.1 Glycine tomentella
AAGCTCCGGAAATCCCTGGAATCTATCAAATTACAAAACATGTTTGATTAATCTTCCGAAATATGACAATGACATGTATACAAGCAATAGGAGCTTTTTAACTAGGTTTAGGGTAAATTTATGATAAAAGCTTATGAATTCAAAGGATAAGTGCCTTTATTTAAAACATGATTTTAACTGATTTAGGGCACTTATCAACTTCCTAAGCTTTCTAAAAGATATCATATGTCTTATTTGGAGTTGTAAAACTCAAGATATAGCATTTTTAATCTAGACTTCCAAAGCTTCCAGCGAATTTAACTTAGGACAATGACATCTCTTAGTATTCTTGTTACTACAGGAAGTACACTCTATATTTATCTGACTTTTTTATATGTTATATTAGACATTTAGATCTTTAATTACATATATCATATGCTTAATTCGGATAAGAATTGAGATAGAAATAAAATTCTCAATTCGGGTGGCAGAAATGAACAGTTTTGGGCAGCTTATGTTCAAATAAATTTTATACTATTCTTTTTGTATCCAACTATCATCACACTTCCATAATTAAATCATAAATATAACTCAATATATTTTTGAGGATGTTACATTTCACCCCCTCTAAAAATAAAATTTTTTCCTCAAAATTTGTAAATACCTGTAAACAAATCTAGGTACTTCTTTCTCATCTCTGATTCTAATTCCCAGGTATACTCTTCCAAACGTCCTTGTCCCCATGCTACTTTTACCAATGATACAAACTTATTTCTTAATTGCTTTATTTCTCTATCCAAAATTCTTGTTGGGGGCAAGCTCATAGTTAAATTTTCTTTAAACTGTATTGATTCAGATTCTAGAACATGACTAGGGTCAGAAATATATTTACGGAGTTGAGAAACATGAAAAACATTGTGAAGGTTGGAGAGATTTGGTGGTAAAGCAATTTGGTAAGCTACTGTACCTATTCTTTTCAAAATTTGAAAAGGACCAATGAAATGAGGACTCAATTTTTTGACCTTCATTGCTTGTCCTATTCCTATAATTGGAGTAACTTTAAGAAAAACATGTTCTCATTCTTGAAATTCTAAAGGTTTTCTTTTTTTATCAGCATAATGTTTTTGTCTATTTTGAGTTATTACCAATTTCTCTCAATCTTCTTGACTTGCTCTGTGGTTTGAGTTACCAGTTCGGGACCCAAGAGACTTGCTTCCCCAGATTCATACCAACATAAAGGAGACTGAAATTTCCTACCATACAGAGCTTCAAATGGAGTCATTCCTATGCTTGTATGATAACTATTATTATAAGCAAACTCTGCTAATGGTAAATATTTCTCCCAAGAACCCTGTTGGTCTATCGTACAAGCTTTCAACATGTCTTCTAGGGTTTGTATGGTTCTTTCTATTTGTCCATCTGTTTAGGGACGATAAGCAGTACTTAAGCATAACTTGGTTCCAAATGCTTTTTGTAATGCTTCCCAAAACCTAGAAGTAAAACGGGGGTCTCTATCAAGGTGGAAGGTACACCATGTAATCTAACTATTTCCTGTGAATACAAATAAGCTAATCTTTCTAATGGATAAGAAATCCTAATAGGTATAAAATGAGCTGACTTAGTAAGTCTATCTACAATGACCCAAATTGAGTCATGACCAGAAATAGTCCTAGGTAATCCTACCACAAAATCCATAGATACACTCTCCACTTCCACTGAGGAATTTCTAAAGGTTGCAAAGTGCCAGAAGATTTCTGATGTTCTATTTTTCCCTTTTGACATACTAAGCACTTTCTCCAAACTCTGCTATACCCTTTTTCATTCCAGGCCACCAAAATATTATCCTCAAATCTTGATTCATCTTAGTAACTCCAGGATGCATTGTAAAATTACTTTTGCGAGCTTCACTCAAAATTTTCTCTCTTAATCTATCAATCTTTGGTACACATATTCTCTTTTGATAAGTCCATAACCCATCATTATTCACATCAAAATCCTGAAATTTTCCTTCTTGGACTTGAGTCAAAATTTGTTGAAAATTTGGATCTCTCTGCTGTCATAACCTAATGTGCTCTTTGAAATCACTAGTGATTTGTATTTGACTCAAAATGATACTTTTAGAATTAACATAAATTAATATTTTTGAAATTTTCAATTAATTCCATTTCCTTGATCATCATCCTAGATATATGTAGAAATTTCCTACTTAAAGCATCAGCCATTACATTTGATTTTCCTGGATGATATTTTAACTCAAAGTCATAATCACTAAGAAATTCAACCCATCTTCTCTGTCTCATATTCAACTTATTTTTATCAAAGATGTACTTGAGACTCTTATGATCTGAAAAAACCTCAAATCTTACTCCATACAAATGATGTCTCCAGATCTTTAAGACAAATACTACAACTGCTAACTCTAGATCATGGGTTGGGTAATTGACTCCATGAGGTCTCAACTACCTAGATGCATATGCTACTACATTCCCATTTTGCATCAACACACAACCTAGACCTTTCTTTGAAGCATCACAATATACTTCAAATGCACCATGAGGATCTGACAATACTAACACTGTAGTACTAGTCAATCTTCTTCTTAATTCTAGAAAACTTTTCTCACACTCTGGTGACCATACAAAAGGCACATTTTTTCTAGTCAGGCTAGTAAGAGGTAAAGCTATTTGTGAAAATCCTTTAATAAACCTCCTATAATAACCGGCAAATCCCAGAAAACTCTAATATCAGTCACTGGTTTGTGAGCCCAATTCATAACTGATTCAATCTTACTAGGATCTACTGAAATTCCTTCTTTAGAAACAACGTGACCTAAAAATTTCACTTCCTTGGCCCAAAATTCACACTTAGATAATTTAGCATACAACTTCTTTTCTCTAAGTTTATGTAATACTATTCTAAGATGCTCTTCAAGCTCTTTTTCTGACTTTGAATAAACAAGTATATCATCTATAAAGACTACTACAAACTTATCTAGATAAGATCAAAATATTTTATTCATGTAATCCATAAAAACTACTTGAGCATTAGTTAATTCAAAAGACATCACTAAGTACTCATAATGCCCATATCTAGTCCTAAACGCAGTTTTAGGAATATCATCATTCTTAACTCTAATCCGATGGTATCCTGACCTAAGATCAATCTTAGAAAATATTGTGGCTCCTCTAAGTTGTGTTGGATATAGGGGGAGCAACAAGAAGAATGAAGCTTTGGACTTGGAAGAATGTTTTGAGCTTTTCACATGTCTTGAAGATTGAAATCCAAAATGAAGTGTATGAGAAGCCAATCTGTTAATCCTTGTATTTGCATGCATATAATCATTTACATGCTTAAGTGTTTTCATCAAAGAATCAAAGCTATTTTGAAAAAGAACTAAATGGATAATGTTTTTGGAAAAATGCAATTCTTCTATTTTAATCGATTACACATCAGTATAATCGATTATTTGCTTAAGTTTTAAATCTGGAAAAGCATTGAAGAACATTTAATCGATTACCTATCATTTGTAATCGATTACATAGTGTAAAACAAAAGTAATGCTTTGCTGCTTTAATCGATTACCATAAACAGTAATCGATTACACAAGTTATCTTGAAAATAATGTTTCAATAATTTAATCGATTACTATACTTTGTAATCGATTACATAGGCTTGTTTCTTAAAGAACCTTCACTGCCTTAATCGATTACCAAATATTGTAATCGAATACACAAGAGGCTTCAAATATAAAACTTCACTACTTTAATCGATTACAGCTCAGTTTAATTTATTATTTTGTTCGTTGTTAAACCCAGAAATCAGCCTTGAACACTTTAATCGATTAAGTGATAATTTAATCGATTACATGAGTAGCTTTAATTGATTATCAGGCGCGTGTAATCGATTACAGTCTGTTACAAAAAGTTGTTATAAATATCTCTAAGGCTTGTCTTAAAGTACAACTTGGATACTTCAAAATTTCTGAATATACACAAGCCTTCTCAAAGTTCCAAAGTGTTTTTCTGGGTTAACTAAAGTCTTGTCCCACTTTTTAATCTTCATGGGTTTTGAATGATTTCTTGGGTGAGAATTCTCAAAGAAGTTTTGGAGAGCATGTTCTGAAATCTATTTTCTCATTTAACTCTGATTGGTAAACAAAATGCATTCATATTCATTGGATCATCAGGTTGTTTCTCTCCATAATCTTTGATTGTAATTTCGTTTTTACAATTTCTGTTATTTGATGTTATTGTAAAGAGTTCTTTGAAGCTTGTTCTAGAGTAGTGTTCTCTAAGGAAGAATAGAGTAGTGTTCTCTTGTTCTTGATCATTAGGAGTCTAATAGGGTTTTAGATTTCTATTCTTTGTCTAGGGTTGATAAAGAGAGATTGTTGTAAAGCTTGTAAGAACAAAATTTTATAATAGTGGAACTCTAATCTAGTGTTGAGTAGAAGAAACTGGATGTAGCTTCTCTTGAGAAGTGAATCAGTATAAATTGTTTGTGTTGATTTTCTTTATCTCTATCTCTACAAGTAATCTTGTTCATTTGTTCTTGGTGTTAGTATCTTTACTCAACAAGTTCTGTTTTGAGCTATTGATTTCTTGTGCTGAGTAATTTGATTGATTAAAAGCATTATTGGTTTAAAAGTGATTAAGATCGTTTGACTCTAATTTTATAAATAATTTTAAAAGATCAAGTTTAAACAATTCACCGCCCCTCTTGGTTATTGTGGGTATTCCTATTGTTTTCAAGTTGGTCATAAGATCATCTATTCTAGGCAATGGATATTTATTTTTAATGGTTATCTTATTGAGCTGCCTATAATCTACACAAAGCCTCATTCCCCTATCTTTCTTTTTCACTAACAAAATTGGAGCTCCCCAGGGTGAAGCACTAGGTCTAATAATTTTCCTTTCCAACAATTCCTCTAGTTCCTTTTTCAATTCTTCCAATTCTAGTTGGGACATCCTATAAGGTGCTATGGATATTGGTCCAAATCCAGGAATTAGGTCAATAGAAAATTTTATTTCCCTTTCTGGAGGTATCCCTGGTATCTCATCAGGAAATACATCTGGATATTCTCTTACCACGGGTATATTAGAGAGTTCATCAGTTAACTCAGTTACATTAGCTGATAAAAGAACATACCCTTGAATTTCATTTTTACTGGAACAGGAAACAATGGAGTTCAAATACAGACACTGGGTTTGACTATTTTCTGAAATTTCTGAAGATAAAACAATGGTTTTATTTGAACAGTCCAACAACACATGGTTAGTTGTAAGCCAATCCATACCCAAAATTACACTAAATCTAGTCAAAGGAAGACAAATCAAATTTGCAAAAAAATATTTATGATTAATTTGAAAATCATAATTAAGGCAAATTTGACAAGTAGTAATAGGTTTACCAATAGGGGTACAAACTAAAAGATCATAAGGTAATTGAGATAAAAGTAATCCTAACTGTATAATAGTGTCGTAAGAAATGAAAGAGTGAGTATTACCTGAACCATATAATACAGTTAATATTTTATCTTTAATTCTGCACTTACCCTCGATGAGATTTTCGGATTGAGATGCCTCTGCTGCATTCATGGTAAAAACCCTTCTAGTCTGTTGAGGACATGTGGTGCCTTGGGAATTTTCAGCTCTGCAATTGCTAACATAATGCTCATCTTTCCACATCTAAAACATTGAACATTATTGTGACTGCGACAATCCTTTGCCAAATGTCATGTCTTTCCATATCGGGAACAAGTGGTCTGAGCTATAGGGCATGGCCTATCTCCATGAATTTTGTGTTTGTTGGATTCCTTGCCTGAATTCTGCTTTGTCTGAAATTTTCTCTGTTGAAACTTATTCTTAAATTTAAAAGGTTGAGGTCCTAATTTCTTCATAAAACTATTGCTTGACTCTCTTTTCTCAGCAGATCTCCTCTTATACTCTTATATTATTCTACACTTATTTATTAAAACACAGAACTCCCTAATTTCTAGGGGTCCCACCACTTCCAATATATCTTCCCTTAATCCCACTTTAAACTTCATGCACTTCTAGTGCTCATCAGGATTATACTGATAAGTGGAGGAAAATTTTATTAATTCTTCAAATTTAGCAATATATTCAGACACACTACTATTACCTTGTTGAAGCCTAAGAAATTCAAGCTCCTTAGCATTCCTCACTGATATGGGAAAATACTTACCATAGAATGTTGTCTTAAACACCTCCCATGAGATCTCTACTCCATTACCTACCAAAATTTGTTTGTGACTGTTCCACCAATACTTAACATCAGATTGTAACATATATGTAGCATAAGTTACTTTCTGTTGGTTGGAACAATCTAGCACAATAAATATTTTTACTATTTCTCTAACCCATTCTCCAGCCATATATGGATTAAAGGATCCCTTAAAAACTGGTGGATTAAACTTCCTAAACTCAACAAACTTATGATATTTTATATTAGTCACCTGCCTCATGTTATTATCTTGACTAGAATTATTGTTGTTACCATGATTATTATTATTATTATTATTATGGTTCATTGCGCCATCATTTGAGTAGCTGTTTCAGCTTGTTGACTTGTTGTAGTCGCTTGTTGATTTGTAGCAGCCGCTTGCTCTTACATAGCTGCTAGCATTTCATTAAGAATATTTATTTCTTCACTATTGCCACCAGCTTGTGTTGATGTTCTTCCTCTTGTTCTTTGAGTAGCCATAAATTCCTATTCACTTTCACAAAAATACTGAGGTGATCAGGCTCAATATAAAGTAAAGTGCGTCAGAATTCAACAAACACAACAATCACACACAAACAGTCACACTCAAAGTACACAAAAAAGCATAGTCAGTCCATTCCCCTTCGGCTCTAACAGGATGAACTACTCTGATACCAAAACTGTAATAACCTAAAATTATTCTAGATATTATATTTTTATTTGGGTTAAATTTTTAAGAATCGTTAGATAATTACTATTTTATCTTTACTGAATGGATCTTAGTATAAAATTTTAAAACGTATAAATTATAGAAGTTGTTAAACTGATATATACTTAAGTAGTTACAGTCCATTTTTACATAGATTATTTCTTTTGGTTACTCACGTTTAATACACCATAGACCTTAGCTACTAGAAACACCTCAGTCACACTAGTTAGGATTATTATTTATGTACAAAACCTACAACCCACGTCTTCATTTAAGAAGTTCTCTCCAATAATCTCTTCTTCGTTGATTGAATTAAATGGTTCCATGGTTGGGTTTGGATAAGCAAGAGCGAACTGTACGAATGAATCATTAGGATTAAACAGTCCGTTAAGTACAGAAACTGGAAAATGAGTGTCAAAATAAATATATGCACGTATAACTGGGTGCATGGTTACTACATAATAGTTCCTCTCCTCATCGATATACCACCCCAGATCTAATGCATCAAGGAATATGATGATTGAGGCCATCTAGAAATAAAACATGAAACAAATCTAGTGAGAAATAAAATTTCTCGGTAAACAAAATCTAGACCACCAAACACGTTAGTACATTAGTAAATCTTCAATATAAACAAATAAATCCATTCAAGAATTATGCAACTATTTGAATGCATGAAATGAATTTTCTCATGGTGCACATGGCCTCTACATATCGTACTGTATGTAGCTACACCTCGTACTGGATGTAAATGTTGCGATCGTCTTACGCAAACATGCATGATTTATTCCATGTATCTGCACTTGGTCACTACATATCGTATTGTATGTAGTCTCAGATTTTGTATCACAAATTTCGTATTGGACTTGGAAACATAAATCAACACATCATAAATCAAGATCCATTAATAATAAAATCCATAGGCAAAATACATACAACTTATGGAAAATGTTGTTATCATAAAATCATATGTACCACAAGTATGGTTAAACCATCATACCTTATTTAAATAAGATCATTATCAACTTAGGCATGACCATTAAATATCCTCAAGCTACAAAAAAATCATGTTAGTAATCTAACTAATAAACCACAATATATCTTTCAAATAATTTCTAATTCATTTAAACTTTTACAAGAAAAATTCCTAATTCCATGTTTATAGCCGGGATGGGTTGCTGGGATGGTTGTAGCTGGGAGTCCAATATATATGTGTTTACAATTGCATCCACTCATGCATAATTATATTAGACTTAGGGGGAACTGAAAGCTACCACACATAGCATTCTGATCTATTGTCATTCATATTGAAACTATTCTACTATATACATGTTATATTCACTACTAAAAATTTATTTAGTTTGTCATCATCAGAAAGAGGGGATTGCTAGACACTGGACTATCCATCACTGAACGAACTAGACACTTCTTAAGGTATTGATGAGAACAAAGATATAAATTTATGTTAACCACTTTGTTGCTTGTAAGTCAACAAGTTTGATGATTGGAAGCAACACCAGCTAAGACTTATCCATTAGTGGATACCTAGTTTACTGGAAGCGAGAAGTACTCGTCCAATCCATCAAAATATCAATTGCAATAAACATTTTATTTGAATCATTAATTTATTCCAGTTTTATGATCTTATTTAAAAGGAACATATCTACAAATCTATCTTTAATTTCCTTTTATATGTCTAACAATCATATTGAGTTATGAATGACAAATATGGAAAGTCTTGATCCTATCAGACATAAAAGTGCATGATCTGCCTATTCCAAGAAACAAGATCAATATGCTCATTGGTCATATCATTCAATTCCAAAGATATTCTCCATATGTATAGGTATCTTTCTACTTATAAATACTACATCAGGGATTGAAGAAAGAAGGAGATAGTATATATAAAGACAAAGGTCGTGAATCAGGAAACGAGAGAAAAAGAAAAGCATTTGTTGATAAAACACATAGAGCTTAAGAGAGACCATTATTTGTAGTACACAAAGTAATAGTAAGAGATTAGAACTTCATTGTAAATCCACTCTTTGAGTGTTGCAAAGAATATCTGATTCTGTATCAAATTTCTGTTTGTGAAAGCCAGGAGTGGGTTAGTTACAAAATAATACTTAGGTTTTCTTAGATTCAAGGGGAGTCTAAGGGTTGTGTTAGGAAGTGACCTTGAGAATACTTGTAAGCCAGAAGTAGCAGGAAAAAATACTTGTTGTAATCAAGTTTGATTAGTGGAACCCTTTGCTGGTTAGTAAAAGAGAACTGTACATAGCTTAGTTGAGTGAACCAATATAAAACGAAGTATTTTTATTGTTATTCTTTAGCTTATTAAAGTATTTCATTGTCCATAATTGACATATTCTAGACACAAGGTTTTCACTAAAAAACGAGTTTGATATCTCATTGGACAATAGTCCACTTTTGGTCACTCGACAATGGTTTTTATAAACTTACTTATTTATAACATCTTCCATTTAAAAAAGGTTTTATATTTTGACTAACACACTATTCAACCTCCCTTTTAGTGTGATTTGTTGTATTTCATAATTAAGTTACACAATGCATAATTTCCATTGTCTAGTATTTAATAGTGCAATTTTACATGTGTAGAAAAATAAATTAAGAAGGAAATTTCAGGGTGATTACGAAGCCCCGGGCCTAGTTGTGTGATTCTGACTCTACAAACCTAGAGCGCTCACCGATCCTCCTCATCCTACTTGCTCGCCATCATCGACAACATCTTCGTGAGGAAAATCTTATTCTCCAATAGGCTCCCCTCCCAACCCCTCAGACTCATCGTCCTCAAACTCAAAAATCCATTCGTCTTCGAATTGGATTTGGTGAAGAAATTCTTTCAGTCTTGAATATGTCCTAGAAGTGTTTCTTGGTTTCCTTGAGCAGTGTTTTCGATTTTCGTTTGTGAGAGCGACGGTGATTGCAGGTCGTTGTTTCCGGTAGAGAAATAGTGTTTGAAGACAAGTGGTGTTTTCTAATTATTGTTTGACTAGATTCGTGAGCACATGTTTATTTTGATGATGATTTTGTTTCATGAACCACGATGATTGTTAGTTTTACAATGCGTGTTGTTTCAAATTTGTGGATTATGATTGGAAAATTGAATTTATGTTTGGAGAGGTTTCTATTTTTCATTGTCTTACAGTTGGCTTGGTTCCACTTTGAATTTGAAGGTCTCGTATTTTGGTTTGGTAAGCGAAAAATTGTTCTCACAATGTGTTTGTGAAAAATCCTTGACGGTTCCTGCTGTCGTATTCAAGTTTGGGAGAAAGTGTAACATCCCGGGTGCTGATGAGGGCAGGGAGTGATCGTCAGTGCAATGAGGCGCGGACAAGGAGTGACTCCTGGCAGGCTTCCAGCGGGAGGGATACATGAATGAATCAAATACACACCCGAACGAGAGGGATCCAGAGGCTGTGCAGGTATGGGACTGTACATTTGAGGATAACTTAAAGGAAATAATAAGTACTACCTATACCAACAAGGTGCATCTACTTTTCGGTAACCCATAACTTAAGAACTCCACAGTTAAGCGTGCTTGACTTGGAGCAATTCTGAGATGGGTGACCTCCTGGGAAGTTTCTCAGGAAGTGTGTGAGTGAGGACAAAGCATGCTGAAGTGGCCGGGCCATCTAATATATATATTAAGTAGTCATTGTCCATTATTACATAGCTTCTTTATTTTGGGTGTCTCACACTCAAAACATCATAGAACTTAACTACCGGAAAACATCTATGTCACACTAGATAGGATTATTATTTATATACAAAAACCTACAACCCATATCTTCACTTCAGAAGTTCTCTCCAAAGCTCTCCTCTTTGCTAACCAAGTTAATTGGTTCCATAGGTGACTGTGGATAGGTAGGAGCGAACTGTACGAATGGGTCATTAGGATTAAACAGTCCATTGAGTACAGAACCTGGAAAATGAGTGTCAAAATAAATATATGCACGTATAACTGGATGCATGGTTACTACGTAACAGTTCCTCTCCTCATCGATGTACCACCCCAGATCTAGCGCATCAAGGAATATGATGATTGAGGCCATCTAGAAATAAAATTAGGAATATCATCAAGGAATATGATCATTGAATATCCTCAAGTTACAGAAAAATCATGTTAGTAATCTAACTAATAAACCACAGTATATCTTTCAAATAATTTCTAATTCCTTTAAACTTTCACAAGAAAAATTCCTAATTCCATGGTTGTAGCTGGGATGGGTTGCTAGGATGGTTGTAGTTGGGATGCCGGGTTGGTGTAACTGGGATGCCGGGTTGGTATAGATGGGTTGCCGAGTTGGTATAGCTGGGATGTCGGGTTGCTGTATGTAACATCCCGTGTGCACCCGGTGTATAACATTATTATAATATCATAATAGCATAAAATTATTTAATAAAGCAAATTGAATGTGGAAGCATATATGGATCGCATCTCTTGATACATTATGTATGGTACAACAACATAAACATAAATCAAATTCCATTTACAACTAGCTCTTATTGATCTAGATAACAAAAGACAAGGCATATGTCTATATGGATATGATGGGAGACAGAACTACCTCGTTTAGTATGGTATACACCACAGGGAGCCTCAAAGCTCTCAAACTCTAGCTCTAGCAGCATACAGTGCTTGACTCTCTTGGATTCCCACCATGGGATTCATCACCACTGCTATCAGCTATTCCTGCAACATAAACCCCACACGGGGTGAGATAAAATCTCAGTAAACTCGGGGTTCGTGGAGGTCTTTCCTCCCCCTGGTTCACTTTCGGACATATAATATAATAGAAATTTGGCCTAACACTAGCCATCTCAGTTCTCTAATTCCATATCACATATACTATGTATCGTGCACGCATAACAGTTCTGTGCACTCATCATATGTACTGAGAGATTGTCTGTCTAGTAAATAGACTCTCTCAAGCTCCATGAGCATTATCCTCATCTCACATGTATAACATGTACATCCACCATCTCTGTATCACCTCATACCTATTGAGAGGACACCTATCCAATGGATAGGTTCTCTTTCACTTTGTCCAACGTCTGGGGATGATCATCTGACAGGTACCTTATCTTAGGACTTATTGTCTTTGCTTAAGAAGCTCATCTGACAGGTACAATTCCCCAGAATTTCACTAAATCCTATCCAATACCTGAGGAGGAGCATCCAAGGAAGGGCTCTCCACTCACTCAGGATGTCTATCAGTACTCTGCCTGAGGAGGATCATCCATTTAAGGGCTCTCCACTCGCTCAGGACTATCACACACACACATTGCCTGAGGAAGATCATCCATTGAAGGGTACATTCCCTCAGGACTTCTACCTGAGTACCTGAGTGAGATCATCTACTGAAAGGCACATTCACGCAGGACTCTCCTTATCCACGCCTGAGGAAGATCATCTACTTAAAGGCACATTCCCTCAGGACTTGCCGCCCAATACCTGAGAAAGATCATCCACTGAAGGGCACATTCTCTCAGGATTTACATGGATGCCTGTTGGGACTTTTGGCAAGCGTACCAATTGTCGTCGTAAGTTACAAAATAAAAGTTCGTCTCCACAGGGAATTAATTTTTACTTTGGTTGATTAAATTGTTGAGCAGTTTAGTAGTTATGTACAGGTGATGAAAATTGACGATTCATTTGTTGTTTGAATAAAATGAATTGTTGTTTGCATAAAATGAAGACAGCAAAG
>PYAF01003458.1:27523-65228 GCA_007407185.1 Glycine tomentella
GTGTCTTAAGCTTTTTACTTCATAAAATATCCTAAAGCATTTGTATTAAGTTATTTTCCAAAATGTCTAGTAAAATTCCTAGAAATTCTAATTCATAGTTTCATGTTATCTGCTTTGTTGGAAATTCATTTATTAAGGGTCTCTTATCCTTTCCTCAGGTTTCTTCTGAATGCTAAAATTATAATAGCCATTTTGAGAGGAAGGGGTATTTTGGTCATTTCCCAAATATCTAGGGGCGTTTTCATAATTTAATGAGAAAATCTAACAAATATTTCTTAAAAATGAGGGTGTTACATGCCGGGTTGCTGTAGCTGGGATGCCAGGTCAGTATAGTTGGGATGCTGGGTTGCTGTCCAAATAATAAAAACAACCCAAATATCATCCAAATCACTTCCAAATATCACTAAATATACTCCCAAACATCACTAAGATTTCAGCTTATAAATCATCTCCTATCCTATGATTTAAATCAACATTTCCATATCGTAAAATAACCTTCAAATGACATGAAATTTCAGCCTAAATAATAGCCATAAATCTGTACATTTAAGCATGTAAATTAGTCCAAATAAATTCTTAACTAAAGATTGAAGCCTAGCCTATCTAAAGTGAATTTTGATTCTTGAAGAGGAAAGGAGTAAGGGCTATTTTCCTTGGAAAAATACTCTAAGAAATGAGTTTTTGAAAAAGAAAATGGCTGATAGGTGAGGTGGTATAAGGATGACACGATTAAATAAGCAAAGGTGGTAGAAAATAGAAAGCTTGGTTCAAGGAGCAAGTGGTAGTATGATAGGTTTTGGAGCTGAAATTTACGTACAGAAATTTTTGAATGTCAAGGCTATTTATACTACTTTAATTAGTTCAGATTTAAGGATTTTAGTTTGGTTAAAACTGATTTTAGAAGTTAGTTTAGTTAGACTTTAACTAGGTAATCATTTCATTGGAAGATATTTAACCTTAAGCCTTATCTTGATTCTTTTAATCATTGACTTGGGGGCAGCTGGCTTCTACGTGGATCTTGACTGAACAAGGGAATGCAATTGCTTGGTTTAAATTGTTCCACATTCACACAAAAACCCTTAATTAAATCTTTTCACTTCAGCAAAAATATTTTACAGCAACCTATATTTTTCAATCTTTGCATTTGACTTGTTGTTTAAGTGCATTCTTTATCTTATTGAAGGATTATATGCACGCAGATTAGTCTTGGACTGATGAAACCTCTGAGTTGTCATCCTTTTGGGATTGAAGATTTTATTTCCTTTGGCCAAAAATCCAAGAGTTACAAGTTGTGCCCAATCCAAAAGGTCCGAAGGACTAGAACACTTGACCAAATGGGGTTCGCTCATTGTACATTATGTACTAATCTACTAGTCCAAAAATTCTCATCTTTTAGTATGTTAAACTAGACTTCCTAAGCTTTCTAACAAGATATCATATGTCTTATTTGGAGTTGTAAAATTCAAGATATAACATTTTTAATCTAGACTTCCAAAGCTGCCAGCGAATTCAACTTAGGACAATGACATCTCTTAGTACTCTTGTTACTGCAGGAAGTACACACTCTATATTTTTTTGAATTTTTTATATGTTATAGTAGACATCTAGATCTTTAATTTCATATATCATATACCTAATTTGGATAAGAATTGATAGAGAAATAAATTCTCAATTCGGGTGGCAGAAATTGACAATTTTGGACAACTTATGTTCAAATAAATTCCATACTATTATTTTTGTATCTAACTATCATCACACTTCCATAATTAAATCATATAACTCATAATATAATTTTGAGGATGTTACAGAAAGGGTTCTTGTAATTGTTTTCTAAAATTTATGATATTTTTAACTCTTCAGAAAATTGTGTTTTGATTTTTTTCCTCCAATTTGTGATGATTTTTAATTCGAAGAAGTTACATTTTAGAATTTAAATTAAAAAAATGCTATGTAGATTTTGATTTGTCCAAATCTAGTTGAGAGTCAAAGAAAAAGTCACCCATTTTTGTTTTGCAAGAATGAAAAAAATACATTTTTTGCACAAACTTAAAAAAATGAACTTTAGGTATTTTAGAAGAAAAAAATATATTTTAACAAATAATTAAGAAATCATAATTTTTTTTATCAGAATCAATAAATCATAATATATCCATAAAAAAGTCCAAATTAGAGTTAAAATAGACTTAAATATCTTTTAATCTTTGCAATTTCTTTTTTTTTTCGTCATAGTAATTTTTTTTCAATTTTTATAAATTATATTCATTTTATTTTTAATTTTTTAGTATTTTAGATAACACTTTTTATCGATTAAAATTTTATCTAAAATATTAAAATGATGAAAAATAAAACAAACAAAAATTATAAAAACTTAATTTTTTTTAAAAAATAAAAAATATTAAATTGTTAGCACTACAAAAATGTTTAAGTCTGAAAAAAATGTTGATTGTTAAAGCACCTACGTCGTGTCTCCGTGCATAGCACACAACAACTCGCATAGTCACTCTCCACCCACACGCGCAAGAAAAACAACGAACGTGCAGAATATAGCGAACGAAGTGAATTGGGGATGAACAAAATTACCATCACGATTACCCAAATTGGCGACGTTTGATTCTCTGAGATTGCTTCCACGGCTGACATTTGATGCTACATGTTGGTTTCCATGGCCAACTCGTGATCGAAGTGGTGCCCCCTTTTCCAAAACCCTAGGAGAGAGAAACTTCGCGCTGAAACGGCCTCTTGGGGCTCTCAGGTTGTGCCCTGGCTTCCAATTACGCCACCCTTTTGTGGATTCAGGTGCTTTTCTTGGATCAATTGTTGTGGTTTTGGCATTTTCGTGTGTTCCCGTGGAAACCCTAGAATCATGCAAATTGGGGAATTCGTGGAAATGGGTGCTGTTAGGGCTTAATTTTGTTGGGCGAATTGTGGTTGATTGTTGTCTCGTTGCGACTTTGCCATGCATTGTGTTCGAAGTGCATTCGGGTTTGTCTGTTTATGGGTATTTGGCATTAATGTGGTATTAAATGCAGGGGAATTTGTCCCCCTTTGGGAAATTAAATGGAATGCGTCTCTTTGAAGTGGCTGGTTTGTAAATTGAAGCTTATATGTTTGGTTTGTGATGCCAGTTTGAAATTTGAAAGGAAGAAAATCATTGGTGGCAAGTGGCAACATTCATGCATGCACAAGTTTCTCAATATGTGCATTTATTAGTGACTACTAATACTTAATTGTAAACTACCGCACTATTTTGCTTTTTGCTATTAGTTGGCATCTTTGATGAGTCTGCAACTTTTGTCTGGGTTTGCATTAGCTTTCCCGTTTGAACATTTTAAACTGAGGTGCCTTCACCCCTTCATCTTGGATGATATTTTGGATGTTGCTGTGGCCTATAGGACTCTGTTTATGCTGCAATTACCTTTAAGTAAATTATATTCTCTTTTTATCCGTGATCATCTTGATCTTTGATTTCATTCAGCTGAAGAGTTATATTACCACTTATTTCAAAATTCAAAATATTAACATGCCACAATTTTCTGCTTTCCAGATACATAATAATTGCAAATCGTGAAAACCTATGTCTTCTGCATATGTACATTCTACAATCTACATCCTTCCCCTTTTTACCTATAGCCAATAAAGAACCTTGCAACTAGCAACCATTGTTTGGTAGGTGGTCTTTCTGACATCCTAACTTAATAGGCTTTCTTGCTTTGGATAGAGTTCAGTCCACTTTCTGATAGGCACGATCCTGTTAGATAGTGAATTAAACCTTGCTGGAAAGCAGGTCGCGCATTTCAAACTTTTTGTGGAATGCCTTTCTTGCTTATTTATTTTCCTTCAAGACTGGTGATGGTTGCTAGAGGCTCCAAGTACATTGGTTGTGGGTGGTAGTAGGTGTACTTGTAAGGATACTCCAACACTCAAGTTAGTATGTGTTCTAGGAGGCTTGTGTATTACATTAGATCCATTACCAGAGTGCTTAGTCCCCATTATAGTGGCGAGAATGAGATGCTTGGTTAACAAGTAAGATAGTGTCATTATGGGATTTAGGGAGATTCTAGGCTGGTTTGTTTAAACTTATTTGCTAAAAAAAGTGCTTATTTTATTAAAATGAGCAGTTTTCTAATTTTTTTAGTGTTCGTCTAAACTGATTCTGTTTTAAAAAAAAAAAAGTTTTCTGCTTATTTTAAGAAGCAAATCCTATCTGCTTCTTATAAAAGCAGTTATATCAAAAAGACTTATTTTAAAGTTTCTTTTTTAAGTTTATACAAACTCAACCTCTATCCCTTAACAGATTAGGAGAAGACATCAAGGATTTTGGTCCTTTATAACTAGTCCTCCAAAGATCATGGGAAAATGTGCATTAACTACCTTGTGTTTTGCTGTCAGATATCATATAGGCTATGTTTGGACAGGTGGTAGAGGGTGGAGTGGAGAGGCATGGAGTGGAAAGGGAAGTTGTTCCACTGTTTGGTTAGTAAAAATAGGAATGGAACATGATGGAGCATGATCCATTCCATTTCATTGTTAAACCCCAATTATCTTCCTCCAAATTTGGGTGCACTTGATGGAACAATTTTTTTTATAAAATGAACATTTTATCTATGAAAACTATAACCTAATCAACAAACTCTTAGGGATAATATATTTAAAATAAGGATAATGTAGGACTTAAAAAGTCATAACTCATTACCCCTAATCCTAACATAGCATAGTGTTAACATAATAACATTCTAATGTTTGATTGATGGGAAGTTCTGTGTCTCAATACAACAATAGCCTTATCCCACTAGGTGTGGTTGGCCACATGGGTATGATGTCATTGGATAAAAACCAAATTCTTAGAGATACTATTTTGTATGTCCTAATATCTTAATTGTTTTTTGTGTTGTACAAATTGCTTTTTGATTAGATTTATGCCTTTACCCTCTTCACTTCACAAATTTGGCAGACTCTTTAAAGATGGGAAGTGAAGCTTTCAGATATTAGAGGTTGGGAATGAATGGATATAAATCAGGATTTGCTCTCCTTGTAAATGCTGAGGTTGATTCTATGGGTGGAGTTGTTGACGGCGGAGTTGGCATAGGTTTGAAGATCTCTCCGTGCAGAGCAGCAATTGAGAAGGCTCAAGCAGAGCTCAGGTGATGGGAAAACCCTTCATGTAGTTGCATTGTGTTTGATTATGTTTTTTTACTGCCAATCCATTCCATTCATATTCATATAAAATAACTATTGCATGTCGATATCAGAGAGGAGTACGATGTTCGTGATGAAAGAAGAAGACAGCTTGAATTTCTTGAAAAAGTATGGAAGTTTTCATCTTTTGCATTTCATATCTCACAATACTTTGATGTAAATGATGGTCACCTGTACTTTGTAAGTGCAGGGTGGGAATCCTCTGGACTTTAAGTCTGGGAATGCTGCTTCGGTTAGTGTTCAGTCTACTTCACTCACGGATCAGCCTCATGAGCAGTTTGTGTCCAGGTTGACTATTCTTATCTAGTTTTCCCGTGCTGTACATGTGTTACTTTTCTATTAATATCTTTTGTGTTAATTTTCTTAATGCTTCGTTGCTTCTTTCTCCTGTCACTTCTTTCCTATTGTGATCTCAGTGAAGCAAAAGGTAGTTTTGCATTGACTGCCTCCCCCCATGGTGACTCTGTTGACAGTAGTGCTAGACCCGGGCCTCCTTTGGCTAGTGAACCTAATACTGCTGATAATCTCCTACTTTTTGATGGTGAGAATGAGTTGCCTGAAACTGAAAGGAGGTGCCTACATTCAAACAGAAGGAATAATATTGCTCTGTCAGAACAGTCTTACCAAATTGATGGAAGTCTAAATGCTAAGGAAACTGAAGATTCCGCTATTTTCCGGCCATATGCACGAAGGAACAGATCTAGATCAGGTCACGGTCCTCGGGGGGCATCAAGGGAAGTGAAGGGGTTAATGTCTGAAACAAATAGCCTAAAGAACCTTAATTTGACAACTGTGTCTAAGCCAAAGCCAAAGCCTTCCAGTTTAAATGGTGATGTTGGTACAAAAAATTTGACTACTAATTATACTCTGAATGATGAATTGGTTGGGATCCGAGATCATCAATCCACTAGTGGCAATGCTAGTGTTCCCGAAGACAAGTTGGATATTACGGTGAATAGAAATTTAAAAGAAAATCATGGAACTCTACCTTCAGAAGATAATATTGTTCAAAACCCTGTTCTCATGGCTTCTGGAGAAGTTAACATAGTTGAATTAAGGGAGCCAGTATCTGCTGTCAATCATGAACCTCCACCTCATGTACCTACTACAAAAGCTGAAAATGGGCCTTATTGTCAGCCAAATGGGTTTTGCAATGTAGAGGTAGACAGGAAAAGTGTACTAAATGAAGGCCAAAATAGCATTGCTACATTAGGCATGAAGAATTTCGATTTAGAGTCCTCGTGCACCCAAACTAGTTTAGTTAGAGATGTGAATAATGATAGTGATATGTGTACCAATACAAAGAAAGCTGATGCTAATGGAAATACCATTGAACAAACATTTGCATTAGAGAATAAACTGAACTCTGCTGATTGCGAAGTTGTGAAAGGTAGACATAAGACAAAAAATGTAAATGGTGTTAACGTTAGCAATGAGCATGATGCTGGTTATCAAAATCATTCTGGTTGTGGTAATATCGTCAAAGCTGAGGAAGATGTCCATATTAACAGTTCTTGCATGTCAAATATCAAAGGAGTACATCATAATGACAGTAACATATCAAAAACTGATAAAGATACTGTTTATGTGGATCAGTCCAATTCTGTCAAGGAAACCAGCTGTGAAAGATATCAGGTTCCTGTGGATGTGTCACTTTCAGAACCTCCTCAGACTGCTCCAGATGAAAAGGTTACAAGCGCTGGCTCTGATGATCAACCATGTCCTACGCACAAAATGAAGTTAGCAGACAAGGCTCGTGAAGATTCAATTTTGGAAGAGGCTAAAATTATAGAGGTTTCTATTTCTCATTCCATTTCCAGTGATTTCTGTGTATACTTTTTGGTTAAATTTGGTTGTTTGCACAATAAATTTAAAGGTCTGATATGATGCACTAAACAGGCCAAGCGGAAGAGAATTGCAGAATTATCTCTTTGCTCCTTATCCACACAGAACCACAGAAAGTCACAATGGGGTTTTCTTCTAGAGGAAATGGCATGGATGGCCAATGATTTTGCTCAGGTTTTATTTTTTATACTTTCTAGTGATGTTTTGCTCTCATACTTTCTGTGGCAATCTTTTCCATTTAGAAACTAGCGAAAAAATAATCATTGTTAAATTTGTATACATGATTATTCTTGAAATGTTTTTTTTTTCTTAAAAAAAAAAAAAATGCATTTGTAGGAGCGTCTTTGGAAGATAGCTGCTGCTGCACAATTGGGTCATCAAACAGCTTTTACTTGTCGGTCAAGATTTGAAAAACTAAACAAACAACTAGGGACAAAAATTTTGTCTCACAGGATAGCGAAGGCTGTCATGCAGTTTTGGCATTCGGCTGAGCTTCTTCTAGACAATGATCTTGGTATTAACTGCATTGTTGGTTGTGTTGAATCTGGGAAAGTTGATGCAAATGAAGCTTTGAGGGATCAAAGAAGACATAGCAATATGGTGCTGATTATCCTCTGTCCTTTTCACTCTATCTACAAAAGAAAGATTGCTGTTTGAATTTGGTCATTGTATTACTAGATTTTTGTAGTTATATAAATTTCCTTTTTCTAATTGTTTCAATGAGTCATGCATATATTTTGTTAGATTTTTATGGGACTAGGTTTGCTCATGGCACTTATAATGTAGTTTCTGACTTCCTTATTTGCTGTTGGTCTTTTTCCTTTTGATTTCATTACTTATTAAAATATTGCTGTTGGTTGCCATTGGAGTTTGTGAGAAAACTATGTGCTAGTATTTTTTTAGTGCTGTTATTTTACTTTATTATTACTACTGGATAACGGCTTTTGAATGTATTAAGGAGCAATAATACATTCGTATTATCTGATACACTATTGATAATTTTTAAACCAAAATAAATTAAGAGCAATGGGGTTTGGTTTATTAAATTTATGAGCTGTAAAATATGGTTTACTTCAAAATGAAATCATACTAGAGTGGATCCACAACATCCTTAGAGCTGGTTGAGTGCTGTGCTTTGCAGAATCTGGAATATAGTGACTGGATTGTTTGTTCAAATACATTTAGGTTGTGTAGTTATTTGAGTTATGGCTTTATGTCGATTTCTTTCACAAATTGACATTGGAAATAAATTAATTTGGCTCTGGATACCATCTTAAGATAAATTGAGTGAGAGAGAAAAAGAGCTTTGTATTATTATTACTCTTAGTGAGAACTGATTACAATGAGAGCATATATAGAGGCTGACCTTATTGGTACAGCTGTAACAAAAGTTGTTAACAGAGAATAACAACTTCTAACAAACTATCTGTTAACAGTTCTAACAAACTGACTGCTTAACTTACTGCTTTGCAACAATAGCTAACATTTAACATATTATACTCCAATAAGTGGTTAGTGGTTACACTTTATTATGCTTGATGAAATTAGGTAGCATATTATTTATGTAAACCTTAAGTCAAAAATAGTAAATTCACAATGTATTTATTCTCTTGTTTACATTTGGAGTTCTGGATTTTAAGCCTTGTTTGAAATTGTAGTTTAAAAATTACTAATTATCTAGGCAAAATATGTTGTTTTTAATTATCACTTCTTTTCTTTTGTTTGGCCATTGTTTGTTGTTATATGTTGATGTTGATATATACTCATTTGAGGGATGGCTGCCTGTCTTTTACTCACTAATTGGATTAGATGCATCAGAGGTTCAAAATTGGAACTGTAGCATTTGTTTTTATCTGGGGGATTTGGGATGCTTAATTTTTTTTCTTTATTAACTTGTTGCTACATCCAGATTTATTCATTTTGAGCTATTTGTTATTGATGCTTAAATGTTGGTTGTTTTGGTCAGGAGACAAGCAAATTTTTGGAGGGACAAAATCCTGCAAAACATGCTGCACTTAAAGTGCATGCATATGCTTTGAGATTTTTAAATGCTAATAGATCTCAAGGAATTTCCTCTCAAGCAGAAGCACCAACAACACCTGAAAAGATATTTGACTCATGCACTGTAGATATGTTATGGGATGAACATCTTAATGAAGTATGTGACAAGTTACCTTATAATTCTGGTTAAAATATTTATTTTAATGTAAGCTATGTAACTGTGTTTGTGTGTGTCCTATGTATGTGATTGTGTCACATATTCATTGCCCTCAACATGTTATGGCTAAATGAAATATTCATTTTGAACTCCATTGGATGTGACTTTTTAATCTAATTTATGATTTAATAAATATTTTTGTGGAGTACTTTTGTTATTATCAATGTAAGAAAATCTTACTTAGTGGGATAAGGCTTTGTTGTTGTTTCTTGTTGTAAGCAAATAACTGTCTCATGTCATTTAAATTTATAGGAAAATCTTTTCTATGAAGTTCGTCCTACTGCAATGGAAACATATAGAAAAGCTATCGAATCTCATTTCCTACAGTTCGAGGTAAATTTATGATCAAAGATACTCAGCTACTTTGTTTATCAGGAAAAAAAATGCTTGGTTACTATGTTTTAGTCCCTCCTGAATGGCAAAGCTGTTTCAGGAATAATGTTTTTATCTTATTAGTTCAAATTCATGTAAGCATATTATTTTTAATTTAACTTATTGAAACAATAGAATAATTTTTTTCAGAAAACTGGGAGTAGCATTCAAGAGGAAATGGAAACATCTGTGTATGATACTGCAGCAGGTACTATTGAGACACTTGCATTGTTTGGAATTTTTAGTCTATAGTTGGTTGCTCTGGAACCTGTCATTATTTTCTTTCGTTGATTGAAACAGAGTTTGGGTCTCAAGAGAGTGCATATGATGAGGAAGAAGGAGAAACCGACACTTATTACATGCCCAGTGTCTATGAGGACAACAAATCATCAAAATCTGCGCAGAAGAAACATAAAAATTTGAAGGCTTACACTCCTAGGTGTGGTGATGCTGGTGCTGATTTGCCTTATGTACACTATGCAACTGGAAATCAACCATCCATGCTGTTTGGAAAAAGACCTGCTAGTGTAAATGTTGGGTCAATACCAACAAAGCGCATGCGTACTGCTACTAGGCATAGAGTTGTAAGTCCTTTCACTGTCAACATGGGGACGGTACAGGCTCAAGCTAAGGCGGATGCTTCAAGTGGCGATACCAGTTCCTTTCATGATGACCAGAGTACTTTACATGTTGGTCCCCTGATTCAGAAAAGTACTGAAGTGGAGTCAGTTGCAGATTATGAAAAGCAGTTATCTTATGACTGTGTTGAAACATTTGTTAAACTAAAGAAGAAGAAGAAGGCGAAGACTCTGGTAATAATGAATTTGTATTTATATAACATAGCCCTGCTTATTTTTGAACATGTGGACTTTTTTTTTTTTTTTTTTTTTTTTACTTCAGAATCTATATTTCAGCTGTATTCGCTTTTATTCTGCAGGGTGCTACATATGATCAGGGATGGCAGTTGGATTCTGTTGTTCTAAATGAACAGGTAACCTTGTTTCACTGAAATTTCCTTAAAGTAATATCAGCCTTTCTCTTTCAGCTGTGGCGGGTAAAAAAAGAGGGGGGGGGGGGGTTAGAATCTTTGCAAAGTAGGTCTCCTAAAGATGCTAAGTAAATTCTTTAGTTTTTTCTTTTAGATATGGCAGCAGGTAATTTGGGTAGGTATGCTTTTAATTAAGAATAATGGGATTCCGATCCTGTTATTACTTGTCATTGCAACTACTACATGTTTCTGTGGAACAGGTAATGTGTTTCAGCACTAAAGAACATGTTCCAATGTAGTTTGTGTTATCTTGAAACTAATTTTATAAAGAGAAATTTGTTTGGAGTTTTTGATGAGGATGGGCTTCTGCTAATGTTGGGATGTTTCTTCAAATGTGTTTCAAAGTTTTGGAAGGATAAGGAAGCTAAACATTGTGGCTTTGTGTTTCAATGTTTTACAACTTTGTAGTTAGGGGTGTTCACGGGTACGGATCATCCGTGAACCCGAACTGATCCGAACCAATCCGGACAATTTTGGGTTGGGTCATTTATGTATTTTGATCAAAACCGAATCGAACCGAACCAATCAAAACCGTTAATGTACAGGTTGGGTTACGGGTTTAGATTTACAGATCCGATGACCCGATCTGTGAACCCTAATAATAATGTAAATTTTATTATTTATATATATATATATTATTAGATTTTATATAAGGAGATCAGAAGATATTTGTTTTAATATTACATTGCATAATAAGATAAAAAAATTTAAGATTGCAGTAAAAAATAAGATAGAATATTTTTTAATATTGCATTAAAAAATAGGATAGAATATTTTTAAGATTGCATTGCATAATAGGATAGAATATCTTTAAAATTGCATTGGAAAATATGATAGAATATATTTAGGATTGCATTCAAAAATTGGTTAAAATCATATTTTTAAATTAGTATAGATAGAAATATATTTTTGTGTTCATGTATGCATTTCATTCCAAATAATATTAGAGTTTTAGAGAGTTTATGTTTACATTATTGAGAGAATTAGTTATAACAAAGCTTGGTTTGTAAGAAACAGTTGTGATTCAGACTATTATATTAATTTTGTTTAAAAATCTTTTGTTTATAATTTATATTATAAGTCTATTTTAGAATATTATGTTGATGGTATTAAATGAATCAATTTTACTACTTTCATACAGTTGATAATATTGTGTTAATTGTATGGGATATTTGAAAGAATCGTGATATAAAATAGTAGTTCTAAAAAAAAAATTAAATGGTTAACCTGGTGATCCGAACCGAACCGAACCAAACCGTTCATGAACGGGTTGGGTTGGGTTTTAATTTTTCTTTTCTTCCGAAACCGAACCGAACCGATCAAATTTGATTGGGTTAGGTCCTAAATTTGGCTAAAACCGATCCGAACCGACCCGCGAACATCCCTGTTTGCAGTTTTTCGCCTGTGCTTGTTGCATAGGTGCTACTCTAGCTTTAGGTAAATCTGGTGCCTACTTAACATGGAAGACACTGACTTTTCATACCTCTTTTTGGTATGTCAGAAGGTTGTGTCTGTGTCTGTGTATTCATTTTTTCTTATTTGGAACATCAGAAAGTTGTTATAAAAATTTGAAACTAGGATTGCTACCCCAACCCCTAACTTCATATAGATATTTTTAAATTTACCTGTATACACTGTTTATGAATATTATTTTCTAATTAGTTATTCTATTGTGTTTTCTCAACGCAGAGGGATCAGTCCAAGAAGAGAGTGGATAGTCATCACTTTGAATCTAATGGAAGTAAGTAGTGGTAAAACTACTTGTAATTTTATAATAGATCTAGAAACTTCTTTTACTTACAATTAGTATATAATTCTATTTTCTTCATGATTTATTAGTTAAATTGTTGTGTTTTGAAGGTTTGTGTGGGCAACCTAATGCTAAGAAGCCAAAGATAATGAGGCAGTCACTTGATAATCCTTTGGACAATATTGTTCCTATGACTAATTCTATTGCTTCCCCAGCTGCGACACAAATGAGTAACATGTCAAATCCTAATAAATTTATTAAGATCATTAGTGGGCGAGACAGGGGCCGGAAAACTAAAGCTCTGAAGGTAAATTTTAATGTGAAGTTAGATGCTCATGTGCTAGCAAATTTTCTTTCTGTGATTTTGCTAATTCTCTTATTTATATATTTATTATTTTTTCCTATTAGATTTCTGCTGGACAGCCTAGTTCTGGAAGTCCTTGGTCCCTATTTGAAGATCAGGTTGTTTGGAATTCATTTGCTTTATCCTTTTTTCTTTGTTATTATTGAATTCAATAAATATTTTACACTTTAATATCTATCAATTATGTAAAAGGCTTACCATTCTCCTGCCTGTTGCAGGCTCTTGTGGTCCTGGTGCATGATATGGGTCCAAACTGGGACCTCGTAAGTGATGCTGTCAATAGTGCTCTCCAAATCAAGGTACTGATGTGCAAATATGGATGGTTTTAGAAGAAAGTGTTGTAGTTGCTGGACCTGTTTATTTTATTGTGTCATTTCATTAGACCATTACTGAAAATCATGCTTCTTAAAAACGATATTATTATTGACACCTACCAATTGCCTCTTGCTTCACAGGATGGGTATCCATGTAACTACTTCTATAAACAAAATTTCAGTAATTGGGAGTACTTAGGGTTGCTGCTTACATTTGTCATATATTTTGAATCTCTGATGCTGTGTTCATTATGAAGCTTTAAATGCTCAAATTTTATTTAATTTGTAACTTGGTAGTTTAATTGGCATTTAATCAGATTTTTGCCGATAATGATATTTTACAACATTTCCAGTGCGTCTTTCGGAAACCAAAAGAATGCAAGGAGCGTCATAAAACTTTAATGGATAGAACACCCGGGGATGGTGCAGATAGTGCTGAAGATTCAGGGTCTTCACAGTCTTATCCTTCTACATTACCTGGAATTCCTAAGGCATGTAATTTTTTTTTTCATTTTTAGTATATTTGGATGCATTGGTGAAACCTCGTGTTTGACATACATTTTGCAGCTTTAATTGGGTAAATCTTTCGTATCTTTAGCAGGGTAGTGCCAGGCAGTTGTTTCAACGTTTGCAGGGGCCAATGGAGGAGGATACACTGAAGTCTCATTTTGAGAAAATTATAAAGATTGGGCAGAAGCAGCATTACCCTAAGAATCAGGTTTGAATCCAAAGCATTTATATCAGGATAGATTCTAAGATGCAGTGATATTAAAATTGGCATTTGACTTTGTTACACACACACACACACACATATAGAGAGAGAGAGGAGGGATCAACTTCACCATTTATTGGTGCTTAAATTAGATGATTAGTCGTTATTCGGGAAATAAAACTTAAATAATAGATGGCTACTTTAGTGCTATTAATGCATATTTAAATTTAGTTAGTGGCTTAGTGCAACTTGAACATGAATTGCATTCTTTTACTTGTAGTGATATGACTATGAATACCAGTTTATGAGCCAACTGTATTGCTGTCTGCAGAACTGTTATACTATCATCTATGAGAAAACCTTTATGTTTGGAGTTTGAATCCTTCCCCTAATCAACTTATAGGAAACAACTCCTATCATTGCTTCCCATTTAGTAGGCAAATTGATTATACATAAACTAGAATATGGGTCTATATGAATACTAGGGGAAATCCATGTCTCTATTTTTTTAAATGAAAATAAAATAAAAGAGGGAATGAGAGAGAAATGAAGGAGGTTAACAATGTATAAATATGTTATATTATGAGTGATGCTATTTATTACGAAAGGAAAACTACACGAATTGCACAAATGTAAATTGGACAGTGGTGATTTTTTTAACATAAATACTGATTAAAAGATTTGAAAAATGTGAATAGGAGAATTCATGGAGATCAATTATCGTGCACTTACAACAAAATTTGTTTTCGTAATAGATAGCATTTTCCTTATATTATTTATCTTGTGTGAGAAAAGAATCTGACATTAATGAGAGTAATTCTATAAGTAATTCTATAAGAAAACCTTAGGAAACAACTCCTACGATTGCTTCCCTATTAGTGGGCATATTGATTATACATAAACTAAATGTATGGGTTTATATGAATACTAGGGGAAATCCATGTCTCTTTTTTTAAATGAAAATAAAATAAAAGAGGGGGAAAGGGGGGGGGGGGGGGGGGGGGGGGGGGGGGGGGGGGGAGAAAGGAAGGAGGTTAACAATGTAAAAATATATTATATTGTATTTCTATTGAAAGAAAAGAAGCTGACATTGATGAGAGTAGTGGGGTGGTCAATTTAGTTAAAAAGAGAGTAATGGATGGTTTAGAGAGGATAAATTGTTTAATAAATTGTGTAAATCAAATGTGGGTATTCCCTTTATTATTAGTATAGATGAATATAATATAAAACTTATATCAATTTATAGTTTATTGTAACTAATTCACCATAAATAATATTTTGTTGAATTTTTTTTTTTTTTTTTTGATCAGCAAAGATAATATATATATTAGGTAAAACAGTACAAGAAGTACTGCAGAGCATACAACCTAGCAAGAACAGAAGTAGAATCTAGGTGGCTTAGAACATGAAAAGCATGAAAGAAGCCAACTAAGTCTGACTTAAGACTAGGGAAATAAAAGGAAAAAATACATCTTAGGCCCTCCCCTGAAAATCAAAGCAGTCCTTCAAGTGACTGGACCAATAATGAAAAGGAATATCAAAACCTATCTCCAAATTTTTGAGCCAGGACCAGCAGAAAAATATGCTATCCTCCATCAGCTTCTGACCATTAAAGACTTCGTTGTGGAAGACGATTCTATTCCTATGATGCCAAATACTCCATGTTAAAGCGATCCACCAAATCTGCCATCTGTGTAAACTATTCCCTTTAAGGTGACAAAAGGAGTGTTGACGAAAATGTTCTCTAGGGACATCCGAATACACCCCTACAATATTGACCCATGACCTTGCTTCCCACCACAGTGGCAAAATGCTATGACAGGTGAAAAATAGGTGAGCTGCATCCTCCTCGTGGCTTCTACAGAAAGGGCAAGAGGCATCAGTGATTTCCATTAATAATATGTGTATTGTTTTTTGTAACATTAATAATATTAATTGTCAACTTTTTTAATGATGTTATGATTGAAAAAATGAAATATATCAAAGATGTACATCATTTGTGTCATTTATTAAACGCTTCATTGTAGATTACGTTTAACTTAGTTTGTATATGAGAACAGCTATCAAAACACACTTTTCTTAACACTATTATTGGCTGAATTTATTAGGTACATATTCTAACAAATTTAGACAGCATAACTTTATTTGTGCCTGTTTTCTGAAGCAATTTCTTTGATTTCCCGTGGCCTTCTGATATGGGACAGTCTAATTACTTCTTATTGGTCTGATTAGCGATTACTTCTGAAGGATATTACCTGCAAGGAGCAGAATTGTAACTATGTGAAATTCAAATTTTCCCATTTTGTCATTAGTTTTTGTGACATGATTCTTAACAGAAAGTCTTGGTCAATGCAGGTTGATAACCTGGATTCAAAACAATTAGCACCTGTCCATAATTCACACGTGATTGCTCTTTCCCTAACCAGCCCCAACAACCTGAATGGAAGTATTTTGACGTATGTTTTTATTTTACTTATTTCCTGGGTAATATGGAAATATTATAACTTTGGGTTCTGTTGTATTGTCTACTATGCTCATCTAACTGTAGTTGGGTTTTCCTTATAATTTTAGAATTTTGGTACACCTGATTAGTTTGTTTAGCACAAGTATTTAATTTATGTTTGAATCCTGGATGAAGGCCACTTGATCTCTGTGAAGCAGAAGAAATAAACCCTGATGTCCCAGCCCTTGGGTATCAAAGTTCTCATCCTGGTGGTTTGACATTACCAAATCAAGGTGTTGTACCATCAATGCTTCCTACATCCGGGGTGAAGTCTTCACTACCAGGGTCTTCTTCTGGTATGGTTCTTGGCCACTTGTCATCATCACCTGGTCCAGTCGCTGCATCTATCAGGTGTGCATTTTTATGGCTGAGGATTCTTGCTGTGATTAGATTTTGTGCATTAACATCATTTGTTTTTATACAATCAATGGATGCATTTGTTTCAGGGGTGGTAGATATGGGATTCCAAGAAATTCACCTTCATCAGTGGATGAGCAACAGAGAATACAATACAATCAAATGCTATCTGGAAGAAACATTCAGCAGAGTATGCCAGTTACAGGGACTCTTTCTGCTAGTGATCATGGTGTTCGCATGCTTCCTGGTGGAAATGGTATGGGCTTAATGGGTGGAATTAATAAAAACATGGCAATGAGGCCAGGGTTTCAAGGAATGGCATCATCATCCTTGCGTAATTCTGGAAGCATGGTTTCCTCTAGTATGGTTGGTATGCCAAGCCCTGTAAATATGCACTCTGGAGTTGGTCCCGGACAAGGAAACTCAATGTTAAGACCTCATGAGAATCTACATATGATGAGGGTGAGAAGTATTCTTATTCCATCTTTTCAGGATTCAATTGATTCTGTGGATAGTATTATTCAGTGCATGTTTGTACAAGCTTATTATGTATTCACAAAAGCTTAATAATCAAATTGCAGGAAAGAAAATTTAACCGAAAAACCATTTTTTGGTAAGAACTTAGCAAAATGCCAAAATCAAAGATGTGCTTAGGCTGTATTTCACCTTGTGGCATTGAAGCTTATTTCCCAACCAACTCGGCATCCTTGTTTTCATAACTGCAATGGTCTCACTTAGGCTTTGTTAGGAGATTGGTTTATTTTTTAACATTTGCAGTGATCTTATTTTATTTCTACTGATGATATTTGCTCCCATTGCCATTAGCCTGGCCATAACCCAGAACATCAGAGACAAATAATGGTTCCAGAGCTTCAGATGCAGATCACTCAAGGGAACAGTCAAGGTATTCCTGCTCTGTGTGGGCTGAGTTCTGCCTTTAGCAATCAGACACCACCACCTGTTCAGCCTTACCCAGGACATACCCAACAGCCACACCAACTCTCCCAGCAGCAGTCCCATCTCAGTAATCCTCGTCCTCATCTTCGAGGTCCGAGTCATGGCACTAATTCACAGCAACAAGCCTATGCTGTCCGGTTGGCAAAGGAAAGACAACTGCAGCAACGATATCTGCAGCACCAGCAGCAGCTTGCTGCATCAAATGCATTTATGCCACATGTCCAGGCAAAGTCTCAACTTCCCATCTCATCATCACCACTGCAGAACAGTTCTGAGGTTCAACCACAAAATTCTCCTCAGCAAGTGCCTCTTTCACCTATAACGCCATCATCCCCTTTAACTCCCATGTCATCCCAGCTCCAACAGCAGAAACTTCACCATGCCAGTGGGTTGACTAATCAAGCAGCAAAGCAACACCCACGGCATCCGCCACAGCTGCCGCAGCAGCAATATCAACAGCCCGGTAGGCAACATCCTAGTCAACGGCATAATGTACAGTCTCAACAGCAGGCAAAACTTCTGAAGGGAATGGCAAGAGGAAATATGATGGTCCATCAGAACCTATCTGTGGATACTTCTCATCTAAGTGGACTCTCTCTGCCTGCGGGAAGCCAAACTGGTGAAAAAGGAGATCAAATCTTGCACATGATGCAAGGTCAAAATTTATATCCCGGATCTGGTTTAAATCCAAATCAATCATCAAAGCCTTTGGGTCATGCTTTTTCTTCAAACCATTCACAATTGCAGCAGAAGCTACATTCTGGGTCACCAACCACTTCATCAAAGCAACTTCATATTCCTTCTGATACTAGTGCTCAAGGACAGGTTTCACCAGTTTCATCGGGTCAGTTGTTGTCACCTCCACAGCCAGCTGTTATTGCTTCTAACCACCATCAGCTTCAACCACAGGTTCAATCTAAGAAAATTAATCAAACTCAAACAAATGTTAAGAGAATGTTGCCTCAAAACCATCACGTCCATTCTATGTCATCAAGCAAGTCTCAGTCTGATCCAACTCAATCTGATCAACAGCCTGCAAACAGTGCTTCCCAGGTTAGTGCAATGACAGAGGGTTGTATGGATTCTGCTAGTCTGGTGCCAGGTGTTACTACTGCTGTATCTTCTCAGTGGAAAGCATCAGAACCACCATTTGATTCCACTATAAACAATCAAACTCAAGAGAGCTCCTTGGGGAGTGCATCTGTTGAAAATTCCACTGGAAATGAGCAACCAACAATTAGTCAAGGGTTGGGGCCAAGATCAGTTAGCTTGATTTCTCAGGCGCATAATTCTGATACACGGTCACAACCTCTCCAACAGTCATCACAACCCATCCTATCTCAGCAGTCGTATCCGGCTGAGCAGCAGCAACAGGAGCAGGAACAACATTCTCCTAAAGATCTTGCTTTACAACATCAACCTCAGCAACATATCCAACATCTACAATCAGGGCAGAGCAGTTTGTTTATCCAGCCACCTAATTCTAATGTGGAATGATGCATTCTGACTGATGGAGCAGCCATGTGCGCTTATTCTGTCAGGATTGGAGTTTCTATGCCTTTTAACAGCAGTGTACAGGTATTTCTATTTTTTTTTTTCCTGTTTTGGGTTGTATACGTGCAAATATATCATGGGATTACATTTGTGTTTTTGACTCTTAGGGATGGGGTAGGGTCATGTGATTTTTTCACCACAGGCATATGAAACACATTCATCATATATGGTTCTCTGAACTGGTGTTGACATTAGATGAAAGCTTTTTTCCTCAATGATCATATAAGTAATTGATTGACTTTGTTCCTCAACGTTCATATCAGTAATTAAATGTCAACACCTTAAAGTGACCTTAATAGAATCCCCTAAACTGACTCTACCATATTCACCATAAAGTGACTTAAAAGCAATGAAAAATATATATATAATTATGATATTCATACTCATCCTATTTATGTATCCATTCACCTGAAATAAACTTGTCTTCAAGTTTTGTAATGCTCTAGAAATAATTTACTTGATATAAAATGATTATTATATGCCCTACAAGATCCGTGCCTATAGGATTTAGGATCCAGGATCCAGTCTGCATGCATCTTTGAGTGGTTTGATGATCAATTGACTTTTTTAATGGAGAATCTTTTCCTACATTTGTCATTAATTTAAATATCTTTCCTGTATAAAGTCATCAATTTATAATTCTAAACCCTATAATTTGTTTTGAGTGATATACGGGAAGGAAATGGAGAGAAGAGAGGTAGGTTTAAGATACCAAACTAAATAGGAAGGTTTTTGTGGGACCTATGCAACAAAATCCCCACATAAATTGGTATGGAATAGGGGGATTTTTTTTTTTTTTTTTCATTTTTCTTGGTTTTAGTTTCTTAAATAATTTATCACAAATAATATTATGTTAAGAAAACAATAAAGTTTAATTTTTTAGGTTAAATTTTGTTTCTTATTTGGTATTAAACATTTTTCACCCTCTTTTATCCATTCAAGTAACAACCCACCTTTTCTTTTTCTTTTTGATCAGCAAAAATAATATATATATATATATATATATATATATATATATATATAAAAAGAAACAACACAGTACAAGTAGTACTGCTGTTAGTATAAACTAGCAAAAACAAAACAGAGCTAAGATGGCTTGATGCTAAAAGCCAACAGAATTCTGCGTGATCACTAGAACAAAAGTTAAAACAGACTAAACCCTCCCCTGAGACACAAAACAATCTCTCACATTGCTAGACCAATGATGGAAAGGGATATCAAATCCTGACTCCAGGTTTCGTAGCCAGGACCAGCAAAAAGATATAGCGTCCTCCAACAATTTCTGACCATTAAACAGTTCATTATGGAAGAGAATCCGGTTTCTGACCAAATGCACCATGTCAAAGCAGTCCACCAGATTTGCCACCTAAGTAAATTGATCCCGCGTAAATGACAGAAAGAAAATTGTCTAAAATGTTCTTTTCGGACAGACGAATAGACCCCAACAATGTTTACCCATGCCCTTGACTCCCACCACAAAGGCATAATTCTAGGGCAGCTGTAAAAAAGGTGTGAGGCGTCTTCCTGGAGGCTGCTACAAAAAGGACATGTGATATCATTTATCTCCATGTTACGTCTTCTTAGATTTTGCTTCTTAGGCAGTCTATCCTTCATTAATCTCCAGGCAAAGCATGATACTTTGCAAGGGATTTTTAGCTTCCACAAAATCTTGAACACATCATCCTGCTCTTGAAGAGCCTCCTCCCTGTTAAGCAAACTATAAGCGCTCTTCACTGAATAAATCCCACTTGATGCTCCCACCCATACCCATGAGTCTGGTTGTTGCTCATATACTGCCAGCCCCTGAACTTCCTCCAGAAATTTTATCACCAGTTCTATTTTACCCTCCATGAATAACCTTCTCCATTGAAATTGCCATTCCCACCCATTCTGAATTAGTATTCTCATATGCTGGATGGGTTGCTGCTGTTGTAGTGAAATCTGATGTAATCTAGGGTATTTCTCCTTCAGAGGTATCCTGTCCTCCATCCATCCATCTTCCCAAAATAGTACTTTGGCACCACACCCTACCTTCCATCTAAGTCCTCCTGTCCCTAAAGAATTAAAAGTTAAGACTTAGATCTCGCCACCATAAAGATTCTCTAGACAGCCTCCTTGTCTCATCTAGGTTCCTCCATCCTCCATATTTGGACTCCAAAAGTTGTACCTACAGGTCATCTGGATGATGGAATAAATTCCATCGCCATCTTTCCAGCAAGGCCTGATTGAAACTCTCCAACTTCTTAATGCCCAACCCCCCCTTCTCCTTTGGTAGGCACACGGATTCCCATCCACGGAATTTTGTTCTGCTCAGAGCTTCCACCCCACAGGAACCTCCTCTGCAAACTTTCCAATCTAGTGACAGCTTGCTTCGGCACCCTGAAAAAAGAAAAGAAAAATATAGGGTTCGAATTAAGTACAGCTTTAATCAGTGTGACCCTTCCTCCAAATGATAGATATTTTTGCTTCCATATAGACAGTTTCCTCTCACATTTTTTTAAGTATTGGCTCCCACGTCGCACAACGCCTCGTGTTCGCCCCAATTGGGATACCTAGGTAAGAGAAAGGTACAGACATCACCCCGCAGTTTAGGAAGCTGGCAGCTGCAATTACCCATTGGTCATTCATCCCGAACGCTCCAAAACTGCACTTATTGCAGTTTAACTTCAGCCTCGAAACCAGCTCAAAGCTCTTCAACATTACCTTTATAGCTCTTAACATTTTCCATGGATGTTGTCCCAAAGAAAATAGTGTCATCAGCATATTGGAGTATGCTAATATCTACATTATTCCTCCCCACCTTGAAACTATCATACTGATTCTTCGTTTGAGCTTCCCTCATCAGCCCCGTTAAGCCTTCCGCTTTCGACTCTCTCTTATCCTTGATTTCCTTCTCTTATTTCTTTCCTCTATTTTACTTCTAATCCAAATAGAGGAAAAATGTACTTTAAAGAGTTTTTGGACTTTAAAAATCTAGTTGCTTTTAAATCACTAAAAAATTCTGCTAGAATATGAATATTGTTAGAATCTTTAAGTGGCTCATCATCATATTCTATTGTATGATGATGTCTTGATTGATCTACAATTAATTTTTCTTTGCTGAATACTACTTACTACTCAAACTCTTCTATTCATATAGCATGTCTTTTTCCTCCACTGTTTGGGCTTCATTATTTTCTTTTGCAGCTTTGGGTTGTGGACTCATTGCTGAACCTAAAATTTTATTAGAGAATACAGGAAAGAACTTCCCCAAATTACAAAACAGAACACCCAGAAAACAGATGTGCAAGGGTCTGCACCTCCACAATGTCCAAAGGCCCCAATTTTTTCATAAAATCACAAGATAAATTTCCCTTATTTCTTAACGCCCCTTCATATTTATAGTTAAGATGACTTACTTCTTGAAATTATCTCGGCCACCAACTTTCTCACCAAAGAGACACCTAGCTCTAACAGATATAACAATAGTAGCCTCCGGTGATAATAGTAGCCTCCGGTGATAGTGTGGATTAGTCCCTTATCCTTGGATTGGTTTAAAAAACTTTACCCTGGATCCCACTGTTTATTGGCTATAGCTACTGCAGCTATTCACTAGGTTTGGACCCTTATCCTTGGAATCACAATCCCATTCCCCACCTTACACTCTCATTTAGGGATGGGCATAGATTAGATTTTTAAGAATCCAATCCATATCTATTTAAATGGATTGAATTTTAAATCTATATCCATATTTTTTAAAAAACAATTTAGATTCAGGATCCAATCCATTTAAATGGATATGGATTTGGTCATATATCCAATTTATATCCATTTAAATGTTATAATGACTTTTTTTTTTTTTTTTTTTACAAATTTTAGTTATTGAATGCTAAAAAGTGAAAACTTAGTATCTGTCCATTTAAGAGCTATTTTTAACCGATCTTGGTCAAGACTATTTTCGATCGATCTTGGTTAGTGTACTTTTGGCCTACCTCAACCAGAGAAATTTTGACATATATTGGTCCAGACATTTTTAGACCGACATCAACCAGGACTATTTTTTGGCTGACATCAGTCAATGCATTTTGAGTCGACATTGGTCAAGGATGTTTTTGTCAAGGTCGGCTGGGATTTTTAGTTAATGTTGGTCGATGATATTTTTTGGCTGACTATGACTAGGGGTTTTTCTATTCTTATATAAATATAATTATCTTTGCTGATAAAAAAAATGACTAGGGGTTTTTCGATCAACATCGATCATGACTAGTTTTTGGCCGACGTTGGTTAGGGCGTTGGCCAATTTTTGGTCGACATTAGCTAGGTTTTTTAGTTGACACTGGTTGAAACTATATTTTTGTTGGCAACAACTAGGATTTGTTGGTCAACATTAACCATGGCTATTTCTTTTGGCTGGCGTTAGCTAAGGATATTTTTGTTGACATCAATTAGGTTTTTTCGGTCGGCGTTAGTTGGGGGAATATTTTGGCCGATGTCGGTCGATGATGTTTTTCAGTCGATGTCGGCCAAAATATAGTCTCGTCTAACGTCGACCAAGAAATCCCTTGGCAGCGTTGAGCGAAAAACCTACCTGACGTCGATAAAAAAATAATCTCGACAGATATCGACAAAAAAACCTAGCTAACATCGACTAAAAAATAGTCTCGACTGATGTCGTCCAAAAAGACATGGCAAAAAAATAGTCCTAATCAATGTTGGCTAGAAAACCCTTATCAACATTAACCGAAAAATAGGCTTAACCGATGACGGCTTAAAATCATCATTAGTTGACATTGACCAAAATAACTCTAGATGATATCAACCAAAAAATGATTCCCAACAAAATTGGCCAAAAAAACCCTAGTTGTCATTATCCAAAAAATTGTATTGGATTTAAAAATCCAAACAAATATCCAATCCAATTCATATCCAATTAATTAGATTGAATTTAAAATTCAAAAAATTGGATTTGGATATGAATTAATCCATTTAAATAGATTTAAAATAGATTAGATTGGATTGGATATGGATTATTTTATGGATATGGATTTTTTTTCACAACCCTACTCTCATCTATGGTTGGTAACCTAACATTTGATGACTTCTACATGGTTCATTAATATGTCCTGTGTATGTGTATCTGGCTTTCTGCTTGTTCTTTTACTGGCTGTACTTGTTAATTGTTGTGGTAGAATGAAAAAGAAAAAAGAAAGAAAGAAAGAAAGGCCTCATTTTGTCATGGGATTTTGTGCAGATGAAATTCACGGGGACTGGAATATGGAAACAGATATTCGTTGTTTCTGCACAGGTCCTGTTGAAGTACTGACCGAAGTTATATTGGCAGGCATCATTGCTTATCTTTTGCAAATCTTGTATATTACTACGGTTCTTAGAAGGTTGACCCCCCCCCCCCCCCCCTTCTCCTCTTTCTTTTTGAAAAGAGACGAGTATAGAGGTATTTTTGTACAGGGTCGTCTCTTGTTTCCTTTGTACTTTCTCCCTCCTTTTTGTTTTACTAGATTAGTGAATGTATTATTATTTTAGATAATCGGGATAGAAATCATTTTTATGGGCACAAGCCAATTGAAGTTTTTGTGAATACAAATTTCCTGGTGTTCCAACTAGTCAACGATGTCTTTATTATCTTGGTGCTACCATCTGCACTTACGAAACTCTTAAGAAATGCAAAATGTCCCAAGAGCTTATCCTTAATAATCCAACAAAAGAATGAATTTTCATTTTGGATTTTATTGCCATTTTGTAAATATTTGTAATAGTTTTCTACTATAAGAATATTGCAAATGTTTTTTGTTCTTGTTAAAGAAATTTTTTGAATCCACCACTGCATATCTATCATGGAAACGAGAACATGTGGCTCTGTACTCAATGTAAGATGCTACTTGGAAAACCAATAGAATGTTATGGCCTATTTAGTTTAGTGTGACTGTTTTGGCTGATTTTTTGTAGTTTTTTTCATGTTTAAAAGGGGGCTATTTGTACTCTGTATTCTCATTATTGTATTTTGCACCTTATATTGCATTGCAAATTTTCATTCCAAAATGCAATGGAAGTGCAAGATGCAATAGTGGGAGTGCAAGAAATAAATGCCTATAAACATGGTGTTTACAAGATTTCACATACACTAATTGTTTACAAGATTCAATTTATAAAGTGAGGATAAACAAGCTCAACTATACAAACTTTGCACAACAAAGAATATGAATATGAAGGATAAGGTGTAAAGATATTGTCAAGAAGTTGTTCTTCAATCTTAAAGACTTGCTTATATACTAGTATCTCAAAGGATATGTTTTAAGTTTGATCTCTGAAGATGTATTAAGTTTGATGAAGTTGGGATCCAATAGAAAGTCATATCAGTTTTGCTTCATTAGAAGAATCTATCTCATAATAGACCCTTCCTCAACAAACATCAAAATCACCATTCTAATGAGTCTTCAGAATGCTCATCGTAAAAGTTCCTCAAGATGTGTACGTCAGAACAATTTTGCATAATTGTTAAGTCTGGATAACTATCATCCTTTTCAAATTTCTTTAAGAAGTATGCTAGTAGTGTGGGCTTCACTCCAATGACTATTGTTAAGTCAAAAGATATTTATGTCTTAAAGACAAATCATAACTCCTAATTATTTTGATTAGATGTAAATAAATACAAATGATAAAAGTTATGTTTGATCTGCTATCAGATTATGATTTTTGTTTCTGCATCTAAATTTTCAGACAATATCTTGTATAGACACAATTTGTCATAGCACTTAAGTGTTGCATCTAAGATCTTCATTTAATACTCTGCATATGGGATTTTATTTTGCAGAAACATTCTCCTAGGATCTGTCGAAATCCTATGAAGAATAAATGAAGTCCAAGATTTGAAAGTGTTGATCTTCATCAAAAACCTACTTTGATGGAAGATGTGACTTTCTGCTGAAGTGCTTATCACGCTAACCCACCAATATGGACTTTTTGCATGAAGAAAGGATGTGCATTAAATGCCTCAACGACCATAATTCATTAGATAAAGAACTCAAGTGAAGAATCAATCATTGAGACAACAAATACTTGAAGATGAAAACTATAAATAGAAGAAGCTTTGAAGAACAACACACCAAACTTCTACCCGAAAAGTTTCATTCATGCATTGTTATGTAAAGCTTTCTATTAATTCTTGTATAAATCAAAAGCTCTCAAAACACTTTGTATATCCTGAGATAATAGACTAAAGAGCTGAGTCTGATATCCATCTATAAGACGATAATCTTTTAATCATTGAGCATTCTTAAATAACAAATCTTGTTGATTTGTTTAGAGCTAGCAGTAACTTGATAGGACAAAGAATACTTGTAACCTTTTTAAATTAGTGGAACTTGGTGGATTGTCAAAAACTAAACATAGTTTGGGTGGTAGAGACGAATTAATATAAACTATGTGTGTTTTTCCTTTAATGCTTTCCTTCGTTTAAACTAACAAAGGATTTGGATTTGTTTTTAGATCTTATATTTGTTTTGGTCTGTTGTGAAAATATTTTCATCCTTGTCTGATCAAGCTTTTCACATATTCTATTATCTATTTGTAGCAAAATCCATATCAGACAATAACTATTGTTTTGTTTTAAGAAAGGTTTAAAATTTCTTAAAACACAATTCAACCCCCTTCTTATGTTATTTGCCTCTACAACTACTTTGAAAGGGTTAAAAGGAAGGAGCATCATGAAGATTGTTGAAGCTATCCTAGTGAGAGAAAACTCAAGTTGCATCCCTGTGTGAGAATGTGCCATTATTGCTTCAACAACTCTTAAGTGAGAGCGACCCACTTTTGCATTTGATCTTGTGTTGTAATCTTTTTATAGATAGAAGTGAGATCTTGTAATTTCCTAAGTGAAAATCTCTCTTGTTAGGAGAATTCATCTATGTGCAGTCAAACACAATTCTTGTTGTAAAGCCCGTTAAGTGGCTAGAAAAGTGGGAACCAGTGGTGTACTTATGCAGCAGTCTGCTAGGTTTGAAGTCCAGTGAGGTTGTTGGCAAGTTGTTGGAATCCTTTGGTTGGTTGGTCCAATAGTGATTGGTTGTTAGTGGAAATCTCATCCTAAAGGATGAGGATTGGTTGTAACTAAGGTTGCGATGAGCCAGTATAAAAATCTTTGTGCATTGTTTTCTTCCTTTTTCTCCACTTACTATACTCATTTAATTTTTTTAATCACATCATTGTTTTTGGAAATCATTAAGCTTAAACACTCTTTTGGAATGAAACCTTTAACAAAACATTTTTTAAGACTTTATAACTAAATAACTCATTTTTGAAAGTGAAACAAACATCTGAGTTGTTAAAATATTTTTCAAAAACTACTTGCATTTTCGTTGACCTTAGAACAGTTTTTCATTATGAACTAATAACATAATAACAATTTGTTTTCACTCATGTTATTTTTGTCACTTCTATATGAACTAGTGTCTATTTAATAGTTAGTTTTGAATCTCTTTATCACTTCAATAAGATAAAATAAACACTTTGGGTAAAACAACTTGATTTTTTTTTTTTAAGTCTCAAAGTTCATATATTTAAAATTGGTCATCGATGACATTGGACTGTTTGAATTTATGAAATGTGATGGAATGGGTTGAAGTAAAATGAAACATTAAGTTGTTCCATTATCATTTAAAATGGAATGAGATGACAAATAAAGGAAAAGATTCCATGTCACATTTAAAATCCTTCTTTTTGTTCCCTCCCAATTTGGGGAACATCAATGGAATATATATATATATATATATATATATATATATATATAATTTTATCAAACTACAATTTTAGCCCTTTTAATTTAAATATTTCTCATACACTTAACCTACTTGCTTCACACTGTTTATTCTTATAATAACTACTCTTAAATTGCTATTTTATTTTATTTTATCAAACATCATAACATTCTGAGATTTTTTCTATAAAAAAAATTCTTTGAGGATCATTTATATAATGCCGTTCCTTAAAGTATAAAATAATAATTTTGTTAACCATGGATCATTTGTCCCTCCAATCCGCAGGTGATTTTTATTGTAAAAAGTAGCACGTTAGTCAACAAATCAATATTAACAATAACAATTAGGAGTATTATTTATATTTAATTGATTAAGGAAAACGTTGAACTCAAGAAACTTAATCAGTTTCTAATACTTGTATATTTTTTTTTTATCATGTTATCAATACAAAATATTTATTGAACCTTATTTAAGGAAAACAAGATTAATCTTATTTAAACCAATGACTTATTGATAATATAGTGTATCTAAAGTGGTATCGAAGATGAATTGTTTTATGTTTGTCATACGGCACTTATTACTTGCACATACTTTTGCACCAACTAATATGAAGCTAAAAATTATAGGATTAACTATATTTTTTATGCATGAACTTTTTCAACTTTTTCGCTTTTAGTTCCTGAATAAAATTTTGATTACTGTTAGTCCCTGATGTTTTGGTCCTTCACCCTTTTTAGTCTATGTCATTAAATATCACCATTAAACGATGACATGACATTGATTTTAATATTATTTTATTACATTTTGTGGGCGTTTATTTTTCTAGCAGTTTAAATCCATCAGAATTTGGTTGGATGAACTTTTAATTAAGTGTTAAATAATTTATGATGACTAAAAGCTTCACTAAGGCCCAACTCTCCTCAGCCACATCCCCACCCGGTCCCAGAAACTCACGAGAGGACCAAATTAATGAAACGAAGGATGCGTGCTATTAAGTGAACAAAAGAGAAATACATTGATTGGAGAATCAAATTCAGATTTGGAAACGCTCATCAAATTCATTTAGTGGCTACTTTACAAATCAAATTGTTTTATTGGAACAAAAGGGAAACAAATTGTTTCTTTCTATTATTTTGCTTTCTGGGTTGAATTGGATTAAATAATAATAAAGGAATGGGAGGAGAACAACTGGTAATTAAAGTCAAGGAGTTAATTGGGAATGAAAGCACTCTGGTCACTTTCAGGTTGTGGATCAAACAGATGGTGGGCGGGTGGATATGTGGGTAGTGTGTATGTGATTAAATTGACGTGAAGCTCACAAAAACAGATATCAGATCGGCAAGTTATAAATGTTATGGGGTGGGAACGACTTGAATAATAGAGGAATTGCATTTGCAGAATAAAATTGGGGGAGGGGCGGAACCGAGTTTGCCAAATGCGGATGCCAGATAATAGAACTCTCACCCTCCGTACCAGTCTCCCTACACCCCTCATTCTCCACACTCATCCATTCTATCCCCATTCCGTCCCCGTTACAGTTACAACCTTAGTCCGTCCTTATCCCCAATATGAAGCGAGGCAAACCCAATCACTTTGTTAAACTTGTTCAAAATATTCCTAAACCAAACACTCTACCCCCAACCTTTAACCCCAGCAAAAACGCTGCAGGTCATTGCTCCACCCCTCAAGTTGAAGTGCAAGAAATTGGAACAGAAGTGAAATGTGATGCTAAATCGAGGAGCCAATGACGATGTTATGCCTTTGTGGATCTGGAACTCAAGGTTTAAAGTGATAGTTTTCTGGTATATTTGTTTCTAGCATTCATCTTAATAGATTTTTTCCATAACGAAGATCAGTATGTAATAAAAGGGAAATGCAGGTAGCAGCATGCTAGAAACTTGGTTTGAAATGGAAGAAAAACAGAAATTCTTTATTCTGACCTATCACAGACTTTCGCACTTTTACGTAGGGCTCAATTAATAAATAGAAGAAAAAGCAAACATTGTAAAGAAATAATGTTCATTGTAATCAACTAATGCCAAAAAAATTAACTTACCTAATTGAGGTGAGTAGTAAAGACTTCAAATGCAACAATAAATAGAATAAATAACTTGCAGCACACAGTGCAACTGGTTTTGTAGACTCTTCAGTGATGGAAACCATCAGAGCTTATTTCGATCATTATATTTCACAATCTGCAGGCAGATCAACCATGTCGCCATAAATCCATAAACCAGGTGAACAAAAACAATAGACAACAAAAAATAATTAAGAAGGTTAAATATGTTTTTGGGAATAAATAATACATGTATGAACAGTGTAAAAGTCATTTACATTATATGTAATATAATCACAAACAGCCATGAATGATAAGTTTATTAACTTTTATAATAACTATCCTTATGTGTTGCGTCAGGAATGATTTCTAATTCATTGACAATATTTTTTTTTTTTAATTGAGAGTGCATGCCTATTAAACTCATGTTTTAAGCTCCCCAAATACAGAAATCATTTTCAATCCCAAAGAAAACCATCTCTTGATCCTTCATTTATTGAAATGTGTCATCTGTGGCTCATCTTCTTCCTTCTCACTTAGTTACAGGGATTACACCTGACACCATGGTTCTAATTTGCAGTTGCGTTTTCACTTTTCAACTTACAACACAACCGTATCATGACCGCAAATGCGGCCGTATCAGCTGCATTTTCCCACAATGTCAACGATGAAACCACAATCACAACCGCAATTTAGAACCATGCCTGACACATTTCCATAAACAAGAGACCAAACCAAAAAGAACCAAAAGTGAACATTTCCACTAAAGCCATGTTTAACCCTAATTTAAAATGAGTAAATAGTGTATGCATTGATTGTAATACAATCACATTCTGTCATGTAAGAGTGGTACCTCTTATTATAACTTTTTCCACTGACAATACATAGAACTTAAACTCAATTAAATTTACCATTTAGAAAGAAAAAAAATGAAACCTTTTTCAGTTTTGTTGAGTAATCTTGATCCTCTTGCTAGACCCAAATGCCTTCCCAATGGAATCAACGATCCTCCTTTGCGATTCCAGAATCATTTGGATCCGCTTCTTCTCCATCTCCAACCTACACCTCTCCGTCTCCTTCATCATCTCCATCTTCAAACTCTCCATCCCAATAAACCTCTCCGCGAAAGCCCTCATCTCCATCGACAACCCCAACACGCCGTCGTCTTCGTTCTCATTCTCCTCCTCCTCCTCTTCTTCTTCTTGTTCAACAACAACAACGTGCTCTCTCAAAAACCCTCTGTCGTTGCTTCTCATTCTCACAGGTCTCTCGCTGAGGATACAGTTAATACTCTTCGACTTGATGTTAATACAACCTTCGTCGCCATCATTGTCGTATTGATCGTCGATGGCGACGTCGTCGTCTTCGTCTTCTTCTTCGTCGCTGTATAGAGGAGCAAGGGCGGAGATGGGGAGGGGGCCGCGCTCAAGGTCGTCCATGAGGGCGTTGTACTGCCACGTGCCGGGGCGGAGCGCGTCGGCGGCGGAGTGTTGTTTCTTCTCGGCGCGGTGGCGCTGGCGGAGCTTCTCCATCTTGTGGCGGCACTGGAGGGCGGACTTGGCGGGGTGGGCAAGGTCGTAGCCGCAGCGAGCGGCGACGATGATGGCGACCTCCTCCCACTGGTTGTGGCGGAGTGGGCCCCGCTTGAGGGCGTACCACTTCTCCTGGTAGGCGCGGATGAGGTGCACGGTCTCCTGGTGGGTCCAAGGGATGGGATGTGGCTTCTTAGTCGATGAGGCGTCGTTTGGGGGGGTCGCCATTTGATTGATGAGAGTGTGTGTGTGGTGTGTAAGGAACAAAAGGTTGTTGTTGTTCTTAATATTATTGGAGTGGGTGTGTGAGGTTGGGGCCTTGGGTTGGCTGTGAGTGTAAGGAAAGGTTTTGGTGGGTTTGATTGATGTTTGGTGGCCGGGTTGGAGTGGTGGCGGTTAGTGGAAGGGTAGTAGGGAGGTATGGTGGATAGTGACTTGCTGGGTGGGTAAATCCGCCAGCCTGGAGACTGCCACTGTGCCACAACTTATGTTTATTTTTAGGTTTAATAATGTCAAAGGATTTACATCTACCCTTGGTTTAGTTGGTTGAGTTAAAATTGTTAAGAAAGAAAAATAATTTTTAAAAATTGTGAGTGTAATACTTTTTTTATTCTATTGTAATTGAATTTTTTATTTTATTTATTACATTTCATCTCACTCAATCAAATTCTTCTTAAAAGAATATTCATTTTAATTTAAATAAATTATATTTGTATTTCTTAAATTTTTTTCAAATATATAACATTATTTTTATTTATTTTTATACTAGCTTTTCTTAATGTTTCATTACAATGATACATTTTATATATTACACTAGTTTTTTTTTTTTTCCAAATTGTAACAATAGTTTTCTTTTCTTTTTTTGAAAATCCTTTTTAATATAAGAATATCTTTATTCTCAATTGGTCCACCGGGGGTACACAAACATTTGAAAAAAGAGTGGGTTGTGAAATATTGAGTTGTCTATTTCTAAGTTAGGATTTTCAAAATCTGATGTTGAATTTGAACCACTAGATAAGAGTGACACTAACGATCCAGAAGTCCATTTATTCAAGGAGAAGTTAATGGGGAAGGCAAGTTGTTATTTGCATCATGTAAAATTTTATTTAGATAATTTCGAGAGACATTATTTAGATAACAAGGAGATAGTAAATTAAGTTGCGTAGTGGATCTTAAAATGTGGTATTGTTATAAAAAAATAATAAGTTTTGACAAAGTTTGATATCTTGATAAGACATATTAAACATATAAGATTAAAGGGCGCTCAGAATGGAGTTTGAATTCGAATTCGAAATAGCAGTTGTAGTGGTTGATGAAAAGGAATATGTGAAGACGTTTGAAGCCATTAGATTTTGGCAATTTGGAATTCGTTGTACATGTGTCAAAATCTGATAATTCGACCATTAATAGTAGTTAGATTATAAATAAAGACCTTCAACAATCATTTTTGTTAAATTATAATATATGGAGTGATTTCCATTTTACTTGCTGAATTTGCTAAGGAATACCAGGCATGCCACTTAATAAGAGATTATGCAAGAGATGAATGTTTCGAGGACCCATCACTAAGCCCAAAAGTTGTTTGGGTTACCTATGTATCTTGCTTCATTCTCCATCACAATGTCATTGTCTTTGATCCACCAAATGATGAAATGAAAAATCATATTAAGTCGCTTCAATTGATTGTTATGGTGGAAGACTAGGTTGTTAACAAGATTTTAGTGGACGATGAAGCATCATCCATTATTCTGCTGAAATCTATGTTGAGAAGGTTCGACAAAACTATTAAGGATTTTATAACTCATAACATTATTGTATTAAATTTTTGTGGGAAGCCATGAGGTTTCAATGGAGTCATTTTGTTTGGATGTATTTTTTGGAAGCAGGAGAAGGCCCACTATATTTCTAGTGGTTTCATCACAAGTCAATCTCAATATGTTACTTGAAACGCCTCGAACTTACCATCTTATTATTAATTGATTTTTAAAGAAAATCCTTTGCCAATTCGCATAAAAATATTGAACAAAAATTACTATTAACTGATATTCAAAAGATTTCCATGTCTTGTTAACATTTATAACTAGGATATACTGTAAAATAAAATACAAACTGATATAGATTCTATTACATAAAACAAATAACTAAAATATTTATTACAACAAAACATCTTCAACCCAAACATCTTCAACAAAGTCCTTCATCAAAAAGCAGCTTGCCAAATCTTTCCTAATTGTTCATTTGCTCACCCAAGTAAAATTGAGGTCATAGCAGGTATCAACCATAGACACAAAATACAGGGTAAGTTTATGATAAACATAATTTAAGCAACAGAATATATTCAATATGCAGATATTCATAACAACATCCTCAAAGATGCATGATTCTCTTAGACTCTTATCATGATGCATGATTCTCTTAAACTCTTTCAATATTTGGTACCAATTGTCAAGATAGTCCCATCCCTGTGGCACAGAACTTATCCGACCAGTCAGGGTCTTCCGGTGTTGCATAGGTTCTCACCCACACTTCATGTGATCATCATGGGTGGTGTGATTCCCCACCGCAAGAGTTACCCCTCAGCTCAGACACCTTTTGTCTGAACGCACGGACTCAGTTCCTGTAGCTATCTGACACACCTCCTTTTTAAGGCAACTCTTATACTCACCTCCTCTCTTAGGCAACTCTTATACACACCTCCTCTCTGAGACAACTCTTATGAGACACATGAGACTGATTCACTTATGCATATCTCATTCTTTTCGTAAACTCAGATATTCAATATAAATCTTCCAATCATTGTCTCACATGATTTACTTAGAAAATCAACATAAATCATGTACAGAACTCAGCTTATTATTCATTACAAAACACAACATATCATTCATGTACAAAAATTCATAGAAACACTCAACAACACATAAACACTCAATCATGTAACTATAATTCAAGTCCAAGAATTTTCCAGATATAAGTCATACTACACAGAACTTCAAGCATTTATTCAAACATAAGTAACACTTAAACCATCTTTATCATAAAACAATACTTAAACTATTTTTTATCATAAAACTTCCCTATACATACCTTGTAACTTCTTTTAAAACTTGTCTTTCTCTTCCTAAAGTGGCTAACTTTACATGTGATTTCTTCAAGATGGTGGGATCTTTTCCTACTTAATTTAGGCTTTGAAAAGGAGAGGATGAAAGTGAAATGAAAGGGATGTGAGAGAGGAAGTTAACGTGTGGTTTTTTGTAGAAGGGTGGTCTTGAAAATGACCTCCACCGCTTTCCTTTAAGTTGGCTTATGCTTAGTAGATTATGCTTTAAGCCTTCAACATACAATACATTGCTGATTTTTGTGTTCAAGCTGTCACCAATATTTCCTTCACCTATTATCTTTCCTTTGTTGTTGTCTCCATAAGTAACATAGCCCCCATCTTTAAGTGTAAGATTTGTGAGCAAGGACTTGTCACCCGTCATATGTCTTGAGTAGCCACTATCAAGATACCATATGGAAGAGCTTGCTCTAAGACATACCTACAAAAAGAACAAATCACTTCATAGGAGGAGGTACCCAATTGAGGTTGGGTCCAAAGGGGTTAGTTGCTTGCTTTTCCTTTTATACCCAAATACACTCACCATTTGGTACATAGAATCTTCTTGCAAAACATTGGTAAGATGTGTGTCCTCTCTCCATACAATAGTGACAAATAACAGCTTTATATAAATTTCTAAAGAACCTATTTTGATTGAATCTTGGTTTCTTCTTCTTCTTCTGTTTTGGAAGCACAAATGTTGTCTTTTGAATATTTTTAAAACTCTTTTTGTACCCCAATCCAGAAGTGTCACCAAACTGTTTTTGAGCACTCAACATATCATTTAAATCACATTTTCCTTTGTTGAGCTTTTCCAAGATATCAATCAACTCATTGTTCTTTGAAACAATCTGCATATATTTCTCTTCTTGATTAAATCTATACTCATCAAAAACTTTTTGCAACATTTCATATTTGTCAATAGTTGTAGAGGAAGAGGGACAAATACAACAACCACTTGATTTATAGCTTGAAGTAAGTTTTTCATTTTCTTCCTTCAAGTTACAAACTTTAGTTTGTAATTTCATTATTTTTGCAAGATGATTTTCAATATTTTTCTTAAGCTTATTGTTGGATTTAGCAAGCTTTTTAGCCTCTTTATGCATCTCTTGAAAAGCAAAAATAGCTTGATCAAGTTCAGAGGTTACCTCATCTTCTTCTTCTAAAAGATCATCATTCCCTTCATTGACAATTGAAGTAAGACACATGTTGGCTTCCTCTAATTCAGTGGAGGATTCGGAAGTTGTAGAATCATTGTCCTCCCAAGCAATATAGGCTCTTCTTGGTTATGCTTCTCTCTTGCCTTTGCTGTCACTTTGTTGTTTCTTCAAGTAGATTGAACATTCTGACTTTATGTGGCCAGGTTTCCCACATTCAAAGCATGTGAAGTTATTGTCAACCTTCTTGATGTTGCTACTGTTGTTGTTGGTATTGCTCTTATTATTTCTTCAGAATCTTTTGCCCTTATTCTTCTTTAGAAACTTGTTGAATTTTTTCACAAGTAAGTTCATGTTTTCTTCATCTTTCTCATCACTTGAGTTTTCTTCTTTTTCCACCTTAGGTGCTGCAGCCTTTAGTGCAATTCCTTTGCCTTTTCTATCTGCATCTTCACCAAAGGTTAGTTGAGATAATTCTAATTCATACTCAAGTAACTTACCAAAGAGAGCAGCCATGGTCATTTGTGAAAGATCTTTTGATTTTTTGATAGCTGTCACTTTTGGTTGCCATGCTTTAGTGAGACACTTCAAGATTTTGATGTTTAATTCCTCAACATCAAAAGTCTTTCCAAGTCCCAAAAGATGGTTTACTATGTGTGTGAATCTTGTTTGGAGTTGAGAAATGCTTTCATTTTGATTCATTTTGAACATCTCATATTCATGTATCAAAGAGTGCTTTCTTGATCTCCTCACTTCTTCAGTTCCTTCATGAGTGATCTCTAGCATCTCCCACATCTCCTTGGCACTGGTACATCTAATTGTTCTAAAGAATTCATTAGAAGAAAGAGCAGAAGTTATCATATTCTTGGCCTTAAAATCATATTGAGCAATCCTCTTTTCTTCATCATTCATCTCATCTCACTCTTTGGGAATCATGTTATTATCAACCATTTTGATGGGTGCCCTAGGACCTTTTTCTATTGCATTCCAAGCACCTGGGTCATTAGATTGAATAAAGATCTTCATCCTATTTTTCCAAAAACTAAAATTCTCCCCTTCAAACAAAGGAGGTTTGTTTAAAGAAGCACATTCCTTGAAGGTTATTTGTGAAGTATTCATTTTTGAAAAAAAATAGTGATCTTGAGTAACTTTCAAGAACCAGCTCTGATACCAATTGTAGAATATAGGACCACTTCACACTTAACCAAGAGGGGGGGGGGTGAATTGGTTAGGCTTGGTAAATTAAAAAAATTTCTTAAACAAAATCAGAGTTTCCCTTAGGATCTTTATCACTTTTGAAACCAAGAAACCTTATTCAATCAAATGCTCAGCTCAAGGTGTCCAATAGCTCAAAATGTTAATTGATAAACAAAACCAAACAATCAAGATTGACAGAATATGATCAAGATAGAGATAAGAATCAAAACACAAAAGATTAATACTGGTTCACTTCAAACACTATAAAGCTACATCCAGTTATCTTTCACTCAACATTAGAATGGAGTTCCACTATTGCAATTTTCTGTTCTTACAAATAATTACAAAGTCTCCCTTTATCAACTCTAGATAAAGTACAGAAATCTAAAACACTATTAGATTCTTAGAGACAAACCCACTGAGAACACTACTTGTAACGCCTCTCTTTGCTTGATTGATTTTAAATGAAATTCCGTGACCATTTTGTATTATAATGATTTTAGTTGTAAATTTTTTTTCAAAAAAATTTGTTTTCTTCTTTGCTTTAAGTTTGTGATTGATTTGTAACATAAACGATTCGCCCTCACCACGGTACAATTATAATAAATAAATACAGTCCATGATACAGTCCTAAATATAGTGTCCAAAATAATATACATACTTTCTAACACAAATACATGCCACAGAGAATTACAAATCACAACATGCAGTCCATCAAAACTTCTTTCT
>PYAF01003459.1:9947-44391 GCA_007407185.1 Glycine tomentella
TAAAACGATATGTAATCGATTAAGATGATCTTGATGCATTCTGGGTTTTGACAAAGAACAATATAATCGATTATTCCGTGAAGTAATCGATTAAACCAGTCAGTATGTTTTTCTAAATGCACTTTGTAATCGATTATCACGATGTGTAATCGATTAAGTCAGTAGGCCATGTTTTCCTAAGCATGCATGTAATCGATTAACAATTTTGGTAATCATTAAGCCAAAGAGTTCTATTTCTCATAAAAAGCCTAAGTAATCGATTAATTCAATATGTAATCGATTACAATGTTCTTGCTTTGTTTTCTGAAAGGCACGAAGGACAAAATAATCGATGTCACTAGCCTTGTAATCGATTAATGCAGTAAGGTTTCATTTTTCCAAAAACTTATCTTTTTAAATGCCTTACTTATGACTTGCCTTTAATTAATCCTTTTAATCTAACAATCCTAGATGAATGAATAATGCATGATATGCACAATTGGATTATCAGATCATACACTTCCTTTTACATTAATCAAATTGGTCTTCAAGCTTTTCATGGAACTTTTCCTTTGAGCATATTGAAAGCACAAAACTCTTGAAGCTTGATCCTTATTCATTGATGCTTGGCTTCACTTGAATCAACAAGAATATATTAATCGATTAAATACTATATTAATCAATTACTTAAGTGTAAATAATCGATTACATGGACAAATTAATCGATTACATTCAGTTAAATCAGTTTTCTCTAAAAAAGATGTTAGGTCTTTTGATTTGAACATATCATTACAATTCGAGATTTTCACTGATTTTCAAAAGACTTCTGAATTGAGAGAAAATACACTGAGCAACAAAGCTCTTGTCCTATAATTCAAGATCTTCATACATCATTATTTGAATTCCCTGTGGACAAGATTTCAAAGGAGTTTCTTGGAGAGCTTGGTCTGGAACTTGCTTTGTTTCAACTTGATCTCGGATTGGTAAACATTTTCATTTGCATTCTCTGGATCATAAGGTTGTATCTCTCCTTTAAAACTCTGGGTGTAATTCATTTTTACATTTCAATTTGTTAGTTGCTATTACAAAAGGATTCTTTAAGCTTGTCTAGAGTAGGGTTCTCTAGAAGGAAGAGTAGAAAAAGGTTTCTCTATGTCTTGATCATTAGAAGTCTAAAGGGTATTTATATTTCAGTTCTTTATCTAGGGTTGATAAAGGGTGATCTTTTGTAAGCTTGTAAAGAACAAATTTTGTTGATAGTGGAACTCTAGCCAAGGTTTGATTAGAAGAAACTGGATTTAGCTTCTATTGTTGAGGGTGAACCAATATAGTTCTTGGTGTTGTATAATTTTTCTTAATCTCATCTTTCTGTCATTGATTGCTAGTCTTTTGGAAAATCATTTCAAGATTAACAGATAAATTTTTCTGCTATTGCTTTCTGTGAACAGTGAGTCTTGATTGACTGAAAGTTTCTTTTTCAAAAAAGGTGTTCTTGTGATAGATCCTAAATCCACTGCTTGTTTCAAAGAAATTTTATTTTAACCAATTCACCCCCCTCTTGGTTAATTGTGTGTGTTCATATTGTTTTCAATTGGTATTAGAGCTGTATCTTTAGTGATATTCAATATCACTATCTTTTTTAAAGAAAATGAATGCCACATAGATTACCTTCAAAGAGGTTGCCTCCCTCAATCGTCCTCCGATGATTGAAGGAGAGCATTTTAGTTTTTGGAAAAACATAATGCAGATATTTATCCAATCAAATGACCCTGGTGCATGGAATGCAATAGAAAAAGGTCCTTTGGTTCCTATTAAAACTATTGGTAATGATATGATTCCCAAAGAATGGGATGAGATGACAAATGCAGAAATGAGAGTTGTTCAATACGATTTTAAAGCAAAATATGATTACTTCTGCTTTTTCTTCTGATGAATTCTTTAGAACTGTTAGGTGTAAAAGTGCAAAGGAGATGTGAGAGATGTTGGAAGTCACTCATGAAGGGACAAATGAAATTAGGAGATCAATGAAGCATGTCTTGATTCATGAGTATGAAATGTTCAAGATGAACACCACATAAAACATATCTTAGCTCCAAACAAGATCCACTCACATTGTAAATCATCTTCTTGGTCTTGGGAAGACATTTAATGCTGAAGAGTTAAACATCAAAATCCTGAAGTGTCTTACATGACCATGGCAATGAAAGGTGACATCATCAAGGAATCAAATGATCTTTCCAAGATGTCCATGGCTGCACTATTTGGTAAGCTTCTTGAGTATGAATTAGAAATGTCACAACTAACACGTGCAGAAGATGCAAATAAGAAACAAAAAAGCCTTGAAAGCTACATCATCTAATGTGGAAAAAGAAGAAGACTTAAGTGAAGATGAAAGTGATGAACACATGAACCTAATAGTTAAAAGATTCAGCAAGTTCATGAGAAAGAACAAGAACATGAAGTTCACAAATTTCAACAACAACAACAAAAAAAAGTTTGACAACAACAACACCAACTACAACTGCTTTGAATGTGGTAAGCTAGTCCATATTAAATCTGAATGTCCTATATTTTTGAAAAATCAGTTAGGTGAAAAGAAGGCAAAAAAAAAAGGAAAGCCAAAGAAAGCCTACGTAGCATGGGAAGACAATGCTTCAACAACTTCTGAATCATCAAGTGAGAATGAAGAAGCTAATGTATGCCTCACTTCTACAATTAGTGAAGATGAAGAATTCTCAAGTGCTGAATCAGAGGTAAATCCTAAATTTGATCAAATTGTTGATGCATTCCATAATATGCGTGAAAAGGCTCAAAAGCTTGCAAAATCCAATAATAGGCTTAAAGGTAACCTTAAATGGCATGTTACCAAACTTGCAGCAATGCAAGATGAACTTTGTCAGTTGAAAAAAGAGAATGAGAAACTTATTTCAAGCTACAAAGTCAATGGGTGTGTGTGCTTCTTCTTCTTCAAATGTAGATAAATGCAAAGCTTTACAAAAAGAGTTTGATGATTTCAAAAGGAGTCAAGGTGAAAAGTATATGTTATTTCTTTCTTAAAATTTTTATTTGGTTGATCTTTTAAAAAGACTTTATAGAGGAAAATGCAATTTAATCAAATGCTAAGTGTACAAAAGTATGCTGGAGACACTTCTGGTTTCGGCTACAAACATGGAGCAAAAACCTTTTGGAAAACCCAAGTTTGTACCACCAAAACAGAAGAATCAAATAGGCTTTTCAAAAATAAAGAATAATCAAATGACTCTTTTTGAAAAAGCATCAAAATCTATAACTTGCGGTTACTGCATGAAGAAAGGTCATACATCTCATAGGTGCTATGCTAGAAGGTTTCATGTGCCAAATGGAGATTGCATTTGGATTCCAAACAAAAAGAGAAAAATAGCTAACCCCTATGGACCCAACTAAAATTAGGTACCTTTCTTTGCCACTTAATTTGATTGTTGCAGGTGTGTCTTAAAGCAAAATCATCATTATGGTATTGATTAAGCGTTTTTAGTTAAATATTTTTCTATTATTCTTAGCTTATTTTACTTCTCTTGGACTTTTATTTTCTCATTCTAATTTAATTTTTGTCTTAGGTAAGCAAGTGAACTTAATTGCTAGTTGTTGCTTATTTTCAGATTTTATGCTCACTTGACCTATCTTCCTTTTACAAGACCTACAGAGCTCTACAGAACTCCCAATGGAGCATATGAGTAGTCCTTATAAAGATAAGGAACAGATATAAAATTTTGTCAGAGATAAGACGAGGCCAATTTTGTCATTTGGAGGGTCATTTTAGGCTTTGAAGTCAGAATCACTACACTTGAATTTTGGGATGCGAGTTGGATTTTTGTTGGTGTAAATAGCATAATTAATTAGATTAGATGGGCCTACTCATGGTCCATTTTTTCCTTCTGACTTAATCACTATATGCTAGTGAAATTAGTTAGTGAAAAATACATTACATTTGAGCAAAAACAAAATTGACAATTTACATTTTAGAATTTCCAGAATTAAAAACCTTTTCTCTCATTGTTCTTCATTTTCTTCTTCATTTTCATTTTTGTTCTTCATTGCTCTTGCACTAATTTTGTGGGTCTTCCATTGATGATGATCATAAAAGGCTAAACAATCAATCAATCCAAGGATCCAGTCTAAGCAAAGGGGAATTTGAGTTCTGGTTTAGTATTTCAAATTTTGTGTGAATGTTCACTTTCTTCTTCAATCTTCTATTCAATTTTCATGATTATGAATGTGTTTAGGATTGAAAATGAATTAGGTTATGGATTCATTTCCTAATTTCGAATTTTAATCACAGATTAGTTGGATGATATTTTAATTAGGTTGTGATTTCAATTAATTTAGGAGTTAATTCGATTGACCTGCTTCTAATGAAATTGAATGAACTTTCATAACAGGATCATTATTTGAGAACTATGAAAATTACCATTGCTTGGTTTGGTGAATTGGATTGATGTTATTTAATCTGTTTTTACATTACCTCTTATCAATTCTGTTAGTTTCTGCATTGCTCTTCAATCTTAGTTTGTGTTTCTGCAATTTTTACTTATCGCATGCAAATTGTTTAACAAAAATTCCCTATTGTTTATTAGTGAATTGAAGTTGGAACCATATTGATAGTGTCTCTGAGTCGACCTAGGTTAATCCTGTGCTACAGAATTAGCGTAGTTTAATTGTTTTGAAGTGATACGACATCGGTCATCAAAACTAGCGCCGTTGCCGAGGACACAATTCATTGTGTGCTAACTTTAATTAACTCATAATTAGATAAAAAAATCAAAAAAATATTTGCATTCATTCACTGCATATTGACATTCTGTTGCACAATTACACTTTGTTACATAGTTGCATTGTTGCTATTGTTCGTTATGAAGTGTGAATGATGTAGTGGATGTAGTGCTGTAAAAAAAAGAGTGAATAGTAAAAAATAGAGGGAAAAAATAGAGTAGTAGTAGGGAGAGGATTAATGTAGTGTAGTGTAGTTGTGTGGGTTAAAATTGGCAAATTCGGCCTCTAAGTAGAAGTTTTGGCACAGAGGCATTCTGGTCATTTCATAGCAAACTCTCTAAGAATGGGCTGAAAATTTACCAGAATGCAGAGAAAATTAATACATCATTTTGACCCAGCGAGGGACAAACACAATCATCTGGGGTCCAAATTGCCAAATTCATTGATCTAGACCACTTTTGAATTTATTTTGTGTTTCCATATTTTTAAAATTCATCAAAAAAATCACAAAAATCAAGCATGATTTATAAATATTTACTGTGGTGTTTTTGAATTTTTTAAAAATTGTTTCAGGCAATTTTCCAATTTCTGTTTCATTTCGACAGATATTGTGAATAGTGTCCTGGTAGGGTAGTTGTCTGTTATTCTTGTGATTTCTGTCTTTGATGAGCTGAGCTGTGCATGACTAGGTCCCAAGCAAGTGACTTGCATTCATATGATCCTGAAATAGATAGGACAATTGACAGATTGAGCAGGCATAATAGTAGTCTAGATGAATTTGATAGTGTAGTTCTAGATAGTAGTGTAGTGTTTTCTGAGTCTTCTATTTCTGAGTCTAGTTCTCATTCTGCACATCTTGATTTTGAAAATTTTGCTAATACAATGGTTGATAACAACCTAACTCTTAAGGAATTGGCTACAAGTGAGGTTAGCTATGAGCTCAAATCTGGACTGTTCATTTGCTTCCAAAGTTTCATGGTCTTTCAGGTGAAGATCCACATAAGCATCTTAAGGAGTTTCATGTGGTGTGTTCCACCATGCGACCACATGACATTCACGAGGATTATGTCAAGATGAAGGAATTTCCATTCTCTCTTGATACAATCCTAAAACCAAGGCAAGTAAAGGAAGACTTGGAATTACACATGGAGACACTTCCTTTGGTGATTAAAGGGCCAATGACAAGGGCTAAGGCTCAAACACTCCAAGATCATATACAATCTAGCTTATATCTCTTGGAGAACCATGAAGAAGGCTACAAAATGTTGAGCTTATCTATTGTAATTGATTACAAGTAGCCTGTAATCGATTAAATACACTTGTACAAATGTTAGATTAGTAAATAGCTCTGTTGTAATCGATTATTTCGTCTTGTAATCGATTACATGAAAGTGGGACTCTCTGTTGTAATCGATTATTCCGTCTTGTAATCGATTACATGAAAGTGGGAGTTCCTGTGATAATTGATTATTTGATTAAATAATCAATTACTTTGTTCATGAATCAGCTTCCAGGCTTGGTATGAACAAATAATCGATTACCAAGATCTAGTAATCGATTATTTGATTCAAAATAATCAAGTACCATTACGAAATAATCGATTAAAGTCATTCCTTCTGCAGAGGCACTATTTTTAGATTTAAAAGCTGTTTTGGAAACTATGTTTGGGTTTCATTTAGGACGCATTTGCAGTTCATTTAGCTTGTAGATTCATGGTCTATATAAACTACATCACAACAGATTGTAAGAACTTTTGATTGAATGACATTAGATTGCACTTTGTGTGTGAGAGGTTGGGAGTTATCTCCCTTGTTCTTAGTGAAGAATTTCTTGTTTCTTATCAATAGTTTCTGAGCTATTGTGGTGATTCTTGCAAGACTTATTGGAATTCCTATTATATGGTGTCAATCCAAATCCACTTCTATTCTTCTTCCATTGTTCCAATTCTTACATTACAAAAACCTAAAAAGTTGTCATAAAACAGAGTATTCATACTCTTTTTTTCTTTCAATTGAAGAATTGATTACATTGCAAGGAAGATCGGGGCAAACAGGACTTGATTCAGTTTAAGTCCATCATTTCTGGATGGTGTTGCTAAGGATTGGTTGTACCTTCAACCAGATCCTATCAACACTTGGACAGACATAAAGAGAAGATTCTTGGAGAAATTCTTCCCTGCCTCTAGAATAGCATCCATCCAAAAGGAAATTTGTGGCATTAGGCAGCTGCTTGGAGAGACTTTGTATGAGTACTGGGAGAGATTCAACAAGTTGTGTGCTACCTGTCCTCACCATCAAATCAGTGAGCAATTACTGATCCAGTATTTTTATGAAGGCTTGATGTTGATGGACAGGAGTGTGATAGATGCAGCCAGTGAAGGCGCTTTGATGGACAAGACTCCTTTGCTGTAAGACAGTTGATTTCAAACATGGCAGCCAATTATCACAAATTTGGTACTAAAGGTGCTGCAACAAGCAAGGCTGTTGCAAATGAAGTTTTTGTTTCCATGGCTACTGATAACCAGAGGTTGGAGAATAAATTGACAGAGTTGACATACCTTGTGAGACAGCTTGCTATTGGTCAACATCAGAATGTGATGGCAGCCAATCAACCAAGGTTGTGTGGTATTTGTTGTGCACCTGATCATCCAACAGATTCATGTCCCACTCTCCAATAAACAGAACAAGTTGCTGAAGTTTCTGCCATACAACTTGGAGAGCCATTCAGACCTTAACAATTGTATAATCCTTACCCCAACACTTATAATCCTGGTTGGAGAGATCATCCGAATTTGAGGTATGGTTCTAGTCCACAACAACAGCAGACGACTGATAAGTTCCCTATTTTAGTAAAATTAGGGTTACAATGCTGGCACTTATCTTTTGATTTCAGTAAATTTATTTACAAACTTGCCCTAAACCTAGTTGAATTACATTTATTACTTATATAAATGATATTTTTCACATTTTGGAAGATTAGTCCAATCATATTTTGTATTTTGATAGGTTGCGATGGTATCCGAAGCCTCCAAGCAGGCAAAGTAAGCGAAAAGGACATCAAAATCAAATTTAGGAGGTGTCAGAAGCAAAATGGCCCAGAACTCGTCCAGGCCCATGACCTTTCTTCACCATTAAGATTTTAACTCGCCCAGGCGAGCATCCTCAGGCTAAATCACTCGCACAAGCGAGCTTCAAGTTCCAAGAAGATATGGTTAACTCGCCCAAGCGAGCAAACACAGGCAAAACCACTCGCCTGGGCGAGTGGACATAAGCTGGAGGCTGGTTCCTATAAATGGGCACAAAAATGTGAAGAGAAAGCATTCCAGGTTTGAAAATTGAGAGCCTTGGACGAAATTCTTAGTTTAGGAAGCTTAAATAGTTGTGTTGGGGAGGTTAGGAGAGTGAGAGAAATGAGAAATATGTGTGGAAACTCTGCTGGAAAGAGGCGATGATAGTTCTCTTCATCAATTCTTCCATTGAGGAGGTGCTCTCCATAATGGTTAGCTAGCTTCTCTTAAGGATTGGATGTAATCTTCTTACCCCTATGTATCTCTTTTAATATTTATTTATGCATGAATCTTTTCTATTCCTTGTTGGTAATTTCATTCTATGCTTAATGCTTGATTCTACTTGATCACTAGTTTCATGAAATTAGATTGTAAGCTTGACTGGAAAGTGCCCTTAGAATTTCAACTGAATGATTTTACTCATTTCGTTACGTTGCTAGGAATAGAGCATAAAGTTTTGATTGCAAAAAGCACACGATTATCATTATAATGCTGGGGTATTTACTTCATATACGAGGGATTGATATTCGGTAGATATCCTTAGGATTCTCGAATGCGAGGGATCGATTTGGGGTGAAATAATGTGTGCATCAATAAGGATAGAAAATGATTTATACATGGTAAAAGTTAAATGAATACTAAGGGTATGAATGATGAAACTCAATCCCACTTTTTCATAAATATATTTCATTTTACTAGCTTCGTAATTTTCCGTTACTTTCGTAAATCACATGAAATTCCGTTCATCCTTATTGTACATACCTATTGAACTGTCGAAGTATATTTGGATTAACTGAGTAGCTCAAGTCCCTATAGAGACGATCTTTATAAATTATGTAACCTGCAATGACAATTGGTACGCTTGCCAAGAGTCTAACAAGTTTATGGCACTGTTGCCGGGGACTTGAGTCGCTCACTCAGTTCTTTCAAATTTAATTTTTCAGTTGAATATGACTTTTTCTTTACTCTTTTAATTTGATTTTTGTATAAATTCTCTTATGTTTTATTTTATTTTATTCTCCCTAACCTTGGTACTTACGAGTTATTGGAAGTTTGTTCTTTTTCCTTTTTGAGGTAAATTTCTTGCTGAAAAATTGTTATTTAAATTCAAAAATTACCAAAATCATAATAGTGTTGGTTTAAAAGAGGAATCACTTGAAGAATGAACAATGGATCAAACTTGGTTTTGTGCTTCCAACAGGCCTTGAAGCCTTGGAGATCAATTTGTGGTTAATGTAAAAGGAAGAAGCATTTTGTAATGATCCTAGTGCATAGCATTCATATCATTCATTGAGTTAATTAGATTGAGTTTTAAAATATACAAGTATTTGATAAATTAGGCAAGTTTTATCAAAGTTTTTGGAAAAATAAGTTTTTACTGATTTAATCGATTACACTAAGATAAGAATCGATTATTTTGTTCTTTGTGCTTTCTGGAAAAATTTTCAAGAACAATGTAATCGATTACGTATCGGATTAATTAATTATTTTACCTATGATTTCATATAAATTGCTTTGATGAATACTTTAATCGATTACCACCAATTAGTAATCGATTACGTAGGCTAAATAGAAAAAATCATCTTCCTGCCTTAATCGATTACCAAAGATAGTAATCGATTACATCATATGCCTATGGTTAACATGTTTTGATGCATTAATCGATTACCAAATGTAGTAATTGATTACATAGTTCAAAATGATTTCTGAAGTTTCCTGGCTTAATCGATTACCAGAATCCGTGATCGATTACATAGTGTATTTTAAAAATATGGAACTTTCTGTCTTAATCGATTACAAGACGGGATAATCGATTATTCTGTTCGTTGCTCAAACCCAGAACTTCTGTTGAACAGTTTAATCGATTACAGTCTTGAAATAATCAATTATATATGCGAAATAATCGATTACAAGAGTGTATGTAATCGATTACTGACAGTTAGAAAGCTTGTTATCAATAGAACCCATGCTCAGCTATTTCACTAACTTGATCAATTCGTATTCTGAGCATTCTAAGGCTTTCTAAACATTCTTTTAGTGGTTTTTCTGGGTTCATTGAGTTCTTACATTCACAAAACTCTTATGGGTTGTTAAGTGATTAGTGAAGCAAGAATTTCTTTTTCAAAGCTTGAGGAAAGTGATGTTCTGAGTTTGTATTCATTCTTCAACCTGGTGAAATCATTCATATGCATATTATTCATTGGATCATCAGGTGACTTCTTTCCTTAATCTTTGAAGTTGTAATTCTATTTTTTATTTTTGTTTTGGTTTGTCTATTGTAAATGGGTTTCTTGCTTGTAATCTAGAGATAGAGTTTCTCTAAGGGATTTGCTGAGTAGTGTTCTCAGTGGGTTGTCTCTAAGAATCTAATAGTGTTTTAGATTTTTGAACTTTATCTAGGGTTGATAAAGAGAGACTTTGTAATAACTTGTAAGAACTGGAATTTGCAATAGTGGAACTCCATTCTAGTGTTGAGTGGAAGAAAACTGGATGTAGCTTCATAGTGTTTGAAGTGAACCAGTATAAATCTTTGTGTGTTGTTCATATTCTTTATATTGGTTATATTTTGTTTTTCTTGATTGTGAGTTCTTGTTATCAACCAAGTTCTTGAGCTATTACATATCTTGGATTGAACATTAGATTGAATAAATGTTCTTGGTTTCAAAAGTGATAAAGATCCAAAAGGGAAAACTCTGATTTTGTTCAAGAAAATTTTTAAATTACCAAGCCTAACCAATTCACCCCCCTCTTGGTTAAGTGTGAAGTGTTCCCATATTTTACAATTGGCATCAAGAGCTAGGTCTTGTAAGTTACTCAAGATCACTTTTCTTTCAAAAATGAATACTTCACAAATAACCTTCAAGGAGGGTGCATCCTTAAACAGACCTCCTTTGTTTGAGGGGGAGAATTTTAGTTTTTGGAAAAATAGGATGAAGATTTTTATGCAATCCAATGATCCAGGAGCATGGAATGCAATAGAAAAGGGTCCTAGGGTGCGCATCAAAGTGGTTGATAATAACATGATTCCCAAGGAATGGGATGAGATGAATGATGATGAAAAGAGGATTGTTCAGTATGATTTTAAAGCTAAGAACATGATAACTTATGCTCTTTCTTCTGATGAATTCTTCAGAACTGTTAGATGTACAAGTGCCAAAGAGATGTGGGAAATGCTAGAGATCACCCATGAAGGGACTGAAGAAGTGAAGAGATCAATAAAGCACTCATTGATACATTAATATGAGATGTTCAAGATGAATCAAAATGGAAGCATCTCTCAACTCCAAAAAAGATTCACACACATAGTGAATCATCTCTTAGGACTTGGGAAGACATTTGATGCTGAAGAATTGAACATCAAAATCTTGAAGTGCCTCACTAGAGCATGGCAACCAAAAGTGACAGCCATCAAAGAATCTAAAGATCTTTCAAAAATGACCATGGTTGCCCTCTTTGGTAAGTTACTTGAGTATGAATTAGAATTATCTCAACTAACCTTTGGTGAAGATGCAGAAAGAAAAGGCAAAGGAATTGCACTAAAAACTGCAGCACCTAAGGTGGAAAAAGAAGAAAACTTAAGTGATGAGGAAGATAAGAAAGCATGAACTTAATTGTGAAAAAGTTCAGCAAGTTTCTAAAGAAGAACAAGGGCAAAAGATTTACAAGAAACAACAAGAACAATTCCAACAACAACACTAGCAACACCAAGAAGATTGACAACAATTTCACATGCTTTGAATGTGGTAAACCTGGCCACATAAAGATCCATACACTCATTTGTCTACCTTCATGGAGTTGTGTAGTACTATGGGAGCCTCTAATATAGATGTTGAAGTTGTCTATCTCAGATCTTTTCCATTCTCCTTGACTGGTAAGGAAAAGACTTGGCTTCAATCCCAACCAAATAAAAGTCTTAACACTTGGGAAGAAGTGGAGGAAAAATTTATTGCCAGATTCTTTCCTCCATCCAGATTCATTAGCGCAAAGTCAACAATTGCTACTTTTTCCCAAGGGTTTAATGAACCTCTCTGTGAAACCTGGGAGAGATTCAAAGCATTACTGCAGAGGTGCCCAAACCATAACTTTGATGATATTGCATAGTTACATATTTTTTACAGTGGTTTGAGACCTTAAACAAAGATGATTCTTGATGCCTCAATTGGAGGTACCATGATGTTAAAGAGCCCGGAGGAAGCAATTATAATCGTTGACTCCATAGCAGCCAATGATTACCAGTCTCACCATGATAGATCTCCAATTCAAAGGAAAGGTATAATGGAGCTGGATACTCAGAATGCAATTCTAGCTAAGAATAAGCTCTTGACTCAACAAATAGAGGCCTTGACAAAACAGATAGGCCAACTTCCTCAACAAATTTAGCAAGTATCTGGTGATTGCCAACAAGAAGAGAAGGCTTATTATATGCAGAATTAGACCAGATCTCAACAGAACTTCCAAGGAAATTACCAAAGCTACAGAGATGGTCCAAGTCCTTATGGCTGGTGATAAGTGCCCTATCTTAGTAAAATTAGGGTTATAATGTTGGCACTTATCTTTTGATTTCAGTAAATTTGTTAATAAACTTTCCCTAAACCTAGTCGATTTGTATTTCGTACTTATGTAATTGTTGTTTTTCACATTTTGGAAGATTAGTCCAATCACATTTTGTATTTTGATAGGTCTCAATGGTATTCGAAGCATTCAAGCAAGCAAAGTAAGCGAAAGGGGCATAAAAATAAAACGTGGGAGGTGTTAGAAGCAAAATGGCCTAGCACTCGTCCAGGCACATGACCTTTCTTCACCATTAAGCTTTTAACTCGCCCAAGCGAGCTTCAAGTTCCAAGGAGATATGATTAACTCGCCCAGGCGAGCAAACACAGGCAAAACCACTCGCTTGGGCGAGTGGGCTTAAGCAGGTGACCAAATCCTATAAATAGCCATGCAAACTTCGAAGCAAGTCATCTAGGAACGAAATTTATTAGTTTAGGAACGTAAATTAGCTTAAGATAGCATAAGAAGGAGTGAGAGAAGTGAGAGTTAGTGGGGAGACTATGCCGGAAAGAAGCGATGATGGTTTCCTTCATCAATTCTTCCTTTGAGGATATGCTCTCCATAATGATTGGCTAGCTTCTCTTAAGGATTGGATGTAATCTTCTTACCCATATGTATCTCTTTTAATATTTATTTATGCATGAATCTTTTCTATTCCTTATTGGTAATTTCATTCTGTGCTTAATGCTTAATTCTATTTGATCACTAGTTTCATGAAATTAGATTCTACGCTTGACTGGAAAGTGTCCTTAGAATTTGAACTAAATGATTTTACTCATTACGTTACATTGCTAGGAATAGAGCATAACGTTTTAATTGGAAATAGTACACGATTATGATTATAATGCTGGGGTATTTACTTCATGTTCGAGGGATCGATATTCGGTAGATATCCTTAGGATTCTCGAATGCGAGGGATCGATTCGGGGTGAAATAATGTGTGCATCAATAAGGATAGAAAATGATTATACATGTTAAAAGTTAAATGAATACTAAGGGTATGAATGATGAAACCCAATCCCACTTTCTCATAAATATATTTCATTTTACTAGTTTTGTAATTTTCCGTTACTTTCGTAAATCACACGAAATTTTGCTCATCCTTATTGTTCATAACTATTGAACTGTTAAGTTTTACTTGGATTAACTGAGTAGCTCAAGTCCCTGTGGAAATGATCTTTTATAAATTTTGTAACTTACAACGACAAATTGTTATGCTTGCCAAGAGTCTAACAGCTGGAGGCAACAAAATGATAATACATATTATGGTCCCACTAACTCTTCTTTTGCAGGTCCCTCTAACAACTCTTATGTAGGTTCTTCAAATATGGGTCCACCACCACAAAAACAACAAGCGCAGCTTGATAGAATATAAAAAATGGATGATACTCTAACTCAGTTTATGCAGATGTCCATTACAAATAAAAAGAACACTGAGGCTTCCATAAAAAATCTTGAAGTTCAGGTTGGACAGCTTGCAAAACAACTATCTGAGCATAGCAGTGGACCTTTTTCAGCAAACACAAAGGAACCGAGGGAGTGTTTTAGAGTGGACGTCTAGGATGAAGTAATTTTTGACTCCAAAAGGTTGGTACAAGGAAAAGATTTTTCAAAGAAAAGATTAGTGGAAGTATTACAGGAGATGAGTGAATCTGAAGGAAAAAATAATTTAGATTATCTCCAACAACCGGATGCTTTCAAGGAAATTCCTTACCAGCAATCTATCTTTGAGGAATTGTTAGAGGAAGAGAAAAATCAAGAATCACAAATAAAGGTAAATGCAGTACCTCCACATGCTAAAAATGTTTTTCTTGCAGGAAATTCAAAGAAACCAGTTATCAGTTATTCAATTCTCTTTGAAAAAGAAAAGGATCTAGTGAAAATGTTGGAGGAAAACACAAAAGCCAATGGCTCTCCACTATTGTCCAATTGCTGGGACCCAAAGCCATAACAAAGGCGTCCAGCTAATACGACGTTAAAGAAGTGCTCATGGGAGGCAACCCAGTGTTTTTAATTTTTGTCTTTATTTGTGTTATTTTAATTTATGTCTTATGCTTATAAATTATATATCTGAACTTTACTTTTTGAATTTTATGTCTTATCTTTTTGGAATATATCATTTGTTTTGTTAGAGCTTGGATACAGGTCCATTTTGTTAGGAAGAGGCAAAACAGGTGAGGATGAAGAACGTGGCAGATCCTGTATGAAAGGAAGAAACTGAGCTCCTCAACCATGATCTTCAAAAATCTGTGATATTGTTTTTATGTTTCTTTACCGCTTTGTAGTTTAAATTCAATACTTTGTTTATTTAGTTATTATGTTTGATGTTTTCTTGAATAGTTGTGTGCATTTATAATTCTTTTTGGTATTGAACACAGAGGGTTCCCTCTTTTTGGAAGTACACACTTTTTATTAAAATTTTTAGTTTTTACTAACATAGTTATAGAATATGCATAAATCTTTTTGGGATTTAAAAGAAAAATTTTCTTGAATATGACATGTTTTAGAAAGAATCAACAGATAAATGTTTTCAAAACTTACTTTTTGTATTGGATCAGAACACAATAAAAAAGAATTTTTGTAGGAAACTTTGAGAAATGAAAAAGCAAATGAATGGTTTTCTAAATACCAAATGAAGGTAGATATTTTTACATGGAATTGATAAATAACATCTTTTGGAAACATTGATTTGATTTGAACATGAAAACATGCCTTAAGCTTCAGTGAGTGTGTGCATCCACAAAAATTATATAGAGTGTCCTCACTGATATGTTCTATAGTTGATTTTGCATGAATTTCTAATTGTCATAACATATGATTCATGGATATGATTTAGGCCTTCTTTCTTTTTGAACATCTTTTAAGCCATTGGCCAAAAAAACTATCCTAAAATATATTACCATTTGCAAGCCCTTTGAGCCAAACACTTGATATTTTGTTGGAACCCTGACCTAGGATAAGAATTCCCTACCTTACCTTAGGTTAGGAGAGCAAAAGGGTATGTTATTTTGTTAGGAACTTTTATCAGTTGGGTAGCTAATGTGATGAAAAAGACTTTGTTTAAAAGTGGCTATTCATGCGGTCTAAAAGAAAAGAAAAGAAAAAAGAAAAAGGTAAAAAATTCCTTGTGCTCTAAATTGTAAAATTCTATGAAAGGATTGATATGAGAAATTTGAATATCTCGGTCGGAAAAGAAATAGGAAGTAATGAGAACATTGTTTTTAATATTTATTTGCTCTCCTATTCTCAAGGTATTTTTGAATATCCAAAAAAACCAAGATTTTTGTTCAAGCTAGGCCCAACCCTGAAAGTCCTAAAGATCCATGATAAATATGTACTTTGATTTGATGGGAAATGATTTGCGAAATTAATCTATGACATATTAGTGTTGGAATTGAGAAGAAACACTTACCTGTGAGATAATTAAACACCTTTGAGAGGTTTTCCTCTGTTTAAAACAATCAGGTGTTTCTTCTGATGTTCTTTAGAAATGAAATTTGAACTGATCTTAACTCATTTGGTTTTATGAATTCCATCTTTTGTGTTTTTAATTCTCGAGGTTGATTATTTGAAAATGTGTTTTGATCACTTTGGAAAGTTAATTCTTTACAAAGCATGTTCCTATTAAAAAGTAACTCATTTGGTTTTATGAATTCCATCTTTTACTTTGCTTGAGGACAAGTAGGATTCTAGGTTAGAGGGAGTGATAAGTTCCCCATTTTAGTAAAATTAGGGTTACAATGTCGGCACTTATCTTTTGATTTCAGTAAATTTATTTATAAACTTGCCCTAAACCTAGTTGAATTATATTTATTACTTATATAAATGATGTTTTTCACATTTTGGAAGATTAGTTCAATCATATTTTGTATTTTGATAGGTTCCGATGGTATCCGAAGCCTCCAAGCAAGCAAAGTAAGCGAAAAGGGCATCAAAATCAAATTTAGGAGGTGTCAGAAGCAAAATAGTCCAGAACTCGTCCAGGCCCATGACCTTTCTTCACCATTAAGCTTTTAACTCGCCCAGGCGAGCAAACACAGGCAAAACCACTCGCCTGGCGAGTGGACATAAGTTGGAGGCTGATTCTATAAATATCTACGAAAATGTGAAGAGAAAGCATTCCAGGTTTGAAAATTGAGAGCCTTGGACGAAATTCTTAGCTTAGGAAACTTAAATAGTAGTGTTAGGGAGGTTAGGAGAGTGAGAGAAGTGAGAAATTAGTGTGGAAACTCTACTAGAAAGAGGCGATGATGGTTCTCTTCATCAATTCTTCCATTGAGGAGGTGCTCTCCACAATGATTGGCTAGCTTCTCTTATGGATTGGATGTAAATCTTCTTACCCCCATGTATCTCTTTTAATATTTATTTATGCTTGAATCTTTTCTATTCCTTATTGGTAATTTCATTCTGTTCTTAATACTTGATTCTACTTGATCACTAGTTTCATGAAATTAGATTCTAAGCTTGATTGGAAAGTGCCCTTTGAATTTAAACTGAATGATTTTACTCGTTACGTTACGTTGCTAGGAATAGAGCATAAGATTTTGATTTCAAATAGCATGCGATTATGATTATAATGCCGGGGTATTTAATTCATATGTAAGGGATCGGTATTCGGTAGATATCCTTAGGATTCTAGAATGCGAGGGATCAATTTGGGGTGAAATAATGTGTGCATGAATAAGGATAGAAAATGATTTATACATGGTAAAAGTTAATTGAATACTAAGGGTATGAATGATGAAACCCAATCCCACTTTCTCATAAATATATTTCATTTTACTAGCTTCATAATTTTCCATTACTTTCATAAATCACATGAAATTCCGCTCATCATTATTGTATATAACTATTTAACTATCGAATTATATTTGGATTAACTGAGTAGCTCAAGTCCCTGTGGAGAAGATCTTTTTGAATTCTGTAACCTGCAACGACAATTGGTACGCTTGCCAAGAGTCTAACAATGACACACCAACATTCATACCTCAACAGCAATAGCCATATCAACCTTCCACTAGCAAATACCAACCTCCCACGTTCAGACAACAACCACAATTCCAACAACCTGCACCTACGCTTGCACAACCTGTGCAGACCAGTTCTAGACCTTCCTTGGAGGACTTGATTAAGCAAATGGCAACCAATAACATGCAATTTCAACAAAATGTCAGTGCTACCATCCAAGACTTGTTGCATACTCAGATTGAACAGTTAGCTACAATTGTCAACAAGATGTAGCAGCAAGGTTCTGACAACATTCCAGGACAACCAATTATTAATCCGAAGAATGTGAATGCTATTACCTTGAGGAGTGGCACAGAGTTTCCAAATGCTGGTGCTGGTAAAAAAATTGATGATGCTGCCAAAACATATTCTGCACCAAAACATATTCCTTTACCTTTTCCTTCTAGAGCCATTTCTGGAAAGAAAGTGATAGAGCTTGATTCTGATCTGCTTGAGACTTTCAGGAGGGTGGAAGTCAACATTCCCCTCTTGGATGCCATCAAACAGATTCCAAAATATGCAAAGTTCTTGAAGGATTTGTGCACCTACAAGAGGAAGCTAAAGGGAAATGAGCAAGTGAAGATGGGCAAAAATGTTTCTACACTGATATAGGGAAAAAATGTTGATGCCATTCCACTATCCACCTTGCCACAGAAGTGCAAGGATCCTGGCACTTTCATTGTCCCTTGCACCATTGGAGATTGTACTTTTGCAGATGCCATATGTGACCTTAGAGCTTCCATTAATGTCATGCCCACATCAGTTTGTAGATCATTACATCTTGGTGATTTGATAGCCACTGGTGTGGTCATTCATTTAGCTCACAGGAGTGTTGCACTTTGTAAGGACCCTCATTCTTGGCACCTAACCCCACGCTGTCGCGCGGGGATTCACATCAGAAAACTGAGTTTTAGGTGTGGTGCAGATAGCGCCAGGACGGCGCTGATGGCACCATAGGCTCGGCAAGTCCACACTGGTAGCATGGCTATGGCGCGAGAAGCAACAGTTGGTCGAGAGGTTGGCGCGGGTAGCGCCAAAGGCCGCGCGGATCGCGCCACAAGTGCTCTGGAAAACCATATTTCTCTGGATTTTCACTCTGATAGCGCCAGAGGTGGCATGAGTGGCGCCACAGGTCTCGGAAAGTTGGCGCTGATGGCGCGGGGTTGGCGCTGTTAGCGCCGGATCACCGCCATTGTGGCGCGGGTCGCGCCAGACCTCGGGCAGGCTGAGTATATATGGGCAGATCGCGTTTTTTAAGAAGAAAACTTCTTCTTCTTCTTCCCTACGCCCTGGACCTCCATTAGAGCAGTTCCCCAAGCTTTCGTAGACCCTATATACTAGCCTAAACACTTCCTGATGACCTTTAGATTGGTGAGGAACCATAGAAAGCTTTAAATCCTTCATTCTTTGCTCTTGAAACCCCTTGTGAGTGAGAATTGGATTCTCAAGGAAAAGCTCAGAGACTTGGGTTTAGCGAGGAATCGAGGCACAGCACGGACACCAGAGCTTGAGGAGGTTGTCCTAAAGCCTTTTTAGTCGCCACTAAGGTAAGAAACCCGAGTATCTCTGATGAGTTGATGAATTTGGGGTTTTCTGTATATTGAGACCCACACTGAGCTGGGGCTAGAATTAGCCTAGGGTCCTGTTGAGAAACTTGTTCAGAGCGATGAATAGATGAAGGATTAGCTTTCAGTTTTTGATTTAGATGACTTTGAATCTTGGGTCTGTATATGCCTGTGTGACTTGTGTAGAGTCACTTGTTGATGGTTCTCTGATAGGCTAGAGCCTTGATTATATGATGTTCTGAGTCGAGAGGCTAGTGGAGCAGGGCTTGAGTGGAGCTCAGCCCGTTCTGATGACAATTGAGTTGTGGGGCTGAGGGAAAGCTTGGGATATGTATATATGTAGTGAGTCTGGGATGACTCAGATGACTTGTATTCAGCCCTGATGGACCTTGTGTGGTCTGAGAGCAGCCTTGTGTTGGGGCTGAGTTTGAATGAACCCTAGGATAGGAGAATTCTGTTATAATATGTTCTGTGAATTGTATGTTTGTGGACTGGTTTTGATATGAGATTGTTATGCCTTGATTAGGCATTGATTCTGAGACTGTTGGTGGCGGGAGCCACAGACCTGGGAAGGAACTTCAGAGTAATCCCTTACCAGGTAAGTTCAGTGTTCTCTGGGGATGAATTCCCGCTTTGGTTGCACACCACACTCTTGGGGAGTGTTGGTCATGATTCATACTGCATGCATTGGCTATGACATTGTTTATGTTATTTATATGTATCTGCATTGGATATATGCATGTTGTGATTGAGATATCTGTTGGCCAATAGATAAATACCGGCGTTGAGGAGCTCCGCCGTGTATTCTGGGCATTGAGGAGCTCCGCCCGTGGCATTGAGGAGCTCTGCCACAGCATGACAGGTACTGACGTTGAGGAGCTCCGTCAGGGCGTTGAGGAGCTCCGCCAGGCATTGAAGAGCTCTGCCACCTGTCATGTATTGAGGTTATGATTGTGATTATGAATCTGATATGATGAGGGCCAGAGGGCCAAGCCAGTGGGCTATGTTTTCTATGTTATCTGCATGTATGTTGTGGATCTGTGAGCCAGGGTGGGAATGAGTTCCCAAGGACCCTGAGCTTACTAAGATATGTTATCTCACCCCGTGTGGGGGTTTTCTATGATTTCAGGTGACTTTGTTAGAAGAGAAGACCAGTCTCAGGGCAAGAGGCCCAGCAGAGACTAGGCTGCTTGACAGAGAAGCGGCATGGAGAGCTTGAAGGCTTTATTTTGATTATGTTTTGATGTATAGTTCTGTATACCCTCGAGGAGGGCTGTTATTCTTTTGTATTCACTACAGAGTGGTGTGAACTCTGATGTATATATGTACAGAACTACTTGAGTTATGATATGAGACTTTCCCTGAGTATATATTTGTTGTACATGTGACTATCTGCCTAAGTTTTGTAGTTATCTGTCTTTATGATGTATGATATGAAAAACTGGATCAGAGGAGCGTGATAGATGTATGTTCTGTGTGTGAGATGCTTTACATTTGTGATTCCATACATGATGTATCAAGAAAAGCGATTCTGTGCTTCTGCTAAGTTTTATACACTGTGTTTTATGCGCTAATCTGATATTATTAATGATAACACGTCGGAGGCCTACAGGGTGTTACACACTTCCACTTAGACTTATTGAAGATGTGCTGGTGTGAGTTAATAATTTGATTTTTCTAGCATATTTTTACATTTTGGATATGGAGAATGAGTCTTCCAGCCATGGTTCCACATTGATCCTAGGGAGACCATTCTTGATGACAGTCAGGACCAAAATTGATGTGTATGTCGGAACTTTTTCCATGGAGTTTGCTGATGACGTTGTCCAGTTTAACCTTTTTGATGCCATGAGACATCCTGTAGAGGAGCATTCTGTTTCTCTTATTGATATCATTGATGTTGCAGTAGATAGTGTAGATATTTCTGATTTACTTTCTGATGAATTTTCTAATTTTGATCTTGGTTGTACCTGTGATGATTCTGCTGTTGTCTGTAGTATTTGTGTGGATTTTTCCTCCGCACTTGATTCTAATTGTGTTGCAGGTACAAATGTTGATTCTCATATTTCCCTTCCTTCAGCCACCAACCTTTCCTCGCCTTCCACCATTCAGTCACCTTCCTTGGAGCTGAAGTCACTACCTGAGCACCTAAAATATGCATATTTGGATGATGCTCAAAAGCTTCCAGTCATCATATCTAGTAGCCTGTCACTTGAGCATGAAGAGAAGTTGCGGCATGTTTTGAGAGGCCACAAAAAGACCATTGGATGGACACTTGTTGACCTCCCTGGAATCAATCCTTCCATTTGCATGCATCAAATACTATTGGAGGATGATTCTAGGTCGGTGAGGCAGCCACAGAGGAGGATGAATCCCACTATTCTTGATGTGGTGAAGAAGGAAGTGATGAAGTTACTAGTTGTAGGGATCATCTATCCTATCTCAGATAGCACTTGGGTTTCAACTGTCTAAGTGGTCCCTAAGAAGTTGGGTATCACGGTTGTGAAGAACTAAGGTAATGAGTTGATCCTGACTAGAGCGGCCAACAGTTGGCGAGTTTGCATTGACTACTAGAGACTCAACCTGGCCACTCGCAAGGACCATTTCCCTCTCCCCTTCATTGATCAAGTTCTAGAGAGGTTGGCAGGTAAATCACATTATTGCTTTCTTGATGGTTTTTCCGGTTACATGCAAATTCATATTGCACTAGAGGATCAACACAAGACCACATTCACCTGTCCATTTGGCATATTTGCTTACACCTGGATGCCTTTTGGCCTATGCAACGCACCTGGCACCTTCCAGTGGAGATTGAGCACTGTGCTTATTGGGCGGTGAAGATTTGTAACATGGCATTTGATGAAACGGGTATGGAAGGAAGTTTCAGTTGCAAAAACTTGAAGAGATCCGCTTAGAAGCCTATGAGAACTCCAAGATTTACAAGGAGAGAGTGAAGAGATTTAATGACTCTAGGATTCTTAGAAAGAAGTTCCATAGTGGCCAAAAAGTGCTCTTGTTTAACTCTCGCCTTTAGTTTATTTCCGGTAAACTTCAATCTAGATGAGATTAAAAACTAAGTTGCCGACAAAGTCTTCAAGGCCAATAGTCACCAACTCAGAGTATTTCATGAGAGCCCTCAAGTGGAGGAGGAGCTTGTGGCGGACATCTCTTTGGTCTTGCCAATTTTGTGTGATGATACGTCTTGAATGACATTTGGGGAGTTTCCTTTTCCCTTATTTTATTTTTTGTCTCATTGTTTGCATTTCTTTGCATGTTTACATTGAGGACAATGTGCATTTCAAGTGTGGGGTGAAGGATTCCAAAATCTATTTTCTGTTTTTTGTTTACATTTCTGTTTCTGTTTTTACATTTTGTTCTTTGTTTTAGTTGTTTGTATTTTATTTCTGTCTGTCTTCTGTTTTTTGGTTATTTTCTATTTTCTGTTTGCATTTGTCAGTTTTTGTTTTCTATTTATCTGTGTCTATTTTCTGTTAGTCTATCTGTGTTCTGTTTGTTTATTTTAATTTTTGAGTCTGTATGTTGTTTTCTATCTGTTTACGTTTCTATTTGTTGTTTACTGTTCTGTCTATTTTTGTTGTTGTTTATGTTATTGTGTTGCAGTAATTATGTTTCTTTTGTAGTTATTCTGTTTTTACATTCAAAAACTAAAAAAAAAAAAATAGAATTTAGGCATTTTTCATAGGATTTCTAACTTGTATAAATTGTGAGAAATGTAAAAATTTTGGTTGGATTGAGAGGTTTCATGCTTGATGTGAATCATTGTTGCAATAGTTGAAGTTATAAGTAGGCTTGAAAAATAGAATTTAAGATGGATCAAGTGTGATAGAATTATGCCTTGTGAGTTTTTGGGCCTTTTATGGATATGTTCTTCCATGTGTGATTTCACCCTTGTGCTAGATTACTCTATGTTTTGTCTTGCCTCTTTTGACATTCCTTGTTGCACATGCTTTGATTGAGATGATTTAGGCTTTCTTTCTTTTACCCACTAGCCAAATAAACCTATCCTTGTATTAGTATTCATTGTCACCCTTTTTGAGCCTTTAACCTTTTCTTTCTTGTATAGCTCATTGCAAACTAAAAAAATGGAAAACCATGTTATCCTAGATTTAGGGAGAAAAAGGGCTTTGGAATTGTTTTGGGAGTGAGTTTCAAGCAAGTGTGGGGTATTTTTATTTTGTTTTGATTTGGAAGAGAAGAAAAGAAAAAAATGAGAAAAGAAAAGAAAAGAAAGAGTTTAAAAAGAAAAAGTTCAAAGAAAAAAAATTGTGTATAAAAAAAGAAAAAGAAGCAAGCAAAGAAAAAAAATTGCAATAAAAGTTGTTGTGGTTCATTTTCATCCTTGTAAATTCTTTTTAGTTTTGTTTCTTTGTTTCTACCTCTCTTTTTACTTGTTGGTTTACTTCCCATTGCCCCTCTTTTCTGTTAGTTTTAACCTAAATATCCTTTTCCTATCCACCCTTTACCTAAGCCATTCATTACAAATTAAGAAAGTCTTTTTGATCTTTTGATGCATGTGTATTTCAAGTTGAATGAATTAGAGTCTAGTCAATATTTGGATGTGCTAGTTACATGTGGTGCTTGAGTGTAAACACAAACCCATTCACATTATATGAGGTTGAGTGTTATCCTTTGAGAGATTTCTATCACCTTGGTGCATTCTTAATTTTAACTTGACTACTTTTTCACTTTGCACTTTGTGATCATGTTTTCTTGGATTGTTTGTTACCTTAATATCATTCTTCCATCTTTCATCTTTCTCACTTTTGTTCATACCTTTCTTTAAATTTTTGGTTTACTTTAGTTTGAATTTTTCTCTTAGTCTTTCTTTTAGTTTTGCCTAGGTGTGCAAATGTTTAAGTGTGGGGTATTTTGATTGAGCATTTTTAGTTAAATATTTTTCTATTCTTCTTTGCTTATTTGACTTCTCTTGGACTTTTATTTTCTCATTCTAATTCAGTTTTTGTCTTAGGCAAGCAAGTGGGCTTAATTGCTAGTTGTTGCTTATTTTCGGATTTTATGCTCACTTGACCTATCTTCCTTGTATAGGACCTACAAAGCTCTACAGAACTCCGAATGGAGCATATGAGTAGTCCTTCGAAAGATAAGGAAAAGATCTAAAAGTTTGTTAAAGATAATCCAAGGCCAATTATGTCATTTGTAGGGTCATTTTAGGCTTTGAAGTTAGAAACACTGCACTTGAATTTTGGGTTGCGAGTTGGATTTTTATTGGTGGAAATATCATAATTAATTAGATTAGATGGGCCTACTCATGGTCCATTCTTTCCTTCTGACTTAGTCACTATATACTAGTGAAATTAGTTAGTGAAAAATACATTACATTTGAGCAAAAACAGAATTGACAATTTACATTATAGAATTTCCATAATTAAAAACCTTTTCTCTCATTGTTCTTCATTTCCGTTCTTCTTCTTCATTGCTCTTGCACTAATTTCGTGGGTCTTCCATTGATGATGATCATGGAAGGATAAACAATCAATCAATCCAAGGATCCAGTCCAAGCAAAGGGGAATTTGAGTTCTGGTTTAGTATTTCAACTTCTGTGTGAATGTTCACTTTCGTCTTCAATCTTCTATTCAATTTTCACGATTTTGAATGCGTTTAGTATTGAAAAGGGATTAAGTTATGGATTCATTTCCTAATTTCGTATTTTAATCATATATTAGTTGGATGATATTTCAATTAGGTTGTGATTTCAATTAATTTAGGAGTTAATTCAATTCAACTACTTCTAATGAAATTGAATGAACTTTCATAACAGGATCATTATCTGAGAACTATGATAATTACCATTGATTGATTTGGTGAATTGGATTGATATTCTTTAATCTATTTTTACATTACCTCTTGTCAATTCTGTTAGTTTCTGCATTGTTCTTCAATCTTAATTTGTGTTTTCGCAATTTTTACTTATCGCATGTAAACTGTTTGACAAAAATCTCATATTGTTTATTAGTCAGTTGAAGTTGGAACCATATTGATAGTGTCTCTAAGTCGACCAAGGTTAATCTTGTGCTACATAATTAATGTAGTTTAATTGTTTTGAAGCGATACGACATTGGTCATTAGGTACCTAGACAGTGGATGCTCTAGACACATGACAGGTGACACGTTCGTGCTTACAAATTTGACTCTAAAAGATGGAGGATTTGTCACTTATGGCGACAACAACAAAGGAAAGATAATTGGAGAAGGAAATATAGGAGACAACTTTAAAACCAAGATCAAGAATGTTCTCTATGTGGAAGGTTTGAAGCACAGTCTCCTAAGCATAAGCCAACTATGTGATAAGGGATTCAAGGTTTCCTTCAATGACAAATGTTTGATATGTGATGGTAAATCCGGTGAGGTTATCCATGTAGGTAAAAGAAAAGGTAACATCTACTTACTTTCTATAGAACATGCATTCCTTCACAACACTAATTACCTAGTAAGTAAAGTTGATGAATCATGGCTATGGCAAAGAAGAGCTAGTCACATTAACATGCATCACATGAACAAGCTTATTAGAAAATACTTAGTCATTGGCTTACCTAAACTTAAGTTTGAAAAGGGCAAACTATGTGATGTTTGTCAAAAGGGAAAAAAAACCAAGATTTATTTTCAAAATAAAAACTTTGATTCCGCCTCAAGACCCCTTGAATTGCTTCATATGGATTTGTTTGATCCTTTTAGAACTATGAGCTTAAGAGGCAATTACTATGGGCTTGTTATAGTTGATGACTATTCTAGATTCACATGGACTTTGATTTTAAGATCCAAGAGTGACGCTTTCATTACTTTCAAAAAATTAGCCAAGCTTGTTTAAAATGAAAAGGGAAGCAAAATTATTTCAATAAGAAGTGATCATGGTGGTGAATTTCAAAATGAGCATTTTGAAAAATTTTGTGAAGAAAATGGAATCAACCACAATTTTTCAGCTCTAAGAACACCTCAGCAAAATGGTGTTGTGGAAAGGAAAAATAGATCCCTTGAAGAAGGAGCTAGAACTCTTCTTAATGAGACAAATTTGCCAAAACATTTTTGGGCTGATGCAATGAGTACTATTTGCTACACTTTAAATAGATTACTCATAATGCCTATTTTAAAGAAAAATCTTTATGAACTATATAAAGGTAGAAAACCAAACATTTCACTTAAGAGCATTTGGTTGCAAGTGTTTTGTTTTAAACAATGGTAAGGAATCACTTGGCAAGTTTGATGCTAAGGCCGATGAAGCCATCTTTCTTGGATATTCATTACAAAGCAAAGCATATAAAGTCTTTAATGAAAGAACTTTATGCATGGAAGAATCAGTTCATCTTATTTGTGATGAATCTAACTCCTCTAAAGAGGAAAAGAAATGTGAAAATGATGCAGGTCCTATATAAGAGTATATACAACTCAATGGATCAAATGAAAAGGAAAGGAAGAACCAAATGTAGAAATGGAACAATCGACACCAATCCAAAAGCCTAAGGATTGGAGAACTACAAGAGATCTCTCTCTTGACAACATAATTGGTGAAGTCACTAAGGGAGTATCTACTAGATCTTCATTAAGAAATCTCTGTTGTGATATGACTTTTGTTTCACAAATTGAACCTAAGAGCATTGACCAAGCTTTACTTGATGAACATTAGATGCTTTTCATGCATGATGAACTTCATCAGCTCAAGAGAAATGAAGTATGGGAACTTGTTCCTAGACCTTCTTCTCACAAGCCTATTGGCACCAAGTGGGTTTTTAGGAAAAAAAACTTGATGAAAGTGGCATCATAGTCAGAAACAAAGCTAGATTGGTTGCAAAAAGTTACAACCAAGAGGAAGGCATAGACTTTGAAGAGACTTATGCTCCAGTAGCAAGGTTAGAGGCCATTAGGTTACTGCTTGCATATGCATGTTTAATGGATTTTAAACTGTTTCAAATGGATGTAAAGAGTGCTTTTCTAAATGGATATATTGAGGAGGAAATCTATGTTGATCAACCTCCTGGTTTTGTTGATTTCAAATATCCAAACCATGTTTTTAAACTAAAGAAAACTCTTTACGGTTTAAAGCAAGCTCCTACGTCTTGGTATGAAAGATTGAGCAACTTCTTGCTTAGTCAATCCTTCATAATAGGACAAGTGGACAAAACCTTGTTCATCAAGAAAAATGACAATGACATCTTATTGGTTCAAATATATGTTGATGATATAATATTTGGTTCAACTAATCAATCTCTGTGCAAAGAATTTTCAATCTCAATGCATAATGAGTTTGAAATGTCTATGATGGGAGAGTTAACATTCTTTCTTGGACTTCAAGTGAAGCAAATGAAGAATGAGACATTTCTAAGCCAAACCAAATACAGCTATGAAGTGATAAAAAAGTTTGACATGGAGAAAAGCAAAGATGTTGCAACTCCTATGGCAACCTCAACTTACCTTGATTGAGATGAAAGAGGGTAGAAGGTTGATGAGTCAAAATATAGAGGGATGATAGAATCCTTTTTGTACTTGACAACAAGTAGACCAAACATCATGTTGAGTGTGTGTTTGTGTGCAAGATATCAAGCTAATCCTAAAGAGTCACAGCTCACAACAGTCAAAAGAATTATCTAATATCTCAAATCAACTCCAAGAATTAGTCTTTGGTATCCCAAAGGTGCATTACTAAACTTAATTGGATACCCAGATTCTGATTTTGCATGATGCAAATTAGACAGGAAAAGTACAAGTGGAACATGCCATTTATTGGAAAGTTCACTTATCTCATGGCATTGCAAGAAGCTATCTTGTGTTGCTCTATCAACTGCTGAGGCTAAGTACATTTCTGTTGGAAGTTATTGTGCTCAAAGTTTGTGGTTGAAGCAACAATTACAAGATTTTGGTGTAGAATTAAAAGAGATACCTTTGCTATGTGACAATACAAGTGCTATCAACATTTCAAAGAATCCAATAATGCACTCAAGGACCAAGCACATCGAGATCAGGCATCATTTTCTCAAAGATCACATCCAAAAGGGTAATTGTTTAATCGAGTTTGTTGAAACAAATAATCAATTGGCTGATATTTTCACTAAATCCTTAGCTAGAGATAGATTCTACACTCTTAGAAACATGCTAGGTATCGTTGATGAATCTAATATATGCTAGCATGCTTATAATGTGCCTAACTACATGATATAACATTTAAATTGACTACTCATCACATATGTTTAAAATTCGAAATCCTGATGAAAAACATTGTTCACTCTACATACTTGTCTGCTTTAATTGATAACTATATGTTTTAATCGATTACTTAAGCTTTAGAAACAATTTTAGAGCCAAAACTTCATTGGAGTAATCGAATATAGTGCGAATTAATCGATTACTTGGTATTTTCAGTGTATTTCAAAATTCAAACCTATCTGAAGTAATCGATTACCATATCGAATTAATCGATTACTTGTTATGCAAATGAAATCCAGAAACAAAAAATATCTGGAGTAATCGATTATTTTATCGAATTAATCGATTACTTACTGCTGAAAGTTATTTCTGAAACAAAAACTCTCTGGAGTAATCGATTACTTAATGCTTGAGAGTTATTTCTATTTTCAAATATCTCTGGAGTAATCGATTACTTAAGCTTTAGAAACAATTTTAGAGCCAAAACTTCATTGGAGTAATCGAATATAGTGCGAATTAATCGATTACTTGGTATTTTCAGTGTATTTCAAAATTCAAACCTATCTGAAGTAATCGATTACCATATCGAATTAATCAATTACTTGTTATGCAAATGAAATCCAGAAACAAAAAATATCTGGAGTAATCGATTACTCTATCGAATTAATCGATTACTTACTGCTGAAAGTTATTTCTGAAACAAAAACTCTCTGGAGTAATCGATTACTTAATGCTTGAGAGTTATTTCTATTTTCAAATATCTCTGGAGTAATCGATTATAGCTCGTATTAATCGATTACACTTTATTCAGAGACATACTTTGCCTTTAAATAATCGATTACCAAGCTTACGTAATCGATTATCTATGGCGTTTCTGCAAAATCTGCACAATTTTCAAAAATATAAACTGACATTCTTATCTTTAATTTCAACTTATAAATTGGGTTCTGAGCACTAAACCTTCTTGAAACTTGAAATAGTTGTTATAAAGGTTTGAAATTCAAATTTGACCTTCAAAGAACTCTATAAATACAGATTATCAAAGGTGAATCACTTCACACCTGAAATTCATCCTCTCTTAAGCAAAAAAGAATCATCTTTTTGCTGTAAAAAAGATTTTTTTTTTTTTTTGCTGTGTCTTTTCTTCTCTGTCACTGACCTACCCTCTATCATTTCTTTTCATCAACCCAACCACCATGTCCAATATATCTGCACCCAAAAGTACCAAAACCAGCAAAAGGAAGGTTGTGGAACCCTCAAATGCTGCTGTGAATAGGCTAAATACCTTGTTCACTAATGATTTTGAAATGAAAACCTACATGCAGTTTAATGCCACAAAATTGGTCTTGCCCCCTAAATATCTTGACCTAAACCGGTTCATTAATGAGGGATTCCAATTCCCTGCTATGCTGGAAGGTCAAGGTTTGAAGAAGTTTCTTGAGTTGAAGGGTACATTCTACCCTGAGTTGGTCAAAGTGTTCTACACTTGTATCAAGGCCAGCATGGATGGTACTTTCTATTCCCAAGTGAATGGAGTTGCCATGGTGATTACTGCTGAAGTCTAGAATGTTGTTGCTGGGATCTCAAATGAAGGAGTCAGAAAATTCGATGAAGAGATAGGAGGATACAACAAGATAGATACCTACAGAGGAATGTTGTAGGATCCTCAAGTCCAATTAAAGATCAGGTTAGGGACTTGTAGTATGTCAGGTAAAGATAGACTCGTTCACTATATTATCACCTACATCCTCACAATAAGATGGGCTTGATAAAGACCCCAAATGGGTGGCTGATGGTAGGAGAGAAAACTCCACAAGAAGGTGCTGATGAAGGTGAAGGAGCTAAAAAGGAAGAGGATGTTGAAGCTGGCCCTGCTCAATAGCAGTGGACACTGTTTGAATCTCTAATGATTCAAAAGATGGATGCTATACTGGATCTGCATCATGAGCATAGAGATGAAACAAATTCCTCTATGGAAGAAATCTCTTCTAGGCTAGAGAACAGAGAGACTATGATGCCTCTCAAAGATTTTGACAATCTCTAGTTTAGTTGATGTAATTCCCTACTTGTGGCTATGGTGTTTCTATTTTCTTATTTTCAGATGTTATTTTTAAATGTTATGTTTCCTTGTACGGCACTTTATGATTAATGAATAAAACTTTTGTTCGTTTCCATCTTCCTTGCTTATCTATTTCTCACTGGTATATTTTGTCATTGATAAGCCAAAAGGGGGAGAAGAAAAATGAACATATAAAGAAACAAATATATGATGTGCATCCTTATCTAATTTACTCTGAATTTCTTAAAATTTAATTTTTTTATTTTTCTTATCTGAATTTAATATCAAATTACATAAGATAGGGGGAGCAATATACATTGTTTGTGCAAAGTATACTTGACACTTGTTCTTGGAAAAGGTTGAATTGATTTCAGATTTCAAGTATAAAGCTCCTATCATTCATCCCTTAAAGGCACATGAAGGTTAAATATGTTCAATTGAAGTTTGGGATGATCAAAGGCAAAAAGGGGGAAATTGTTAGATACAGGGGGAGCTTGAAGAGGATCAAGATGAGGAGATTCCTTGACTTAGACAAGGTTTAGCTTTTTACATGTCATTCAATTGAAGGCATATGTAATTTATTAATTGTTTAAGAGTTTCTTCCTTTGATCTCTTGCATTGCCTAAACATCATTCATTGGCATACATTCATGTTTTATCAAATCACATGTTTTGTTAAAAAGCTTTAGATTTCCATAATTGCATAAAGAAGCCAAGTACTCATGGTTAAGTTTTGGAAAAATCATTTTTTTACACTTACTTAATTGATTACTAGAATATGGTAATCTATAACTTAAGCCATGAAGAACTAATTAATCGATTACAAGGTAATGGTAATCAATTACATAGTACAAAACACATAATAGATCTTCTTGTGTTAATTGATTACCATCTAATCGTAATCGATTACGTAGCACATTTATGAAAGTTAAACTCTCTGTGTTAATCAATTACATAGCGCTTTAATCAATTACTTTGCTCATGTATTTTTTCCAGAAAGAACTAAGAACATATTAACCGATTAAATAATATATTAATCGATTAGTTAAGTGTAAATAATCAATAACATGGATGAATTAATCGATTACATTCAGTTAAATCAATTTTCTAAAAAAAGTTGTTGGCTCTTTTGATTTGAACATATCATTACAATTCGAGATTTTCATTGATTTTCAAAAGACTTTTGAATTGAGAGAAAATACACTGAGTAACAAAGCTCTTGTCCTATAATTCAAGTCTTCATGCATCATTGATTGAATTCTTTGTGGACAAGATTTCAAAAGAGTTTCTTGGAGAGCTTGGTCTAGAACTTGCTTTCTTTCAACCTGATCTCAGATTGGTAAACATTTGCATTTACATTCTCTAGATTATAAGGTTGTATCTATCCTCTAAAACTCTAGTTGTAATTCATTTTTACATTTCAGTTTGTTAGTTGCTATAACAAAAGGGTTCTTTAAGCTTGTCTAGAGTAGGGTTCTCTAGAGGGAAGAGTAGAGAAGGGTTTTTGTATGTCTTGATCATTAGAAGTCTAAAGGGTGTTTATATTTTAGTTCTTTATCTAGGGTTGATAAACGATGATCTTTCGTAAGCTTGTAAAGAACAAATTTTGTTGATAGTGGAACTCTAGCCAAGGTTTGGTTAGAAGAAACTGGATGTACCTTCTCTTGTTGAGAGGTGAACCAATATAGTTCTTGGTGTTGTATACTTTTTCTTAATCTCATATTTTTGTCATTGATTGCTAGTCTTTAGGAAAATCATATCAAGATCAATAGATAAATTTTTATGCTATTGCTTTCTGTGAAGGGTAAGTCTTGATTGACTGAAAGTTTCTTTTTCAAAAAGGGTGTTCTTGTGATACGATCCTAAATCCACTACTTGTTTCAAAGAAATTTTTTAAAGACCCTGTTTAACCAATTCACCCCCTCTTGGTTAATTGTGTGTGTTCATATTGTTTTCAATGAGCCCTAGCTTGGTGACAAATTATTGTTACCATTGATTATGACACATATGATTTTGCTTGATTTTCTTGAGTCTGGATTGGATGTATGCTTGCTTGGAGATGATCGAGCCCTTGTTTTTCAATTTTAGCCAATGGCCTAAAATATTTATGCTGAATAATAAAATTCTTTGCATCCTTCTTAAGCTAAACAATGAATTATTTTTTTGATGTATGTAGCTTTACCTTGAATAGAAAGACAGTATTTTCCCAATCCTAGGCATAGGAGAGCAATTTAAGAGGTAGGGGCTAGCATTTTAAGTTTGGGGTGTCTGGTCAGACACCCAAAAGTGTTTTGAAGAAAGAAGGGTGTCCCAAGGAAATCATAGTGTCACAGTTGGTTACTAAAAAATGATTAAAAAAATGTGTCTCACCTTTGTCCCACAATGTGTAAAAAAATGAAAATGAAATAAATGAAAAATTAGGACTTGGGTTAAGGCAAATAAGTGATTTGAGTTAATGAGAAAATTTGGGATTATGCTTGTTGTGATCAAATTGAGATTCCACTTTCTTTTTGCTCTCATATTCTCTAGGTACTTTGAATCCCAAGAAAAACCAATTTTATTTGTTAGCCTAGCCACATTACAATAAATTCCTTAAAAATCCTTGCAAGTGTGTTGATTGTAAAATTTTGAGAAATGAAAAGCAAATTAATATGTGTGGTTCGCATGTGTCGCTTGAGAGATACACTCACCCGTGTTGCCTAATCGAGTGATACACTTTTTGAGGACCAAGGAACAATGGTGGTTCTTTGCTTTCTCTCTCATCCACATTAATCTCTTGTTGAATTGTCACTTGAATCTTTTGTGTGGGCACCACACTATATTTGGATTGGGTTGATCTGGAATTTGTTTTGATATCATTCTTGGTGATGATGAGTTGATAATTTATTGCAAGTCATATCTTTTTGTTTCTATTGTTTCATAGGATTGTCATTGTCTATTGTTTGTTTTGTTGCTCGAGAACGAGCAAAGTTTTAAGTTTGGGGTGTTGATAATTGTCATTTCTTCCTACATTTTGTTTTAGTTTAGGGACAATTGTGTGATATCCCTTATGCTTTTGAGCTTTGTTTTTGGAAATTTTTAGTTAAGTTTGAATAAAAGCTTGGTTCATTTAGGATTTTTATTTTACACCTTTTACGCTTGATCTTTGGGTTGTTTGCTTATGTTTTTTAGGAATTTTGTTGAAGCTCTGACCAAGCAATGAAAGGTACACAAGTAATTGCGTTAGGAGAATCTTAGAAGCCTTGAAGCTATTAAGAAAAGAACGGTTCATGTTGGAGAAATAAAAAAATATCACAAGGGGGTGTGAAGTTGACTATGCCTATGATTAGAAGCTAAACAAATTGATTTTCAACAATCGAAACAAATCACGATGTGGGGTCACACCCATGACTACAACCTGTAAGATTTGTTATTTTAATTTTTCATTATGTTGTGTTTTTAGGCCTAAACTTTATTTAGCCCATTTCTATAAATAAGGATTTTCAGTCCTAGGTTAGGTGTCCATACTTTTGAGAGTTGAGAGCGAGAAAGAAACCCAAAATGTGATGACGACTTTGGATTCATTGATATTACGTTGTTGAGACGCATCAAAAACAATTTAACTAAGCTAATTCTGTAGCACAGAGTTAACCTAGGTTGACTCAGAGACACGATCAATATGGTTCTAGCTTCAAATCATTGGTAATAATAAGGGGGGATTTTGTCGAACAGTTGGTATGCGTAAAGTAAAACATGCAAGAACACAAACTAAAATTAAAGAACAATGCAGAAATTAACAAGATTATCAAAGAGTAAAGCAAAACAGATTAGAAGCATCAATCCAATTCACAAACCCAAGATATTTGAATCATCATCATTCCCATAAGTTGATTCTAACATGAACATTCATTCAATCTCAATAGAAGCAGTTCAATCGATTCTACTCCTAAATTAATTGAAACCACAACCCTAACTGAACTATCATTCAATTAATCTTGTGATTATCATTTGAAATTAGGACATGAATCCATAATCCTAACTCACTTTCAATCCTAAATGCATTCATAATCATGAAAACATAATAGAAATTGAAGAA
>PYAF01003459.1:44491-72340 GCA_007407185.1 Glycine tomentella
TCGAACCGGAACTCCAATTCTTCTTTTCCTTGAGTTAGATCCTTGGATTGATTAATGATTTAGCCTTCCATGATGATCACCAAGGAAAGCCCCATGAAGTAAGTGCAGAAAAATGGAAGAATAGTAAAATGGAAAATGAAGAAGATGAAGAACAATGAAGAACAAAAATGAGAGAAAATGAAGAACAAGCTTTTGATTCTAAAAACTAAAGAAAAGAAATATAAAACTTGTTTATTTAATTGTGAAGTGCTGTCCAAGTTTCACTAAAGTCACTAATACATAGAGGGACTAAGTTCTGAAAATAGAATGGGCCATAAACAAACCCAACAATCTAATTATTTACTATTTACACCACTAAAAGTTCAATTCGCAGCCCAAAATTATAAGTGCAGAGGTGCTAACTTCTAAGCTTAAAATGACCCTTCAAATGACAGAATTGACCTCGAGCTATTTCTAGTAAACTTGTAGATCTTTTTGTTATCTTTCCAGGGACTCCTAGAAACCTCCATTTGGAGATCGGTAGCACTCTATAGGCCTTGCACAAGTCAGATACATTAAGTGAGCGAAAATTCAAAAATACGCTACAATTAGCAATTAAGTCCACTTACTTGCCTAAGACAAAAATTGAATTAGAATAGGAAAATAAAGGTCCAAGAGAGGTCAAATAAACTAAGAAGGATAGAAAAAAATTTAACTAAAAGCACCCCATCAAAATACCCCACACTTGAACATTTGCATTCCTGGGCAAAACTAAAAGAAAAACTAAGAAAAATTCAAACTAAAGTAAACCAAAAATTTAAAGAAAGGGTATGAAGAAGGCACACATATTTTTCAATGGATCACAACAATGCACAAAAGTGAGAGAGATGAAAAGATGGAAGAATAATGTTGAGGTAACAAACAATCCATGAAAATATGACCACAAAGTGCAAAGTGAAAAAGTAGTCAAGTTTAGAATTAAGAATGAACCAAGGTGATAGAATCCTCTCAAAGGGGTGGCAATCAACCTCATATAATGTGTATGGCTTGTATTTACACTCAAACACCACATGCAACTAGCACATCCAAGCATTGACAAACCTCTAATTCATTCAACTTGAAATACACTTGCATCAAAAGATCAAAAGGACTTTATTAGCTTGTAATGAGTGGCTAAGGAAAAGGTGGATAAGAAAAGGATATTTAGGCTAAAACTTAAGAGAAAATAAGGGCAATGGGGAGCAAGCCAACAAGTTAAAAGAAGGGTAGAAACAAAGAGGTGAAGTTTAAAGGAATTTACAATGATGAAATTGAACCATAACAACTTTTATTGCATATATTTTTTTTCTTTTCTTGAACTTCTTTTTCTTTGCTTATACACAATTTTTTTATTTTTCTCTTTTCTTTGAACTTTTGCTATTTGAACTCTTTCTTTTCTCTTTTTCTTTTCTTTTCTTTCAAAACAAAACAAAATACAAACACCCCACACTTGTTTGAAACTCACTCCCAAAACAATTCCAAAGCCCCTTTTCTCCCTAAAGCTAGGGTAACATGGTTTTCCATCATTTTTTTAGTTTTTAATGAGCTAAACAAGAAAGAAAAGGCTAGAGGCTCAAAGAGGGTGACAATGGATATCAACACAAGGATAGGTTTATTTGGCTAGTGACTAAAAGAAAGAAGGCCTAAATCATCTCAATCAAAGCATGTGCAACAAGGAATGTCAAAAGAGGCAAGGCAAAACATAGAGTAATCTAGCACAAAGGTGAAATCACACATGAAAGAACATATCCACAAAGGCTCAAAAACTCACAAGGCATAATTCTACCACACATGGTTCATCTTAAATTCTATTTCTCAAGCCTACTTATCACTTCAACAATTGCAACAATGATTCACATCAAGTATGAAACCTCTCAACCGAACCAACTTTTTAACATTTCTCACAATTTATGCAAGTTAGAAATCCTATGAAAAACATGAAAAAGTGCCTAAATTCAATAAAAACAACACAAAACAGAAACAACAGAAACAGACAACAAAAACATATAGACTCAAAAACTGAAACAGACAAACAGAATACAGAAGACAAATAAACAGAAAACAGACACTGACAAATAGACAACAACAAAACATAAACAGACAGAAAATAGAAAACAGAAAATAACCAAAGTTTCAAAAAATTTTAGGATCCTTCACCCCCACTTGAAATGCACATTGTCCTCAATGTAAGCATGCAAAGAAATGCAACAAAGAGACAACAAATAAAAGAAGGGAAAAGGAAACTCCCTAAAATGTCATTCACGCAAAATTGGCAGGACCAAAGAGATGTCCTTCACAAGCTCCTCCGCCACTTGAGGGCTCTCATGAAATGCTTTGAGTTGGTGACCATTGACCTTGAAGACTTTGTCGGTAGCTTCATTTTTAATCTCAACTGCACCATGGGGAAAAACATTAGTAATAACAAAAGGTTCCTCACATCTAGATCGAAGTTTACTGGAAATAAGCTTAAGGCGAGAATTAAACAATAACACTTTTTGGCCACTATGGAACTCCTTTCTAAGAATCCTAGAGTCATGGAATTTCTTCACTTTCTCCTTGTACATCTTGGAGTTCTCATAGGCTTCTAAACAAATCTCCTCAAGCTCTTGCAACTGAAGCTTCCTTTGCATACCCGCTTCATCAAATGCCATGTTGCAACTCTTCACTGCCTAATAAGCACGATGCTCAATCTCCACTGGAAGGTTGCATCCTTACCAAAAACCATCATATAGGGAGACATCCCCAAAGGTGTGCGGTAAGCGGTCTTATGAGCCCATAAAGCATCCTCAGAAAGCTTGCTCCAATCTTTCCTGTTTGGTTGTACCACCTTCTGTAACACTTGCTTGATCTCTCTGTTGAAAACCTCTGCTTGCCCATTAGTTTGGGGATGATAAGTTGTAGCAACTCTATGCATAATCCCATACTTCTGAAGCAAGGATGCAAATGACCGGTTACAGAAATGGCTCCCCTGGTCACTGATAATGGCTCTAGGCACACCAAACCTGCAAAAAATGTTGGATCTCACAAAATCCACAACAACTTTAGAATCATTAGTTCTGGTGGCCTTAGCCTCAACCCATCTAGAAACATAATCAACAGCAAGCAAAATATATGAAAAGCCATGAGAAACAGGAAATGGACCCATAAAATAAATACCCCAGACATCAAAAATCTCACAAAAAATAATGGGTTGCTGAGGCATCTCATGTCTATGTGTAATTGTGCCTCCTGCTCTCTGACACTGCTCACAAGTGGTGGTAAAGTGATGAGCATCTCTAAACAAGGTGGGCCAAAAGAACTCACAGTCTAATACTTTCCTAGCGGTCCTCTGAGGACCAAAATGACCTCCGGTAGGTGTGCCATGACAAAATTGAAGAATAGACTGAATTTCATGATCAGGCACACACCTTCAGATCACTTGATCACTACCAAACCTCCACAAATAAGGATCATCCCAAACATAATATTTAGCATCACTCTTAAGTTTATCTATTTGGGACCTAGATGCATGAGGTGGAACAACAGATGCAACAAGGAAATTAACAATGTCAGCAAACCAAGGTGTGACATGTGATGAATGCAAATGCATCAAGTGCTCATCAAGAAAATTATCACGAATGGGAAAGGACTCAAGAGGTCCCTCAATTCTGCTCAAGTGATCAGCAACCAAGTTTTCTGCACTACTTCTGTCCTTAATCTCAATGTCAAATTCCTGAAGAAGAAGCATCCACATGATCAATCTAGGTTTAGCATCAGGCTTCTTCAACAGGTATTTCAAAGCTGCATGGTCAGTAAAGACAGTGATATGGGAGCAAAGCAAGTAAGATCTAAATTTATCTAAAGAAAAAACAATAGCCAAAAGCTCCTTCTCAGTGGTGGTGTAGTTAACTTGGGTTGCATCCAAAGTGCGTGAAGCATAAGCAATGACATGGGATAGTTTACAAACTCTTTGTGAAACACAGCCCCAAGTGCATAATTAGAGGCATCACACATCAGCTCAAAGGGTAGCTCCCAATTTGGTGGCTGCATGATGGGAGAGGTAGTCAGCTTCCTCCCCAATCCCTCAAATGCCTCTTTGCAAGGCTGGTCAAATGTAAAGTCTACGTCCTTTTGGAGAAACTTGGACAATGGCAATGCAATCTTACTGAAATCCTGAATGAATCTCCTATAAAAACCTGCATGTCCAAGAAAAGAACGTACTTCCCGCACAGAAGCGGGGTAAGGCAAAGAGATAATCACATCAATTTTGGCCTTATCGACCTCAATACCTCTACTAGAGACCAAATGTCCTAGGACTATACCCTCATGCACCATGAAATGGCATTTCTCAAAGTTAAGAACAAGGTTAGTACTAATACATCGGTCAAGCACTCTAGAGAGACTATCTAGAGATGCCCGGGAGCAGAAGCAGGCGGAGTTTGATAGTCTCGTCTAGGGGACTATGACGGTGGACGAGTATCTGGCCCAGTTTAATGAGCTGGCCCAGTATGCTCACTTCAGAAGACCTATGCCTGATGCTAAGACCTTAGCAGCTAAGTTCCTGAGGGGGCTTAGAGATGATATCTAGGTGTTGGTGGCCGGCCTTGGGTCATGAGACATGGATACCCTGGTGAGATAGAGCCATCAGGTGGAGGGTATCCTACAGAGACAGTAGAGAGGGGGACAGCCTACTCCCTCAGTCAGACAGGAAGGGAGAAGGCCTAGTGGTTCTGGCCCACCCGAGAAGGGTAAAGGCAGGATGTTGAGAGCCTCTGCACCCTCTGATAGATTCAAGAGGGGTCTACCTCGGAAGAGATTTGCTTCCAAGTGTTCAGCTTGCGGGAAGGAGCATGTGGGAGCATGTGCTTCTGGTCAGATCATTTGTTATAGATGTGGCAAGTCAGGCCACATGGCCAGAGAGTGCCCTCAGACAAAGACACGGGCACAGGCAGCTTCAGTGGAGATTATGGCACCCATAGCAGGAAGGGTGTATACAGTAGATGCCAGAGAGGCGGCCAGAGCTCCAGATCTGATCATAGGTACAGTTCTAATCGATGACTGTGATGTTAGAGTTTTATTTAATTCTGGAGCCACACATTCCTTCATACAAGATATGATCGTTGATAGGCTGAATTTGCCTAAGACTAGTTTTTCCCCTCCTATGGAGGTCACCACAGCATCTAGAGGAAGATGTCTGGTGAGCACGTGCTGCAAGGATGTGCAATTTGTCTTTAAAGGCAGAGCTTATGTGATTGATCTGTTCTGTCTAGCTATGCCTACCCTTGAGATGATTCTGGGTATGGATTGGATGACCAAGTACGGTGTGATGCTAGACTGTTGTCAAAAGAGGGTGGTTGTGCCTTCTGACAGAACCAGTTCGAGTTCTGCCTCATTCTTATCAGTCTTGCAAGCTCGCAAGGCAATCATGGAGGGAGCTCAGGGCTATATCTTCTTGGGTGTGACAGAAGATAAGCCAAGTGTTGATCTGTCTCAGATTCCGGTGGTGAGTGAGTTCGTGGATGTGTTTTCTGAGGAGATCACTCAGCTACCACCAGAAAGGGAGATAGAGTTCTTCATTGATCTGGTTCCTGGTGTGGGACCAATTTCTGTGGCACCCTATCGTATGGCTCCTCTGGAGTTGAGGGAGCTGAAGGTGCAGTTGGAGGACCTGCTGTCCAAGCAGTTTATCAGACCGAGTGTCTCGCCTTGGGGAGCACCGGTGATCTTTGTGAAGAAGAAGGACGGCAGTATGCGGTTATGTGTGGATTACAGGCAGTTGAACAAGTATCCTCTGCCTCGTATAGATGATCTGTTGGACCGGTTGAGGGGAGCCAGAGTGTTCTCCAAGATAAACCTGAGATCCGGATATCACCAGATTCGGATCAAGCCTGCCGACATACCTAAGACAGCCTTCCGGTCTAGGTATGGTCACTTTGAGTATCAGGTCATTCCTTTTGGTCTGACGAATGCCCCAACAGTGTTCATGGACTATATGAACAGGGTATTCAGACCTTTCTTGGATCAGTTTGTTGTGGTGTTCATTGATGACATCCTGATCTACTCCAGGACGGAGGCAGAGCATGCCGAGCATCTCAGGACAGTCCTTCAGATTTTGAGGGATAAGCAGTTGTATGCTAAGTTGGCCAAGTGTGAGTTCTAGTTGACAGAGGTGAAGTTTCTTGGCCATGTGATCTCAGCAGCTGGTGTATCTGTGGATCCCAGCAAGATAGAGGCAGTGATGTCCTGGGAGAGGCCCAAGGACGTGTCTAAGATCCGGAGTTTCCTGGGATTAGCTGGCTACTACAGGAGATTCATTTAGGGGTTTTCTCAGTTGGTGGTACCTCTGACTCGACTCACACGGAAGGGGGTTCCGTTTGTCTGGACCCATGAGTGCGAGCAATGCTTTCAGGAGTTGAAGGAGCGGTTGACCACAGCTCCAGTGCTGACTCTTTCAGATCCTGAGGGAATCTTTGAGGTATTTTGTGATGCATCCAAGCGGGGACTTGGGTGTGTGCTGATGCAGGAGCAGAAGGTGGTTGCCTATGCTTCCAGGCAACTGAAGCCTCATGAAGAGTCATATCCTACTCATGACCTGGAGTTGGCAGTTATGGTGTTTTCTCTGAAGATTTGGAGGCATTATCTGTATGGTTCCAAGCTGATAGTGTTTAGTGACCACAAGAGCCTCAGATATCTCTTTGATCAGAAAGAGTTGAACATGAGACAGAGGCGTTGGATGGAATTCCTGAAGGACTATGACTTTGAGCTGAGATACCATCCAGGCAAGGCTAATGTGGTTGCTGATGCCTTGAGCAGAAAGAATGTGGTTGCTGCATGTTTGATGATCTCTGATTGCAAGCTGATAGAGCAATTCAGAGATATGCACCTGACGATGGCAGAAGGTGCACATGGTCTTAAGATGAGCAGGACCAAGGTAGATAATGAGCTGATCAGGAGGATCCGAGAAGCTCAGCAGCAGGATGAGGATGTGAGGGCCATGATTGGCCAACAGCATGTTTCTTAGGAAGACCACGACTTGGTGAAATACCAAGGTCGTGTTGTAGTGCCTAAGGGTGAGCTGAGAGATGTCATCCTATCAGAGGCACATCAGGGCTAGTTCAGCATTCATCCAGGAGCCACCAAGATGTATCATGACTTGAAGAGGAATTTCTGGTGGCCAGGTATGAAGAAAGACATAGCCGAGTATGTGGCTAAGTGTCTGGTGTGTCAGAAGGTGAAGATTGAACATCAGAGACCATCTGATCTGCTTCAGCCTCTAGAGATCCCTGAGTGGAAATAGGACAGCATTTCCATGGATTTCGTGGTAGGGTTACCGAGGACTCAGAGTGGATGTGACTCCATCTGGGTAGTTGTGGACAGGCTGACCAAGTCTGCTCATTTCTTACCTGTGAGATCTGACTACACCACCGAGAAGTTGGCCCAGTTGTATGTCAAGGAGGTTGTGAGACTGCATGGAGTCCCTGACAGTATTATTAGTGATCGAGATCCGAAGTTCACCTCAAGGTTCTGGGGTGCGCTTCAGAAGGCTTTTGGAACCCAGCTCAGACTCAGCACTGCTTACCATCCTCAGACAGATGGTCAGACGGAGAGGACCATCCAGACTCTGGAGGATATGTTGAGAGCTTGTGCCTTGGAGCAAGGTACTAGCTGGGACAGATATCTACCTCTAGTGGAGTTCTCATACAACAACAGTTTTCATGCCAGCTTGGGCATGGCACCGTATGAGGCTTTGTATGGCCGACGGTGTAGAACTCCAGTATGCTGGATAGAGGTAGGAGAGAAGCAGTTACTTGGACCTGAGATGGTTCAAGAGACCTCTGAGCAGATCAAGATGATCCGAGATAAGCTGATGAAGGCTCAGAGTCGACAGAGGAGTTATTATGATCAAAAGCACATACCCTTACAGTTTGAAGAGGGCGATCATGTGTTTTTGAGGTTATCTCCAGTGACGGGCGTAGGACGGGCTTTGGGTGTGAGGAAGCTGAGTCCTAGGTTCATTGGTCCATATTAGATCCTTGAGAGGATAGGACCAGTGGCATACAGGCTAGCTTTGCCTCCCCAGTTGGCAGGACTTCATGATGTGTTTCACGTGTCTCAATTGCGGAAGTATGTAGCTGATCCCTCACACGTGGTATAGCCTGACACAGTTCAGATCAGAGAGAATCTGACGAGTCCTACAAAGCCCATGATAATTCTGGACAGAATGGAGAAGCAGATCCGCAGCAAGACCATTCCCATAGTCAAGGTTCAGTGGGAAGGCAGGACGCCTGAGGAAGCAACTTGGGAGTGGGAGCAGGAGTTGCTACGGAGATATCTCGAGTTGGCTAACAGGTATGTTTTTGAATTTTGCGGACAAAATTCCTAAAATGGAGGGGTGAATGTAAGGACCCTCATTCCTAGCACCTAACTGGCGCGTGGATGGCGCCAGGTCTGGCGCGGATCGCGCCATACCCACTGGAAGCTGACGCTAGGAGCGTCAATGTGGCGCCAGGGGCGCCAGAGGTTTTCCAGTCGGCGCGGGTAACGCCAAAGGTCTCGAAAGGTTCACGCGGTTAGCGCGGGGATGGCGCTGATAGCGCCAGTTCGGGCAAGGAGTATAAAGGGCAAGGACCTCGAAAAATGGAGGAGAAAAGCTGTTTCTTCTTCCCTAGACCTTCAGACCTCCATTTATGGCAGTTCCAAGCTTTCTGGGACCCTATATGCTAGCCTAAACACTTTCTGATGCCCTTTGAGTGTGAGTGAAACCTTGGTGAAGCCTGAATCCCTCATTTTATGCTCTTGAAAACCCCTTGAGTGTGAGAAGTGGAACCTCAGAGGAAAAGCTCAGAGAACTTGAGTCTGGCGAAGAATCAAGGTGTATAAAGGACATAAAAGCTCGAGGGAGTTATCCTGAGGTGTTTCTAGTCACCACTGAGGTAAGAGACTCAAGTTTCTCCGTTTAATTTTGATCCTGGGGGGTTTTATGAATAGTGACCCATATTAGCTGGGGCTAGAATTAGCCCAGGGTCCTGTTGAGAGATGTGTTCAGAGCGATGAATAGATGAAGGAATAACTTTCAGTTTTTGATTCTGATGACTTTGAATTTTGGCTCTGTATATGCCTATGTGACTTGTGTAGAGTCACTTGTTGATAGTTCTCTGATAGGCTAGAGCCTTGATTGTGTTGTGCTAAGCCAAGTGGCTAGTTGAACGAGACTTTGAGTGGAACTCAGTCCGTTCTAGTGATAATTGGGGTTAAGGCTAAGGAAACTATGCCATGTATGTTGTGTTTTGAGTTCAGATGACGTAGAGGCTTGGCATTCAGCCTTGAGGGACCTTGAATGGTCTGTGAACAACCTTGTGTGAGGATGAGTGTGACTGAACCCTAGGATAGGAGAATTCTATTATAATTTGTTCTGTGAATTGAATGTCTGTGGACTGGTTTTGATATGAGATTGTTATGCCTTGATTAGGCATTGATTCTGAGACTGTTGGTGGCGAGAGCCATAGACCTGGGAAGGAACTTCAGAGTAATCCCTTACCAGGTAAGTTCAGTGGTTCTGGGGAATGAATTCCCGTTTTGGTTGCACACCACACTCCGGGGGAGTGTTGGTCATGATTCATACTGCATGCATTGGCTATGGCATTGTTTATGATGATTTATTTGTAATTGCATTGGATATATGTATGCTGTGATTGAGATATCTGTTGGCCAATAGATAAATACCGGCATTGAGGAGCTCTGCCGTGTATCCTGGGCGTTGAGGAGCTCCGCCCGTGGCATTGAAGAGCTCTGCCACATCATGACAGGTACTAACGTTGAGGAGCTCCGTCAGGGCATTGAGGAGCTCCGCCAGGCATTGAGGAGCTCTGCCACCTATCATGTGCTGAGATTATGATATTGATTTGATATGATGAGGCCAGAGTGCCAGGCCAGTGGGCCATGTGTGATATGTTTGCCTGTTTATGTGTTGTGAATCTGTGGGCCAGGGTGGGAATGATTTCCCATGGACCCTTAGCTTACTGAGATATGTTATCTCACCCCGTGTGGGGCTTACATGATTTCAGGTGATATTTCTGGAAGAGAAGATCAGTCTCGGGGCAAGAGGCCCAACAGAGACTAGGCTGCTTGACTGAGGAGCGGCATGGAGAGCTTGAAGGCTCTATTTTGATTCTGTTTTGATGTATAGCTCTATATACCCTCGAGGAGGGCTGATATTCTTTTGTATTCCCACAGAGTGGTGTGGGAACTGATATATATGTGTATAGAACTATCTGATTTTATGATATGAGACTTTCCCTGAGTATATATTTGTTGTTCATATGACTATCTGCCTAAGTCTTGTAGTTATCTGTCTTTATGATGTATGATATGAAAAACTGGATCAGCAGGGGCGTGATAGATGAATGTTTTGTGTGTGAGATACTTTAAATTTGTGATTCCATACATAATGTATCAAGAAAAGCGATTATGTGCTTCCGCTAAGTTTTATAAACTGTGTTTTATGCGCTAATCTGATATTATTAATGATAACACGTCGGAGGCCTACGGGGTGTTACACTCTGTGGTTGCCTCATTGGTCTAGAATCATCCTCCAAAAGTATCCGATGCATGCAGATGGAAGGATTAATTCCAGGAAGATCAGCAAGTGTCCATCCAGTGGTCTTTTTATGGCCTCTCAAAACATACATCAACTTCTCTTCATGCTCCAGTGGCAGACTACTAGATATGTTGTCTGGAAGCTTCTGAGCATCATCTAAATATGCATACTTGAGGTGCTCAGGTAGTGACTCCAGCTCCAAGGAAGGGGGCTGAATAGTGGAAGGTAAGGAAAGACTAGGGGCTGAGGGAAGTGGGATAGTAGGCTCAGAACTTGTATGTGTACCTGGAACACAATCAAAGTGAAGTGCGGAGGAAATTTCCACACAAATGCTACACACAGCAGCAGAATCATCACAGGTACAATTACAAGAACCCAGATCAAAGTCAGAAAAGTCAGAAGAAAAATCAGAAAGTAAGTCAGAAATATCTACACTATTTATTGCAGCATCAATGATATCAAGAAGAAAAATAGAATGCTCCTCTACAGGATGTCTCATAGCCTCAAAAATGTTAAACTGAACAATGTCATCACCAAACTCCATAGAAAGAGTTCCTGCATGCACATCAATTTTGGTTCTGGCTGTCATCAAGAATGGTCTCCCTAGGATCAATGTGGAACCATGGCTGGAAGACTCATTCTCCATATCCAAAATGTAAAAATCTGCTGGGAAGATCAAATTATTAACTCGCACCAGCACATCTTCAATAAGTCCAAGTGGAAGCGCAACACTCCTGTTGGCTAAGTGGATGACAACACCAGTGGGTTTCATCTCACCAAGGTGTAGTGCTCTGTAAACTGATGTGGGCATGACATTAATGGAGGCTCCAAGATTACACAAGGCATCTGCAAAAGTAATATCTCCAATTGTGCATGGGACAATGAAAGTGTCAGGATCCTTTCACTTCTGTGGCAAGGTGGATAGTGGGATGGCATCAACAGTTTTTCCTTGTATCAGTGTGGAAACATTTATGCCCATCTTCACTTGCTCATTTCCTTTCAGCTTCCTCTTATGGGTGCACAAATCCTTCAAGAACTTTGCATATTTTGGAATCTGTTTGATGGCATCCAAGAGGGGAATATTGACTTCCACCCTCCTGAAAGTCTCAAGCAAATCAGAATCAAGCTCCACCACTTTCTTTGCAGAAATGGCTCTAGAAGGAAAAGGTAAGGGAATCTGTTTTGGTGCAGAATCTGTTTTGGCACCATCATCAACTTTTTTACCATCACCAGCATCACTCTTAGCACCAACATCTGGAAGTTTTGTGCCACTCCTAAAGGTAATAGCACTCATATTCTTCGGATTACTAATTGGTTGTGCTGAAAGGTTACCAGAACCTTGCTGCTACATCTGGTTGACAGTTGTAGCCAACTGTCAAATCTGAGTCTGCAGGTCCTGGATGGTGGCACTGACATTTTATTGAAACTGGAGATTGTTGGTTGCCATTTGCTTCATCAAATCCTCCAAGGAAGGTCCAAAACTGGCCTACACAGGTTGTATAGGTATAGGTGTAGGTGCAGGTGCAAGTGCAAGTTGTTGGAAGTGTGGCTGTTGTCTAAAAGGAGGAGGTTGGTATTTGGTGGTGGCAGGCTGGAAAGGCTATTGTGGAGGTCTAAAGGGCTGCTGTTGTTGTGGACCAGGACCATAGCTCAAATTTGGATGATCTCTCTAACCAGGATTATAAGTGTTGGAGTAAGGATTATACTGTTGTTGAGGTCTGAATGACTGACCAGGTTGCATGGCAGAAACTTTAGCAGGTTGTTCTGTCACTTGGAGAGTGGGGCATGCATCTGTGGGATGATCAGGTGCACAATAGATACCACAGAGCCTTGGTTGATTGGCTGCCATCATATTCTGTTGTTGACCAATAACAAGCTACCTCACAAGGGATGTCAACTCTATCAATTTGTTCTCCAATCTCTGGTTATCAGCAACCATAGAGACAGAGGCTTCATTTGCGACCATCACCTTGGATGTTGCAACTCTAGCACCAAATTGTTGATAGTTGGCTGCCATGTTAGAAATCAACTGCCTTGCAGCAAGAGGGGTCTTGTCCATCAGAGCGCCTCCACTAGCTGCATCTATCATACTCCTATCCATCAACATCAAGCCTTCATAAAAGTACTGGATGAGTAATTGCTCACTGATTTGATGGTGAGGACAGGTAGCACATAGCTTGTTGAATCTCTCCCAATACTCATACAAAGACTCTCCAGGAAACTACCTTATGCCACAAATTTCCTTCCGGATGGATGCTGTTCTAGAGGCAGGGAAGAATTTCTCCAAAAATCTTTTCTTCATATCTGTCCAAGTGGTGATAGGATCTAGTTGAAGGTACAACCAGTCCTTAGCAACACCATCCAAAGAGAAAGGAAATGCTTTCATCTTGACATAATCCTCATGAACGTCATGTGGTCGCATGGTGGAACACACCACATGAAACTCCTTAAGGTGTTTATGCTATTGTCTAAAACTACACTATCAAAGTCATCTAGCCTAAGGTTTTGTCTATTTAATCTATGGAATGTCCTATCTATCTCAGAATCAAATGAATGTAATTCACTTGATGTGGAACTAGTCATACACAATGCAACTCATAAAGGATAATAAAAAGCACAAAAAACCCTGAAAAGGTTTATACAAAAACTAAATTTTAAAATTCCAGACTCTTTTTTTTTTTTACACCTGCGCGATTAGCGTGGGATCCGCGCGATCACCGTGGGAGGTTCGGACAGTTCGCGCGATCGACGTGGTATCCGTGCGATCAGCGTCAAATGGCAGAACCTATGATGCGACTAGTGTGGATGGTCACGCTGTTAGCGCTAGCTGGGCGTTTTGCTCTATTTTTCTGGGTTTTCCTTTGTTTTTATGGGCAAATACAAAGCTAATGCAGCAACCACAAGCACATAATCATGTAACAAGCATAGTTGTGCAACAAAACGTAAAAATGAAAGAATTAAAACTACTTCTATGAACTAATTGCAATGAATTAAAGCTAGCACACAATGAATCGTGTCCTCGGCAACGGCGCCAGTTTTGATATTACGTTGTCGAGACACATCAAAAACAATTTAACTAAGCTAATTCTATAGCACAGAGTTAACCTAGGTCGACTCAGAGACACGATCAATATGGTTCTAGCTTTAAATCATTGGTAATAATTAGGGGGGATTTTGTCGAACAGTTGGTATGCGTAAAGTAAAACATGCAAGAACACAAACTAAAATTAAACAACAATGCAAAAATTAACAAGATTATCAAGGAGTAAAGCAAAACAGATTAGAAAGCATCAATCCAATTCACCAACCCAAGCTATTTGAATCATCATTCATTCCATAAGTTGATTCTAACATGAACATTTATTCTAACATGAACCTAAATTAATTGAAACCACAACCCTAACTGAACTATCATTCAATTAATCTTGTGATTATCATTTGAAATTAGGACATGAATCCATAATCCTAACTCACTTTCAATCCTAAATGCATTCATAATCATGAAAACATAATAGAAATTGAAGAAGAAGTTGAATATTCAAGTAGAATTCGAAATATCGAACCGGAACTCCAATTCTTCTTTTCCTTGAGTTAGATCCTTGGATTGATTAATGATTTAGCCTTCCATGATGATCACCAAGGAAAGCCCCATGAAGTAAGTGCAGAAAAATGGAAGAATAGTAAAATGGAAAATGAAGAAGATGAAGAACAATGAAGAACAAAAATGAGAGAAAATGAAGAACAAGCTTTTGATTCTAAAAACTAAAGAAAAGAAATATAAAACTTGTTTATTTAATTGTGAAGTGCTGTCCAAGTTTCACTAAAGTCACTAATACATATAGGGACTAAGTTCTGAAAATAGAATGGGCCATAAACAAACCCAACAATCTAATTATTTACTATTTACACTACTAAAAGTTCAATTCACAGCCCAAAATTATAAGTGCAGAGGTGCTAAATTCGAAGCTTAAAATGACCCTCGAAATGATAGAATTGGCCTCAGGATATTTCTAGAAAACTTGTAGATATTTTCGTTATCTTTACAGAGACTCCTAGAACACTTCATTCAGAGATCAGTAGCACTCTATAGGCCCTGCACAAGTCAGATACGTTAAGTGAGCAAAAATTCAAAAATATGCTACAATTAGCAATTAGGCCCACTTACTTGCCTAAGACAAAAACTGAATTAGAATAGGAAAATAAAGGTCCAAGAGAGGTCAAATAAGCTAAGAAGGATAGAAAAATATTTAACTAAAAGCACTCCATCATTCATGCTCCATTGTTCCTACATCAAAAGCTTATCCCTCACGCTATGATTAGTTAACTCTTATCTTTAGCTGGGGTGGATGTTAGGTTACGTGGAGTTTGATTGATTTGCATTGGAACTGTGTGATTCTGAGTTTGACCCAAAACTTGTTTTGGTAAAATCACGATCTCGGATTCGTTAATCGTTGGATCTACTTCAAATTTTTTAGTTAGGCTTGAAACCCATGTATGCACTATTTAACCTTTGGGATTTTCAAAAAAACATTTGGAGAGTGAGACATCACCTTTGCACAGAAGTAGTGAACTATGTTTAAGCTGAGCCAGCTCACCTAGGCTACCAATATTTGGCCCGGGTGAGTCATTCAAATTAAAAATACAACCAGCAGTGAAGAAGAACACGTTTTTTTTTACCATTCTTCATCCCCAAAACCCTCACTTAAGGCCTAACCCTCCTCCTCCACCACCCACGACCACCGGTGACTACCACGAGTCGTCGTCGCTTGCCGCCAAACCATCACACAGAGAGGAACATTTTAATCAAAGCGGAATCTCCAAAACTCAACTTGAGAAGTCGGTAGAGAACGAATCCTTCGACCCTCCCTTCGCGGTTTCTTCGAGGTAACCGTGTTTTCTATTCCTTCTTCTAGTTAGTTTCAGCCTCTCTTAGTATCTCTTGTGATTTGGGTATCGTTATTGGATATTCTTACACTACCTTTAAAAAACCTTTGAAAATGAGACGTTGTAAAAGTTACCTTTTTATAATATTGATGTCATTTTCCTGACCTTCATTGAATCCCGGTCACATTGGTGTGATTGAAATTTCGAAATGAGGTCTTTTTGATGTGAACTCCAAAAACACCATTTTAGTTCCTTTTAAATTTGATGGGGTATTTGACCCCAAATGTTAATGTTCATCTTGTCTTCAAAATTTATATTGAATTGTGTTCGATTTGGTATATAGAGCTCTGCTTTTGGACCAAAGGACGTGAACCTGAGAGATCTCAAAATGACACTACAAGAAGCTAACAAAGATATATATGGTGAGGGTAGTTTATTGTTTGTTTACAGCTTTTGATACTATAGTTGGGGTCAGGGAACCCAATTATGGGGATGTATGTTTGTCCCTGTTACATGTTAGTGAATGATGTTGTTGTAATGATTAGAATATTTTTTGGGAAAAGTCTTAATTACAGAGGAGGCTCTACCCATAATTTTTTATATATTTTTATATTTACTTTTTATTAAATTTTAAATGGGCATAAGAGTTTGTTTTGTATACTATAGTTCTCATCTTTAATTTAGAGTTTTCCTAAAATATCAGTCTTGTGGTATTATGGATTGTTATTGTAAGGGATTTGTGTTGTCTGAAGACCTAGGGAATGTGAATCCCAATCATAAATTTAAATGTATATATGTGGAATGTGATTGTTTGTGATGATGATGATATTGAAATGAGATGATGTTAATGTTAAGGATGTCATTGTGATAAATGTATGTTGTGTATTTACATGGGGGGGTGCAATGACCATGTTGGATATCCTCGGAGATGGAAGGGGATTGGTTTAAGAATTTTAAGCATCCCTGGAGAGGGAAAGGGATTGCTTAGAATTTTTAACTATCCAAGGTCAGTGCATTGATGGTGCCCATTTTTCATACTTTATAATTGCATGGAAATAGTATAAAATTTGTCAGTAAGTACCTGTGATTTTTCATGAGGAAAATTATTGGTACTTGGGGGCATGTCACTCAAGTTGAAACTCCCTTGAGACTCATGCTGATCAACATGGGGGGAGTTATCTATGCACGATAAGGTGACCTTGACAGTTCCTACCTAGTTTTCCTAAGTGAGTGCGTCATTTGGACACACTTAGGCTATTTTCTGACAAATGGTACCATATTGCATTTAAGAGTTGAGTCAGGTGCATGCATCATTCTGAGCATAATTGATTTGAATTATGTAAAAAGTTGATGTCTAGTATGTTGGACGTATGTTGAACTGATGGATTGTTGAGAATGATTGTGGTTATTGTTATTGTTTTCTTGCTAATCATTGTCATCTAATGTTTGTTGATCTTGTATAATAAACTCACCCTTTCAATTTTGTGTCGTGTGGTTGGTACCTGTGATGATCGCGAACCTTCATTCGTGGGAGCAGATGAGCAGCAATAGGTGATGTTGGAGGGAGATTCCTTTGTTGGAGCCGTCACGTTGACGTTATAACATTGAAATTTATTTTAGGAGAAAGTTGTGTTTTGTTATTGTAACACCTCAACTTGCAATCTTGTTATTATTGATTTTTAATGAAAATTCTTTTCAACTTACTTAAGAGTATCCAGTTGAATATAACAAAATTTTGCCAATAACTGATATTCCAAGAAAACTTCATTACTGAGTAATATTTATAAATCTAAAGTAACATATAATAAGATTACAAACTGTCACTAATTCTATTACATAGTACAAATAACTGGAATACTCTATAACAAAAGAAACAAAAGAAATACATCTTCAAACAAGATTCTCTTCTTGTAGACAGTTAGTAGTCTCTCTTTGCTGTTCATCTGCTCGCCCGAATAAAATCGAGGTCATAGCAGGTGTCAACCACAGACACAAAACATAGGGTAAGTTTATGATAAACATAATTTAAGCAACAAAATATATTCAATATGCAGATATTTATAACAACATCCTCAAAATTTCTATATGATGTATGATTCTCTTAGACTCTTATCATGATGCATGATTTTCTTAAACTCTTATTATTTGGTACCAATTGTCAAGATAGCCCTATCCCAGTGGTCCAGAACTGATCCGACTAGTCAGAGTCTCCCGGTGTTGCACAGGTTCTCACCCACACTTCATGTGATCATCATGGGTGGCGTGATTCCTCACCGTAAGAGTCACCCCCCAGCTCAGACTTCTCTTGTCTGAACACACAGACTCAGTTCTTGTAACTATCTGACACACCTTCGCTCTGAGGCACACCTCCACTCTGAGGCCACTCTTATGAGACACATGAGACTTATACATAACTCAGTCATTTTATTTTCAACATCAGTTTTCAATCACTGTCTCATATATTTTATTCAGAAATTCAACATAAATCAAGTACAGAACTCAGCTTGCTATTCAAGTACACAACATATCACCCATGTATAGAAACACTCAACAACACATGAAACTTCATTCAAGCACTCAATCATATAACTATAACTTGAGTCCAACAATTTCTCAGATACAAGTCATACTACACAGAACTTCAAGTATTTATTCAAGCACAAGCAACACTTAAACTATCTTTATCATAAACAACACTTAAACTATCTTTATCATAAAGCTTCCCTATACATACCTTATAACCTCTTATGAAGCTTGTCTATCTCTTCCTAATAGTACTAGCTTCTACACATGATTCTTCAAAGGAGAATGGAGTCTCTTTATGCTTTTGAAAAGGAAGGATAAAAATGAAATGAAAGAGATAAGAGGAGAGTAGTTCACGTGAAGGTGGGTAGAAAGGAAAACTTGAAGAATGACTTCCACTTAAGGTCTTTCTCCCTTTATATAGAGTTTGAAAAATAATAAAATATTTAAGGGCATTTATACCCTTTCTAGCTAGTTACTCCCATTTAATTTCATTAGAACTTAGTTTCATCTCATTACATTCCATCCTAACCAAGCTTATAATGACTCTTGCTAAATATCTTCCAATTTTACAAAAATCTTCTAAGCCATGATGACTCCTTTACAAGTGTCCTACAACTTGTCATGTGTCATGAAGTTTCTCTTCCCTTCTTTAATCTTCACGTGAATCACCAAGGAATAAGAGAAGATTGTTCTTCTCTTCATGCCATCTTGTACACATGTTTTTCAAGGTTACGATGACTTCTTATCCCTTCATCAATGATGGCTTACAAGTGGCTAGATATTTCTTAAGCCTTCATAATTGCACCTTATCATTTTAATTTATGAATCTTAAGATATTTTTCTACTTATCATGTCTTTATTTCCTTAAAGAGAAGAAAATTGTGTGGTTCTCCTTGTATCCACATGTCATCTTTTATGAAAAAGAATAATTTAATTCCAACATGACTTCACACATGGCATTCCTTAAGAGGAAGTAAAGTTCAATTTGAACTATTCTACCTAAAGATAATATTGAATAATAGAACTTTAGAGATTTCCAGAAACTAACTCAAATTACAGTATAAATTGCTCACAAGCAGTCTATACAGAGTGCTACACAGACCTTACATACAAGACTGCTCTCATCTTAATTCTGATTGGTCTGTTCTGCTTCTAACCATCAAAATTACTAAACCATATTATTGAATAAGTCTATTCATCCTACAATTAAGAGAAAATTCCATAGATTCTATTTATCATTTTTCCATATTTTTCTAATAATTGAATTCTCCTGAATAAGATTTCAAAGTTACAACTGTATAAAATTCAGAGAAATTTTATTCTGAGGTTTCTTGTCACAAAGTATTTTGGTAGTTTGCCATCTAAGGGTACTCTGTAATTTCATCAAGCTTTCACAAAATATCTAAGGGTGTCTTGGTAATTCTAGCCTCAAGGGTACTATGGTAATTTGTCATTTAGCCTAGGGGTATGATTGTAATTTTCGTTCTATAATATCTCAACAAAATATCTAAGGGTATTTGTGTAATTTTGACTCAAGGGCATTTTTTGTAATTTCCAAAATATCTAAGGGTATTCATGTAATTTTCACCTTAAAATATCTAACCAAAATATCTAGGGGCATTTTCTTAATTTTCACCTCAAGGGTATTTTTGTAATTTCTGCTTTAAGGGAAGGGTAATATGGTTATTTCTATTCAAACATTTTTTGTGATATCTCTAATTAATATTTCGCCCAAATAACTTAAATATAGATCAATCAAGTCTCACATAACCTAACACTCAAATCAAATAGTTGTACAAGAAACATTTTTACCATACATTTGCAGTTATTGAAATTTCAGGGTGTTACAGTTATCAACTCTTCTTAGGTGGTTCTTTGATTCTCTTTGATCGGGCATGTAAATCTTAGACTTAGATTTATGTAAAAACTGAATTTTGTTCTGACATGTGAATGATATTTAATGGTTTAAAATATACATACATGTGTATTTATTTACATAATTCTGCATTGTTTGATGAATGTATTATTGCAAAAAAAATTTCCTCATTTTCATAATCAAATTAATGGATTTTTCATTTAAAAAATTGAAAATTACACGTTTAGAGTAGTGATATCGTAGAGACGAGGCGAGTCGTTACACCAACATGCATGTAATCCCTACCTTGTTTCTATTTAATAAATCATCATTATTGTTCTTCTGTCATTCTTAATGCTTGTTTTTGGCTTGATCAAACTATTTACATGATTCTATGATTCCAATTGTAATTGGAAAATCCTTGTATTGTGAATGTAAGAATACAACTAATGTTTTTTATGCTAGGAATATGGTACAAATGATTAGTCATCAATAAACCATTTTTCTTAATGCAAATTGTTTTGTAATTCAAGGGATTGATAGGATAATCAAGGGATTTAGGTTCCCTTCCTTAAGGAATCAAGGTTGAGATAAAATTGTGGGTTAATGATAATAAAAACTTAATTGAACAAGAATACATAATGATTGCATGTTAGGAAGTCTGTTGAAGATTGAAGGATTTTGATAATTTTGCATGCCAAAACACATTTAATAGATTTAGCATTATATTGATTTTTTAACTTGGCATAAGTGTTTAGTTTATGTCAATCTTGCTTAGGTTTATCACCTTTGTGCTTGGATTTGTTATCTTTAAAAGTTTAGAAGCTATTTGATTCAGAACCTTGGTAATCGATTACAACATGTGTGATCAGTTCTCAAGTTAGGATTGATTCAAAGAGGAAAAATTATCATTCTAAGGGAAATTTATTGAATTAATTGATTACATATATTTGATAATTGATTACAATGTTTCTCATAGAATAGGGAGTCTATGTCTTATCTTGGTAATTGATTATAGAGTTTTGGTAATTGATTACACTACTTCTAAAGTTTTCTGGTGGCTCTATAAATATCAGGTTAATCGATTTCTAGGGATTGGTAATCAATTACATTGATCTTTGTTCTAAACCTAGGTCTGATTTTAATGGTGAACTAGTTACAATTAGGTCGTAATTGATTATAACAGTTAAATAACATTTTCTTTTATAAATAACTCTCTTTGTAATGAGTTTCAAGGCTTCCAAAGCTTTTTCCAATTTCGTGACTCATTGAGAGGAAGCTATTAGAAGGATTTTCCAAGAGTGGTGATCATGATCAACAAGTTTGAAGTCCTTGATGTTGAAGATTGAAAGCAACCCCTAAGGATATTGAATCAATAGCTCAATAATTCAAAGTGCAAGGATTCTGGTGATCTCATTCCTTTTATAATCTCTTTTGTTTTTGTTTGTTGTTCTGAGATATGGTTTCTCGTATTCTTGTTGTAGGGTTCAACAAGGTTTTGTGATTTCCACTTGTAGTGTCTAAGTTGGAAGGTGTTTGTGAATTTCTTTGTGTGTGCTTAGTATTTAATATAAAGAAATTTATAGTGGAAATATCCAACTAGGGTTGTTGGGTATAATTGGATGTAGGTCCACTTGAGGGTTGAACTAGTATAAATCTTATCTTTGACTCTCTCTTTCTCTATCCCTAATTTTGCAATCCATCATGATAATGGAATTGATATTTCTTTTGATTTAAACTATTATTTTGCTATGATTTGAATCAATTGTTTTTCATGTTAATAAACATTGTTTGAAAAGTTTTGTTTAAGATAAACTTGATTCAAAAGGGTTTCTTTTAATATGTGATTAACAAAGAATTGGTAAATTTTAAAAGAATCTATTCAAACCTTCCCTTTCTAGATACGTAAATTTTTTCCAACAAAGTCCAATGAAGTTAAATTCCAACAATTTCCCTCATTGAAATTACTCCAATTCATTACACACACCAAGTGTTTGACAAAATCCTCAAATACAAATTTCTTAATTATCTCATTTAATTTTTATGCAATTGTCTTTTATTTTGGTTACTTCAATTCTCTATATAGTCGCAATCGATAATTATACTATTAATTACCCTTGTCGCACAAGTCCATGTGGAGATGACTTTACTTGTAACACCTTCTAATTACTATATTATGCCTAGGTCATAATACATAACTAGAAGATGTTAACTTTTCTAACGTAAAATTTTTAACCAAATCCAATCAAGAAAAACTTGTCTCAATATTAGAAATTTAACTATGTTATGAAAATGACATTTATATAGAGCCTTTAGAGACTTTTTGGTCTCTTTAATAAATTACAAACTTAGTAATAACTTGTAAATAATATTTCATACAATAATATTAATGTCCATATACTACAAAGCATATAGGAAAATATTAAAATATGCAACATTAAAAGAAATCTTCCAGTTGGTTCCCAATTTGTAGCTCCTCCTCCCAATTTATTTGTCTGGAATGACACGAGAACACACTAAAATAATGAGAATTCCAAAGAATTCTCAGTAGGTGAAAAATGACTTATCATACAGTGTCATCATCATCATTCCAACTACTTCAGTTTATTAAGAAAAACATGTGATTAATCATAGTTGATTTCAATTTCATAAACATATAACTTGAAGTAGTTTCATTTTAATTAGTTGAAAATCCTTTACATACGTTCACCTTAACATAAAATTCATCATATGCAATCATGAACCTTCGCACATTCATGCATGATTTCTCTTTCTCTTTAATTTAATGTATCTTAAATCCCTAAACTAGATAATGATCTCATTACTAGACTTAGGTTGCTCCCACAGGGTCGTGTTCAGCTTAAATGTATCACCCTTTGGGGTCCCATAGGGTCGTTCTCATCTTAACTGTATCACCCTTGGGTCAATATGTCTTTCCCGCAGGGTCATGCTCGGCTTAACCGTATCACCCTTCAGGTATTATCTTTCTTTAGTCTTTGATTTCTCTTTCTCTTTAATTTAATGTATCTTAATTCCCTAAACTAGACAATGAGCTCATTACTAGATTTAGGTTCCTCCCACGGGGTCGTGCTCAACTTAACTGTATCACCCTTCAGGTATTATCTTTCTTTAGTCTTTCCCTCAGGGTTGTCCTCAGCTTAACCGTATCACCCTTTGGGCACCATCAAGGTCATGCTCAACTTAACTGTATCACCCTTTAGATCTTATCTTTTTATCTTTCTTAATTCACATGACATGCAATTACGCCACAAAACATCAAGATTTCATCGTCATTAAAAAAACACTTTTCAAGAACATCATAACAAAATTTCTCACCACATATGATTCGGTTATTCCTATTATTTGTGCTAATCTACAAGTCATAAAATTCTCATCTTTTAGCATGTTAAACTAGACTTCCTAATCTTTTTAACAATGTATCACATGTCTCAATTGGAGTTCTAAAACTCTAGACATAGTATTTTAAAAAATAAAACTTCAAATTTGTCAGCAGGCTCAAAATGGGACACTAACATCCCTTATTGTCTTCACTACTGAAAGCAGTAAACAATCTAGATTTGGCTAAAGTTTTGATATGTTAGATTTCACATCTAGATATTTAATTCCATATTCCATAAGCCTAATTTTAGTAAGAAATGAGAGAGATATAAATTTTTAAAACGGGTAGCAGTAGCTATTTGTGTGTGGACAGTTTCAGACAACTTGTGTTCAAATAAATTCTGGACACAATTCACTACTCAGTTTGGTCCCATATTTTAGGAAAACTTAGAGGACATCCTAAGCTCTAAAATGAGTTGTCAAACACCTTGTTTTGATTAGTATAGAGGGAGATATAAAATTTTAAAAACGGTCCAAAATTCAGTTACAACTTAGATCTACTACTTAAACTTACTTCTACTCCTACCTTAATGTTACTTGAACTCTTTCACTAATTTCTTGAAGCAAAGTTGTATAGAAGATCTTAAAGAAACCAAGATATTAAAATTCCACATGCTAACAAGCTTAAGAATAAGATACACCCAAATATAATTCAAATAATCTCAAGAATCAAGTGATAAATAAAGCTAAACCTACACCTACACCTACCTTGATGTTACTTGAACTCTTTCACTCAAGAATCAAATGATAAATAAACTTAAATCTTCACCTACCTTAAACAAGTTTGCTTCCAATTCCTCCAAGTACTTGACTGAACACCTTAAGGTCTTGAAGGAATGAAGTCTTGTCTTTGTATTAGATGGTTTGGGATGAAGAAGAGAATGAAATACAGGTGAAGGAGGCAATAGAAGTGAAGGGCTTTTGTTTCTATGTTAAGAAGTAAGTGAGAAAGCAAAGTGAAGAGAGAAAAGGAAGAGCTAGCCATGAGGTTGAGAGAGAGGAAGCTTGACAATGTGCAGAATTTTAAACAAGGGGGTATTTATAGGAAAATATTTAGTTAAGATGTAAAGAGATTAGATAGGATGTAACTTAGTTAGTCTTTGGCTTGGTTCTAATGTAACTAAGTAATCACAACCTAAAGATATTTTAATTTTATGCATTAAATGCATGCTTACTAAGCAAAAAGTAAGGTTCCTTCATTAAATGGCTAAGTGCATGTGGAATGCTTGCCTTAAGGAGCTTGTTCTCTTTTTATGTCATTCATATAAGGCATGGCTTCACCTACACACTCACGGCTACACTTCAAATTACCATCTCATTTTGGTTTTTGCTTAAAATCACGTATACATACACATGTGGCTGCGCCTAGTTGTAGTGTTTATACCATTTGTACTTCATTTACTTTCCAATAAATGTGATAGCTACTATGGTGTCATTACCTATTAATTTCCTTTGGTCATTCATCTAAAGTTTTATGTATTTATCAAATATTCCACATGGCTAGATCCCTTTATGTTATTAAAATTAGTTTCTTAAGTTAACTAATCATGAATAAGTCTATTCTAAGCACTTCTAAGCTTGAAACTTGGATCCCTTAGCTTCTATCATATCCTTCTTGTATCACACACATGTGTTCCCTATGTGATAATTTTCCTCATAACACCATAGATATTATTTAGAAATTCTAAGATTTTATCAGATACCTAAGATCTTTGTACTTAATGTGTTCACGTAGTCTAAAACTCTACTTATGATAGCTTTAGATACTAATCATAAATTTTCGGTCAGTCTAGGTACTCCTAGTTTTCTTGTGATGTTTGTCTGTTACTAAGGATATTTTGGTAATTTGCTATCCCAGGGGTATTTCTATAATTTATTCAAGTTTTCACAAACATATCTAAGGCAAAATATCCAAGGGTATTTTGGTAATTTATCATTCACTCCAATGATATTATTGTAATTTCCACTTCAAAATATCTAACCAAAATATATAAGGGTATTATTGTAATTTTTACTTCAAGGGTATTTTTTGTAGTTTCCACTTCAAGGGTACTATGGTAATTTTCACATCAAGGAATTCAAGCATTTTTGTAATATCTCTTTTTATCTCTAATTAACATATTTAATTTTTTTGGGATGTTACATTACTTATCATTATTGTTACTTGAGTGATTTGGTACTCTTTCCAAAATTTCAACGAACCCTTATAGGGTTGAAGGAGAGTTGAACATAGCTCATAGATTGAGTGAATCAATATAAAAACAAATTTTTGTTCTTATGTTATTGCTTTTGAACTTGTTTTCCTTTGAACACATCTTTGGACCCACAAGACTTTGAGGACTTGTTTTGTGAAAATCAGTTTTCATCTTTGAACGATCTTTACCTAAACATGTTTCATAAGCTCGTTTTCTATAATAGTTTGCAAAAGGTGAAACTTGACAAAAGGTCTTAAATTTCACTAACACATTATTCAACCTTTATTTCTAGTGTGTTCCATTTATTTCAACTTTCCTTTCTTATTTGAATTCTCTTAAAGTTGTCACATGTGGTCTCCATGATTAGGCAAGCTTCTTATGATTATTTTTCAACATGACATTATCATAATATTTACCGAGAGATCTAAGCTCATTTAATATGCTCTAAAATCTAACAAACATATTTTGTATGCTTTTGTTTTCTTCCATATTAAACATCTCATATGGATGCACAAATAATTGATTTCGTTACGTTTGACCTTAGTTGAACTCTCATGCATTAAAGCAAGAGTGTCACTCATTTGTTTGGTGTTGGTGAAGTCGTGTACCTTTGTGTACTCTTCTTCAAATAAGGAACACAAAATGGCATTGTGAGCTTTTTAGTTAAGCAAATACCTATTTTCTTTTGTTCATCACTCCATCTACTTGGTGAAATGTCGTTCAGCTCCTCATCTAGAGGTATGCAGTTGTCATTTTCTACTACACCCCACATGACTCAAAGAATGCAATCATCCTTTACTTCCAATAGTTATACGAATTTGATTCTTTTAAAGAGAGGCGGTATGTTCATTATTTGTCCTTCATTTTCATAAACACAAGAGCTTGAGCTTGAGCTTTGCTACCAATTTGAAATATAATAAACACACTAAAATATGGATTAAATAATGTGTATGTGAGCTTTAAAATATTTTCAAAAACCTTTTCTCATGACATTAAGTTTTATAAAAGAGTTCATAAAGGGTTTTATCAAAAGGAAAACGTGAAGGTATAAAACAAGAGCGTAAGAGCATAATAATTTTTATATTGGTTCACTCAACTTTAGTTTTGTTCAGTTCTCCTTCAACCTCAAAAGGATTCTGCTAACCAAATCGTACTAACACATCAATACCACTTGAAGCTACAACAACAATAATCTTAACCTGACATTATTAACCTAGTATTCTTTGTCACAAAGTCACTTCTAACTCTCACAAACATTAAATGTTTGAAAGATTATAACAAATCAACTCCCAAAGTGAGAATATGAAAGTTTAGCACAAGTTGCAACATTTTTGCAAAGCAAAGAATAAGCTAATTTGAGCACTAAAAGTTTCATACGAAAAAACGTATCAGATTAAAAGGTTTCATCCAAAATATATTTGTTAACTTCTTACTCATTATGTCTATATATTGGGATTAGAAAAGATGTTTTCATTGTGAGATAAAGCCGTTGAGTTTCTTCCCCTTTTGAGACTTCATTTAATGCATGGGAAGCTTGGCATATTAATAGTTTTGACATGTCTACTTTTTTAGAGAAAAGAGACGGAATATGCGTCATTTCTTTCCTAAAAATTGCTCATACTCTATATTTTAGTTATTTCCTTGTACAAACCCTTAATGAGTCACATGCTTTTAATTAGAGATTGAACTTACATAAAAACCTTGCTTTTTGTGAAATTCTTGAATTTTGAATGATACAACATATTCGAAAAATAAAGGGAGTATCAAACTAAGGTTGTTCGAGAAAGAATATAAGAGTAGTTAACCTTAACATTCAAGCTACATAAGACAAAGAGCTCAAGCACATGTTATCCTTTTTGGAGGAAGAAAACTTTTGTGAAATTATATAATACTTTGGCCACAACTTATTCATATAGCGCTTTGTGTAACACCCCAAAATCTGTTTTCTAAAATTAACTAAATTAAATATTAGTGTTTATTAATAGCTTATTTTATCTTGCTTTAAAAAATGATTTTAGGCCAAGTTGTGAAAAATGAGTATTTGGAAAATAATGGCATTTTGTATAACTATAGGGTTTTATAAAAAAAAAATGAGTATTAAGCTTTATGAAGTTTTATCAAACAAATGGGTGGAATTAGAAAGGCCTAAATAGTTTATTAAGGTTTAATAGTTTTTGATTAAAAACCTAGTCTCTCCCTAATACACTCATATACGCTTCTATGTTGGTTATATTCTTGGAACCCTTCCCACTATAGAATTCTTGAAAGGATCATTGCATGGAGCTCTGCCGGAATTGTGAGTTGGAGTTGGGAGGAGTGCCTCTTCGTATGGTCTTTACATTTTTAAGGTAAGGGGTAGTGAGATTATGATTGTGTTTCCTTTTTTTTTTTTTTGT
>PYAF01003459.1:103178-121182 GCA_007407185.1 Glycine tomentella
CTTCTTCTTCAATTGCTATTCTGTTTTCATGATTATGAATGTGTTTAGGATTGAAAACGGATTAGGTTATGGATTCATTTCCTAATTTCGAATATTAATCACAGATTAATTGGATGATATTTCAGTTAGGGTTGTGGTTTCAATCAATTTAGGGGTTAAGTCGATTGAGTTGCTTCTAATGAGATTGAATGAACTTTCACAATAGGATAAATTTCTGAGAACAATGACAATTCGAATTGCTTGGTGAGGTGAATTGGATTGATGTTTTAAATTCTGTTTTACATTACTTCTTTTGAATTCTGTTAGTTTCTGTGTTTCTCTTTAATTTGAGTTTACGTTTTTGCAAGTTTTACTTACGCACACAAACTGTTTGATAAAATTCCCCCCTTATTGTTACTATTGAATTGAAGCTAGAACCATATTGATCGTGTCTCTGAGTCGACCTAGGTTATCTCTGTTCTACAGAATTAGCTTAGTTAAATTGTTTTGGTGCGTCTCGACAACTTGAAATCACTCGTATTCTAATAGTGTTTTAGAATTCGGAATCTTTGTCTAGTGTTGATAGAGATTGTCACTTGTTGTGCTTGTACAAGAATAATTTGATATAGTGAAAACTCTAACCTAGTGTAGGTTGGAAGACATTGGATGTAGCCTCCATGTTTGTGAGGTGAACCAGTATAAATTGTTGTGCGATTGATTCTTTATCTGTATATCTTTCATTAATATTGTTTGGAAATCAACATACAATCAACAAGAAACATTTCAGTCATTACATGCATTACCAGATGATATTAGATTGAAAGAAAATTCTGTTTTTGATCAAGGGTGATTGAGTGATACGATCCAAGTTTCAAATTCCGTAAATTATTTTCAGGAAAAGTTTTTAAAGACAATCTTAACCAATTCACCCCTCTCTTGGTTATGTGAAGTGTGTTCATAGTATTTTCACACATGACTTAGGAGGGGAACCGGTAACTAGCAAGATGAGAGGTTTACCTCTGATTGAATTAGGGTATTCAGGGATTTTGGTGAAGCCAAATTTCGTCAGGATCGGAGTGGTTGGCGTCGAATCGGATTTTGGCGTGGATTTGGTTGGTCTCTTCAACGAGCTTCTGGTTGACGGTGTCGTTGTCCAAGAGTCGAGGTTCACGTCGGTGCCACTAATAAAAATTTCATGATAATAAAAAGGCAAATAGTCATTTTTGTCTCTGAATGTGTAAAGCGCTAACAAATTTGTCTCAAAGATGAAAATTCAAATTTTAGTCCTTGAAAGTAAAAAAAAGTGCGACAAATTCATTCATCCGTTAACTTTTGTTCGTTACCGTTAATGAAAGAGCCTACGTAACGCATTCAGGGACGAATTTGTCAGTGCTCTACACATTTAGGGACGAAAATGACTATTACCCAAAATATAATTTAATCTTTATTTTCCCCCCTTTTTTAATTGTTGCAAGTATAACATTACGATAAACAGTTAAAAAAAGAAAAAAAAACATAATTTAGAACAAATGTAATAATAAGCATAATATTCATTAATAAGCATAATATGTCTATTGCTCTGAAATTTCTAATATGATAGTATCTTACCCAAAATATGAGTCTCAAATAAAAATGCACGACCATTAAGTTAATCCTTACAAAAAAAATGAGACCTAATTTGATTTTGTCACTACCTAATATTGTCACAATAGAAATTTCAGAGCAACAGATAGATTATGCATATTAATCAATATTATGCTTATTATTATGTATGTTCTAACTTATGTTTGCTTTCCTTTTTTTTAAGCGTTTATTGTATTGTTATGCTTGCAACGATTAAAAAAGGGGGAAGATGAAGATTAAATTATTTATTGGGTAAATAGTTATTTTCATCCCTGAATATGTGTAGAGCGTTGACAAATCCGTCCCTGAATTTGCCACGTATGGTCTTTCATTAATGTTAAAGGATGAAAGTTAATAGATGAATGAATTTGTCGCACTTTTTTAACTTTTGAGGACTAAAATTTGAATTTTCATCTTTTGAGGACGAATTTGTCAGCATTTTACACATTCAGAAACAAAAATGATTATTTACCCTAATAAAAAAATATTTTACAAAAGGGCAATAACGTAAACATCTATGAATTGTAAATAACCCAACCAACTTGTTAAAATGGATAAATATCCATTTGAGTCCTTGAGTAGTCAAGCATTGACATTTCAGTCCCTTGAAAGATAAAAATTAATTTTTAGACTTACATGCAATTTTGGTCTTTCTATTTTACTCAATCCATAATTTTGATCCCACTATTTTAAAATTGAGACATTGGTCCTCCTATTTAAAAATATCTTCATTTTAATCCCCTATTTCAAAATACAAACACTTGGTTCCCATATTTTAGAAAATCCATAATTTTGGTCCCTATATTTTGAATAATCAACAATTTTGGTTTACTATTTAATTTTTCCTATGTTTATTTTTTTATTTGCAACTTTGTAATTAATTAAATAATTTCTTGATGATATCTTAAATGAATATGTTTGGTTTAGGGTTCAATTGGACAAAAAAAAGAAATAAAATGTAGGCAAAATAGAGAATTTGACCAACATTACAAAATTTTAAAATAGGAGGATTATATGTCTCTTTTAAAATGGGAGGACCAAAATTATGAATTTTTTTAACCATAATTTCATTTAAGCCTAATTTTTAGTCCATGAATGCTTAAAAAATGCAACAAAATGGTCCCACCATTAACTTTCATGGTTTTGCCTACGTGACACTTTTGGACTAAATTGTCATAAGAAAAGTACATGTGTATTGCTTAGTTAGTGGAACATGCAAGATTAACTTATTTGTCAGCCAAAAGTCAATGGACTATTTTGTTGTCCTTGAAGATTTCTTCTATTTGTTTCTTCCCCCAATTTTTTACCATTACAATCCCAACTTCCCTCCCAATTTAGTTTCGCACACAGTTCATCTTCTTCGCCCATATGCTAGAAAACAGGTCTAGTTGACCTGTGAATTGACCCGCACCCTGCAATCATTTTTGGCGACCAAATGGAGTGTGAAGAGATGCATTTTAATTGTCCAATGAAGGGGAAAAAACCCATAACCAATTTCGCGAAAGGTTTGGTAAAAAAGAAAAAAAAAACACAAAGAACAAACTTTGTTTACACAATAGTACGCTAGATCACATTTTTTTATTTTTGATAAATTCTCTTTCATTTTTAAACAAAATCAAGTTCTAGCATAGGACTTGCTTGAAATTGGTTTATCTATAAAATGACTCAATTGATTTAAAAAGTCGTTGAGCAATGAACGAGAAATCAGTAGAAAATGAAAGAGGAACACGTTTGGTTTGTGCAACAATATCGTGAATGATTTTTTTTGCAATTACTCAAGTACAAGCAAGATTTTTACTCAAAATTGATTGATCTACAAGAGCACTCAATCAATTTCACAAAAGAGAATTCAACAGAGCAAAATCAAACGCAAAAGGGGAAACATCCTTTTTAACCTTATATGTTATGAGTAAGCTTTTGGGATCCAATTTTTAACCTATTTCAAACTTAATTGAAATAAGTCCATGGGAGGGAGAAGAAGATATAGGGGAGAGGAGAAAAAAGACGATGGGAGGGAAGTTGGGATTGCAACAGTGAAAAAATGGTAGAAGAAAAAATACAAGAAATCTTCAAGAGTGAGAAAATAGTTCATCAACTTATGGCTAACAAATAAGTTCATCCTAATCATTCTATTGTATAAGCAATACATATGGACATTCCTCATGACAATTTGGTCCAAAAATGCCACACATACCAAACCGTGATAGTTAATGGTAAGACTATTTTGTCGCACTTTTCAACATTGGGGGACTAAAAAAAATTAATTTTCCATCTCTGAGATACTAAAGTGTCAACATTTGATACTTTCAAGAATTGAAATGAGTATTTACCCTATTAAAATCAATTCACAATATATTAATGAAATAATCTCAACCTTCCAATATTTTAAGGTTATATCCAACAGCTTATAAAAATCGGTCCATGTTAGAAACAATCATCTAAATAATAATGTTAATTTATGTATATATATATATATATATATATATTAATTTATTAAATGTTTTTTTATTAAAAAATTATTTTAAATTACTTCATTAATAATATCATAAATTAAATATTTTCATTTTTTACGATAGAATTCACATGTATTATTCATGAGAGACACTCATGTTTGAATTATGTAAGATCATTATGAACGACAAATCTATTTCTCAAGGTGTTGATATAATTGCATACTTAAGACTCAACAATTTTTTTTTTATAAATTTCTTAGCAATCATATAAAATAATTCTATATAATTTCATAAAAAAATATTTCTTGAATAATATTTATTTTTAGGTTAAGCTTGTTTACACTAAAATTAATGTAAAATAATATTTTGACTTTATGTTTAATAACTTAATGTATGATAATTTTATTGATTAATATTTTATGATAATGTTAATTTTTACATAAATATATATTAAATATATTGTAATAAATTTATTAATATATTTTTATTACAAAATAGTTTTAAATTAGTTCATTAATTATATCATTAATTAAATTAGTTTTAAATTTTTAATGATAGAGACCATAATCATTCATGAGAGACAATCCTAAGTATCATTCATTAGGTCTGCACAACTACTCTTCTCATCTATCTTGGATTTTGATTAATAAAAAAAAGTATAAATTACTGATGTTCTAATGAGTTTTTGATAAGTGGACATGATCAAATGTTAAATGACTTAACCATACTTTGTATCGTCTAAGAGGAATTGTCCTATATACTATCTATCCAACGTCCACTCATTACGATAATAAGTGTTATACAGTGCGTTTTTGGTTATTCCATGCATCCAACTTTTAACTAACTTACACACCTTTTGAAATGATCAACATTGAGCAAAGAGTCTATGTTAACCGAAAAAGGGAAGTACACATGTTCTATCATATACAAATTCATTTTGTCTCTTTTTATTTTAAATTGTTAAGTTTGAATTTAAGGAAAAGACAAAATAGAAGAAAATAGAAGGTACTCACAAAATATTCTCTAAAGGTCGCTTTCGCAAGGGATCTTTTTGTGGAAACCTTCTCGAACAATCATCGTTTTTTGATGGGATGCTTTGGAATAAGCTAAGCTCTTCAAGTGAGAGTGGCCTATCCACTACGATGATCCTTTTTTATTCTTATCAATGGTATAGGGAATTAGTCCTCTGTGATTGCACGACTTTCCTCACCAGCATAAAATAAAAACAATCCAACAACTAGAAAGGACAAGGAGCACATGATGTTGTCTGTATTATAGTAAAAATCCTCGCAAATCAGAGTACACCATGTAGCCTTATCTTTCAATGTGAGACAACAGTCTTTTTAAAGAATCGACGCTAATCCTGTAACGGACCCTTCACCGAAGTCTATAAAAGACAGTCTCTATCCAAAAAGAAGAGTGATAAAAATTGACGAAAAAATAAGAACTTATCTAAAGTGAAACTTTGCTGAAATTTTTGGATGACTAGTTTATTTTTTTCTAAGAAAATTCATTTTGTATTTGAGCTTTGTTGTTAATCCACTCTTAGAGTGTTATTGAATACTTGTATTCATTCAAGCTACTGTTTCTGAAAGCCAAAAGTGACTTAGTGTTAAACAATACTTGAGTGTCTAGATTTAGAGGAGTCTAAGAAAGTGTTAGAACTGGTAGTAAGAATACTTGTAACCCCAGAAGTGGCAGGTCAAAAATACTTATTTTGTAATCAAGTTTTGATTAGTGAAACCCTTTATTGTTGAGTAAAGGAGAACTAGATGTAGCTTATGTTGAGTGAATCAATATAAACCAATTGTTTTTACTTCTCTCGTTTATGGTTTATTTAACATTCTATTTATACTTTTTGTCACTTCTTTTGTACCAAGTGTTTACTTGAAAAATTGTTTTAAAAAGACTGTCTCTTATCAAGTCTCTAAACAATCAACTTGTGTTTATTAAAACCTATTTTTGTCTTTAGTGATGACCCGCTTTTCTTCTACATTTCTCCCTCCCTCTCTCTCTTTATATATATATATATGTATGTATGTATGTATGCATATTATGTATTAAAAGTTGTAAAAGCTTTTATATATCTTTGATAAACACACTATTTAACCCTTTTTCTAGTATGATTGTTGTTATTTCATCAATCACAATAAACAATTAAGTTCGAGTCAGGTAGAATCATTATAGGCTACAAAACAATCTTTTTGAGTATTTAATGCAATTGTACACCCAATTTTCAACAATATTGTTTTGTTTTACTTTTAAATCCTATAAATTTATTTTTACTTAGAAATTGTATAGAATAATCTTAAATAATTTTATAATAAAATATTTTGTTGAATAATATTTGTTTTATCATGCTGAATTTTTAGAACTAAAAAAATTATCCAATTAATTAATATTATTATAAAATAATATTTAATATTTTGACTCTATATTATAACTTTGTATACCAAAATTTGTTGATCCATATTGTTCTTACCAAAATCTGGAAATTCCATGTGTGGGCTTGATATGGCCTTAGTGGACTCCAAATCCCATAACGCCGGAAAGTGAGTAGACTTTGCTTAGAGGAGAGACCTGCAAAACAAAGGAAAAACACTCCGATGCTCAAGTAAGTACATCAATTGTTAAAGAGTAACTAAGTGTGAGAACCCAGTATAAGATATAGAGAATGAGTAGCTTGAGTAGTGCATTCAAGTACTGTGTACCGAAAGGTAGTGTGTAGTGAGTTTAGAGAAAACTTGGATGGTTGTATCTATAGCGTGGAGTATGGGCCTTGGGCCATTGCTTATTGATAATCTGTTGATAAGATAATAGCAGATAATAGCAGGCAATTATCTAATTTCAAATAGGAGATATTGTGTACCTTATTGATATATTATTACTTGTAGAGAAGAAACAATTAGTAGATAACTTGTTGAGATGATAAGGTGGTTACACCTATTTAAATATTCTGGCATATTTGATATGCTGTTAGTGAGAAGATAATATTGTTGGTGTCCATGCTCCTGTAGAAGGTTGACGTCTGCGCTCCTGTGGAACTCGAATACATATGTCTAGGTTGACACTTGGAGGCTGAATAAGCACTATTTAATGTTGCAATGCTGATGTGGAGGGTGTCCACGTGTATGATGACCTTTATGAGATGGCCACGTGTCATTTTACTATTTTGGACTATACATAAGCCCCCAGCCTCTAAGCCAATTTATGGGCAAAAGAGGGTGAAAGAGCATTGATGCATAGTGTCCGATGTCATAGTAGTATAATGAGTCTTGTCAGCCCCCGAGTGTAGATAGGGTGTGTCAAGGTTGACAGCTTTAGTAGGTCGACCAAAACTTTAACTTTTTATTTTGGATTTATGAACCTGAATCTGGACAGAATTACCCAAGTTGTGAATGCTGCTGGACTTCCCAATGTAGACTTTTTGACTTTTCTGGATAAGTCTGACCCTAGCAGGTGAATGAGGCGTTAAGTCTTACCTTGGCAGGTAAGTGAGGCATCGATGATGATGGATTTCTACCAAACTGTGATCGTTTGATGTGATTTTTGGAAGCGAGATTTGTGCCCTCATTAATGTTGGCAGTCGTGTTTCGCTCACGCACCTTACCCATGTACACGTGTCAGTTGAAGAATGACCATGTTTCTGGAGATCGTGCAGTAGTGGGTGAGATGTACAGTAGTGGGAATCATGGTTAATCACGACGCGGGCTTCTAGGAGACGTTTTGAAATCCTGCCAGTAACCGTCGAGTCTCCTTCCCCTTTAAGTAGATGAGATTCTCGCCATTTCCATTCCACCCGTGTGCTTGTTCTCTTCTGAACCTTCTTCTTCAATCTTCTGCTTCAATCTTCCTTTCAAACTTTAAGCTTTTCTTCTGAAATTGTCTGAGTCACCCATTTTTTATTCCGCTTTGGGTATGGGGGCTAGTGACTCTAGAGGCTCTGTTGAGCAGCGCGTTATGCGTGACGTGATCTCCATGAGTGACTTTTCTGAAGAGGACACTCATGGAGGTGCTTATGAGGGTCCTTCTCTTCTAGGAAAAGGACTCGTTCCCGCCAAGCTGGCGAAGGAACTTCTCATCCTACTCCGCAGGTGAAGACTTCCGCTACCCTTAAGGTTGACGAGCCTCTGCCGCTTACCATTCTCCCGCCTGCTTTTACTTCTGATAGGGTAGAATCTACCAATGTGAGGAGTGCTAGGACTTCTCCTCATGGGCGTCGTAGCCAGAGTGCGAGATCACCAGCTCCTGCTCCGGTGGCTGGTTTTGAGTGGGTAAGGGAAGATGTTCTAAAATATAAGTCTTCTCTTACCACTCCTACCAGCATAAATGTCATATGTCAGCAAATTCGTCTGAAAAATCTTAAGGATTCCCGCAAGTTGATTGTCGAGGCATGCGAAGAAGACGATTTTCCTTTTATGAGGGCGGCACCAAGAGCTCCACCGTTCTTTTTTATGTACCGCTGTCTCTTTGAGCTGGGGCTTTTGCTTCCCTTTTCCCCTTTCTAGTGTTCTTTACTAGATTTTTTGAAAGTCGCTCCTTCCCAACTTCATCCCAATAGCTTGGCAGTGGTGTTGGCTTTTGAAGTTTTATGTTCCTACTTGAACATTTGTCCGAGTGTTCAAGTCTTCCTATTTTATTTCCAGACTAAGTTTTCTGGAAAAATTGGCTGGGTTTCCTTACACAGTGTTTCCAAGAAACTGTTTGAGGTAGACACCAATGTCTTTCGTCGTTTTAAAGATTGTTTCTTCAAAATTTGTGAGAGTAGTGAGGTGGCAGATGGTCTGCCTTTGATGCACAATCAGAATGGGGATTCTCGTTCCCCTTTTATTGGCAATCTAACTCTACCAGGTTTCGATCATTTGATGAGGATCTTTTGACCTTGGTAGAGAGGTCGGACAGGGCGATTCTTAAGCAATTGTCGGCTTCCTGCGTTTGCAAGTGACTAAGTTTGTAGTCTTGCTTGTCGAGGTTCCCGCTTCCAGTATGTGCTAAGAGTGTGTCTTAGGCTTTGGAAATGTTGAGGGTTGACCATGGACTTCAAGATTGTTTCTTGAATTTGCATTGTTGAGAGTGGACTCTTTTGTCGAGGTTCCTACCATATGCATCAAGTGTTGTTGATATGCTGAAGGTGGAACTTATTCCTGCAAAATAAAATGGTCCTATGGTACTGCATGTCAAGATTCCATAGGAGTTAGAGTACCCAAAATATTCTCCGAGTTTATCATGCCAAGATAACTTTGGGCATTTATATCAAAAATGTTTCTTTGTAGCTCATATTCCTGCATCAATGGAATTGGTAAGCATTGAAATCATAAAAGTAAAGTTTGGAATACCTCATGTTTCCTTACTGGATAAGTCGATGAAAACGAGGTTGACCACAGATTTATCTCAATTTAGAGAGTTACGGGTTATCAAGAGTTGTTGATAACCATTCGGGTCAATGTTAATTCTTGTCAACATCTACTGACTATTATGGTTCTCCATGTCAGGATTCCATAGTGTGTAATGATACCAAGAAGGCTTTCTTGGATTTTAGGAGACCTAGGGTGGACCCTGGTCTTTGTGCCAAGTATATATCTTGGTTTTTTTGTTCCTGAGAACTTTTGTTCCTGCAACGACATAATATAATAACATATGCTGATGATAGACATAGTTGTACCTCTTATTTTGTCGATGTTGATACTAATGGAATTGTCCATGCTGGATTTTGTAGAGATTTCCCCAAGCGTAGTCTTGGTTGGTGGTTCAAAGAGCTGATATTGGGTTCTCTGTGTCGTTGCAAATGTACCAGTGATGCGTCCGTCCTGGGTTTTTAGAGGTCGACTAATGCTTGGGTTTATGAACGTTGACGATCTACCAGAGCTTGGGTTTATGAACCTGCGAAAGTGAAGATCTACCAAGGCTTAGGTTTATGAACCTTGACGGTGTGCAGAGCTTGGGTTTATGAACCTGTGCTTTTGGTTTTTGATAAGGTCTAGCCCACCACGAGAATTACGTACCTTTTAAGATTTACCCCATAATGGGAATTAGGAATCTTCTTCCAAGGGATTTCCCTGGGTCTTGTGCTTTTGATAAGGTCTAGCCCTCAACGGGAATTATGAACCTTTTAAGGTCTACCCTGTAATGGGAATTATGAGACTTTTAAGATCTACCCCACAACGGGAATTATGAATCTTCTTCCAAGGGATTTTCCTAGGTCTTGGACTTTTGATAAGGTCTAACCCTCACAACGGGAATTGGTACCTTTTAAGGTCTACCCCGTAATGGGAATTACGAACCTTTATAGCGTACCAAGAGCTTGTCTTGGGTTTCCGAGGTCTCCCAAGACCTACCAAGAGCTTGTCTTGGATTTTTAAGGCCTACTGCACAACGGGAATTACGTGCCTTTTAAGGTCTACCCCGTAATGGGAATTACAAACCTTTGTAGAGTACCAAGAGCTTGTCTTGGGTTTCTGAGGTCTCCCAAGACCTACCAAGAGCTCATCTTGGATTTTTAAGGCCTACCCCACAACGGGAATTACGTGCCTTTTAAGGTCTACCCCGTAATGGGAATTACGAATATTTGTAGTGTACCAAGACGTGTCTGATAGAGTGCTTTTAGTTAAATATTTTTCTATCCTTCTTAGCTTATTTGACCTCTCTTGGACCTTTATTTTCCGATTCTAATTCAGTTTTTGGCTTAGGCAAGTAAGTGGGCTTAATTGCTAATTGTTGCGTATTTTTGGATTTTTGCTCACTTGATGTATCTGACTTGTGCAAGGCCTATAGAGTGATACCAATCTCCGAATGGAGCGTTCTAGGAGTCCTTGGAAAGATAACGAAAAGATCTACAAGTATACTAGAAATAGCTCGAGGCCAATTCTGTCATTTAGAGGGTCATTTTAAGCTTCGAAGTTAGCACCTCTCCACTTGTAATTTTGGACTGCAAATTTGACTTTCATGGTTGTAAATAGCAAATAATTAGATTGTTGGGTTTGTTTATGACCCATTTTATTTTTAGAACTCAGTCACTACATATATTAGTGACTTTAGTGAAACTTGGAGAACACTTTGACATTCAATAAAAACAGTTTTACTTTTCTTTCTTTTAGTTTTTAGGATCAAACTCTTGTTTTTTATTTTCTCTCATTTGTTCTTCATTGTTCTTCATCTTCTTCATTTTCATCTTGCTATCCTTTTATTCTACTGTACTCATTTCATGGGGCTTTCCATGGTGATGATCATGGGAGGCTAAATCATCAATCAATCCAAGAATCCATCTCAAGCAAGAGAAGAATTGGAGTTCTGGTTTGGTATTTCAAATTCTATTTGAATGTTCACCTTCTTCTTCAATTTCTATTATGTTTTCATGATTATGACTGCATTTAGGATTGAAAGTGAGTTAGGATTATGGATTCATGTCCTAATTTTGAATGATAATCACAACATTAATTTAATGATATTTCAGTTAGGGTTGTGGTTTCAATTAATTTAGGAGTAGAGTCGATTGAACTGCTTCTATTGAGATTGAATGAATGTTCATGATAGAATCAATTTATGAGAATGATGATGATTCAAATAGCTTGGGTTGGTGAATTGGATTGATGCTTTCTAATATGTTTTACTTTAGTCCTTGATAATCTTGTTAATTTTTGCATTGCTCTTTAATTTTGGTTTGTGTTCTTACATGTTTTACTTTATGCATACCAACTGTTTGACAAAAGCCCCCCTTATTATTACCAATGATTTGAAGCTAGAACCATATTGATCGTGTCTTTGAGTCGACCTAGGTTAGCTCTGTGCTACAGAATTAGCTTAGTAAAATTGTTTTTGATGCGTCTCGACAAAGCAATATCAGTGTCCGCCTTGGACTTTTACTGAACTTGTCAACGGTGGTCCCCAGCAAGTACTCGGATATGGTCCTGGGTTTTAGTTGAAGCTGGACCTGGGAGAATGATCTGGCTGCTGTGCCTGAAATTAGTCACAATCTTGCAACTTTGTCGTAGGTTATAGGATAAGGATATATGTTTTATTAATGTAGTTTTTAATGTACATATTCCTTCCTTTATTCATCAGACGAGCCTCATTAAAACCTTTCAAGTGAAAAACCCAAATGGGAAAAAAAGACTTGATTAGGAAAAATAGTACGACGTCTGGCCTTGATCTTCTTAGCTGAAGTAGAACTTTAAATGGGTAGCATTCCAAGTTATTAGAATGTCTTTGTCATTAAGTTCCTGTAGCTTGTAGGCGTCGTTGTCCAGGTTAGTGATCACTCTAAACAGGCCTTCCTAGTTTGGTCCTAGCTTTCCTGCCCGGGGATCCTTTCGGGCTTCACCTCGGACACGCTAGACTAAGTCACCTGGTTGGAAATTTCGAGGTTGAACTTTGGAGTTATATCTTCATGTCCTGCGGAGCTTGGCCGCTTCTTCTTTGATTATGGCTATGTCACTGAGTTCCTCGCTAGTCTCCAGTTCAACTCTCATGTTGTCCTCATTGCACTGTTCCTGAAAAAGTATCCTTCTAGACGAAGGTTCCCCAAGCTCGACGGGTATCATGGAGTTAGTACCGTACGTGAGACGAAAAAGGGTTTCCTTTGTAATGCTTTGAGGTGTGTAATGGTAAGCCCATAAAATGCTGGGGAGCTCCACCTTCTAGAGACCTTTGGACTTGTCCAGTCTTGTGCGAAGGGCTCGTAGTATGACTTTGTTGGCTGCCTCCACCTGGCCATGGGTTTGTGGGTGTTCTACAAAAGTGACCAAGTGTTTGACGCCTAGTCGTGTGAGGAAATCCTCGTAGGTCTGTGCCTTGAATTGCCTACCATTGTTAGTAACGATAGCGTAGGGTAGACCATATCTGCATATGAGATTTTTCCATGTGAAGATTTCAACTTCACTGGCTGTTATCTCTCGTAGCAGTTTTGCCTCGATCCATTTGGTGAAGTAATCGATTGCCACAAGTAAGAACTTAGACATCCTGGAGCTTTAGGAAATGGTCCCAATATGTCCATGCCCCACATAGCAAAGGGCCATGGAGAAGAAATAGTATGAAGGTTGTTAGGGGGAAACCGTGGGATGTCCGCAAATTCCTGACACCTTTTGCATTTACGTGCAATGTTGAAGGCGTCCGTCCTGAGGGTTGGCCAGTAGTATCCTACTTGTACTACTTTAGTGGCTGGGTAATGTCCTCTTGTATGGAGTCTACAGATCCCTTCACGGAGCTCTCTCAGGACGTAGTCGGCCTGTAAGCTATCTAGGCCTCTTTTGAATAACTCACCGTCGATAATGACGTAGTAGCTGGCTTTCCTCTTCAGACGTCGGGCCTCATTTTCATCTACTGAGAGTATTCCCTTCATGAGAAAATCTTTGTAAGGTGTCATCCAATTTGTCTCCTCCAATTCAATAGCCATTACCTCTGGGGTGTCAATGGTGGGTTTTTGGAGTGTTTATTGGATGATTGTTTTTAGGTGCCCGGTCTTTTTGGTATTGGCCAATTTGGATAGCAAGTCGGCTTTGGCGTTACTCTCTCGAGGTATGTAATGCATCTCAAAACAGTCGAAGCTGTCGATGAGTGTTTTGACCAGGTGATAGTAATGGAGAAGTATAGCCTCTTTGGTTTGATACATGTCTGATATTTGACCCTAGACAAGCTGTGAGTCTGAGTAACATCTTAGACATTGAGCTCCAACCTCTTTTGCAAGTTTGAGTCCTGCTATGAGTGCCTCGTACTCGGCTTGATTGTTTGAAGCTTTGAAGTTGAGTTTGAGAGCTTGCTCTAATGAGATATTGTTGGGTCCTTCAAGTATGATGTCTGCTCCACTTCCTTGTACGTTAGATGCTCCGTCTATGTAAAGGTTTCACCAGTCTAGGGTGGATCTGTCGTTTCCTGCAAATTCTACTAAGAAGTCTGCCATGAATTGTATTTTCATGGGGCTGCGTAGTTCATATCGAATGTCAAATTCTGATAGTTTGACTGACCATGCTACCATCTTGCCTGGCAGTTCTGGTTTCCTCAGCACCTATTTGATTGGATAGTTAGTCTTGACTATCACTTGGTTACTTTGGAAATAAGGCCAAAGGCGCCTAACGGAGGTGACCAGTGCCAAGGCTATCTTTTCGATCATCTAATAGCGCTTCTCGGCATCATGTATCATGCGGCTAGTGAAGTAGATATGGAATTGATGTTTCCCTTCTTCTTGGACGAGAATCGAGCTGACAGATTCATTCGCAACTGAGAGGTATAATAGCAATGGTGCTCCCTGTCGAGGTAGGCTCAAGACAGGCGGTGCAGCTATTGTCTTTTTGAATTCCTCAAACGCTTGCTAGCAGGTGTTATTCCATAGGAATGGCTCTACTTGCTGAGTAGCTTGTAGAAAGGCTTAGCCTTCTCGGCAAGTTTCGGAAGGAATCTTGATAACGCCGCTAATCTTCCGTTCAGTTTCTGAACTTCGTTGATGTTGGTCGGGCTATGCATTTGTAGGATGGCTGAGCATTTGTCCGGGTTGGCTTCGATTCCTCGGTGTGTGATCATGAAGTCTAGGAACTTGCCACCACCAACCCCGAATATGCACTTTTCGAGATTGAGCTGAATGTCGTACTTACGAACTTCTCCGAATATTTCCTCGAGGTCTGCCACACCACATGTTGGGCTACGCTTTGAGATTTGACAACCATGTCATCTACGTAGACCTCGACGTTGCGTCTCTTCTTTCTAAATACTCGGTCCATTAGTCGTTGATATGTAGCTCCTGCAGTCTTGAGGCCAAAGGGCATGACTCTGTAGCAATAGTTGGCGTCTTCAGTAATGAAGGTCGTCTTTTCTTCATCTGGAGCATGCATTCTAATTTGATTATAACCATAATATGCGTTCAGGAAGCTTAATATATGAAATCCGGACGTGCCATTAACTAACCTGTCGATGTTGAGTAGTGGATATGCGTCCTTTGGACATGCCTTGTTGAGGTTTGTGAAATCTGTGCACATGCGCCACTTTCCACTTGCTTTTTCGACCATGACAACGTTGGCGAGCCAGGTAGAGTATCTAACTTCTTTGATAAAATTAGCTTTAAGCAGCTTGTCTACCTCTTCTTTTACGGCCTTTCGTCTTTCTTCACCCATATTTCGCTTTTTCTGTGCTACTAGCTTGGCCTATAGGCATATAGCCAGTTTGTGACAGATGATATTAGGATCAATACCTGGCATGTCGGACGGTTGCTAAGCGAATAGAGATGCATTCCTGCGAATCATGTCCGCTATGTGCCTGTACTCATGATTGGTGAGCTCTTTGTTAAGCTGCGTGCACTCTTCGGGTTTGGGCCTGAGTTGCAATTTGACTAGCTCTTCGATCAGTTTTGGTCGTTTGTCGATATTATCATCACGTGGATCCACGTCGAAGGCTTCATCATGGCGAGTTGTGTACATTGTCAATATATAAAGGGCAGACTCCCTGTTTACATTCATTACCTGGGTGGTACCCCCTGAAGTGGTACGATGTCTATGCTGACTGTTTGTTGGGAGGATATGGTTCCACTTTAAGGCTTTCGACATAGCATTGTCTGGCTTGCTTTCGATCTGCCTTTACAGTGACGATTTCTCCTGTTACGGTAGGAAATTTCATCTTCAAGTGGGGGCTAGAGATGATAGCCCCCAACTCGTTCAATGTTTTCCTACTTATCAGGGCAAGGTAGGATGTATCGGCATCCACAATGTGATACCTGATAGTTAAGCTCCTTGATAAAGAACCCTGACCAAAAGTGGTCATCAGGTCGACATAGCCTAAGGTTTCCACTCTTTGTCCTGCAAAGCTGAGTAGTGGATCTGGATAAGACTGTACGAAGCTTGACGAGATCTCGAGCTTCTGGAATGTCTTTAGGTATAGGACATCTGCAGAGATACCTTGATCAATGAGTACTATTGTCACCTTGAAATTGGTGATTATGAGAGAAAAAACCATAGGGTCATTTTGGTTGACAGGATTGATTCCCTCAAAATCTGCATTGGTGAAAGTAATAGGAGGTAGACTTCATAATGGAGGAACGTTGACACAGTTTATGTCTGTCTCGTATGGTGTGCAAGAGTCTCTTTCGAGATTGGCTAGATGATCCTCTATATGAGAAGCCACCCGCGATGGTATGGATTACAGCTCGTGTCTAGGTTGCGGTTGTCGCTGCCTCCCTCGGTCTTCTGCGTCGTCTCTTCTTCTGTCGTTGTCTCTGTTTCCGGATTTGTCTCCCTGTCACCCCTCCTATCTGTTTTCCCATGGAAAATTATTAGGTCTCTTTACATACCTTGATAAGTGTCTAGCTTGGATAAGTTCTTCTATCTTATCTTTCAATGTTAGACAGTCATCTGTGTTGTGGCCTGTGCCACGATGGTATCGACAATACTTGCTAGGGTTTTTTCCTAACTTTGTGGGACTTGGAAAAGTCACCTGTACCTTCGTGTTGAAGGCTTCATCCATGATGGTGGTTTGATTGACCGTCAGGGGAGTATATCTTTCAAACCTGGGTCCTTTTGGAAGAAGTTGACACCTGTGTAGCTTTCACTTTTTGTCGGCTCTATGAGAGTCAAATCAGTTGGATATCTCATGCTTCTCTCGCTTCTGTCCAACCTGTTGGATTTTGTTTCTGAACTTCGACATCTCTTTCATCTGAATGTAGCCCTTGGCTCTTTCACGTATTTCATCCATGCTAGAAGGGGGTCTCTTGCATAGAATGTCTGCGAATTTGTCAGGTCAAAGGGCCAACATCATGGAATGTAGTGCTACCTTGGGATTGAGGTTTTGAATCTGGATAGTAACTTGTCCAAATCGTTCCATGAACCTGCGGAGGGGTTCGTCGTCTACTTGGCACAGTGTTGCTAGTGCAGTAGATGCCAGCCTATGGGTTCGGCTGGTTGTGTATTGCACGCTGAACTTTTCAACAAGAGTGCTAAAGCTGTTGATAGACTTTTCAGGGAGGCTACCATACCATGTTAGGGCTGCCCCCTTTAGAGAGGTGGGGAACACCCGACATAACATGGCATCATTATTTGTATAGAGATTTGCTTGTGATAGGAAGGCATCTAGATATTCGTCAGGGTCGGTGGTGTCATCATACCTCTCTAATTGTAGAGGTTTCCAACCGAAGGGAACATCGAATTCTCTGATACGATCGGTAAGAGGATTACTGTAACACCCCAAATTTTGGAAACGCAGTCGATTATGGGGATAAAATGTTAATGAGAGGCAGTACAAAAAGTATAGGGAAAGATGACAGAAATACCCCTAGACATTTTGGAAAATGACCAAATTGCCCTAGACATTTTAGTAAGGTATTTTAAGGAAAAATTTTTATAAATACTCTGGGATGTTTAAAAAATGAGCAGAATACCCTTAGGGCGACAATTACAGAGTTTCCCTGAACATTTTTGGAAATGACAATTTTACCCCTAGAGTGAGGGGTAAAATTACCAAAATACCCTTTAGGTCAAACAAGGACTAGATGACCTTAGAAATTTGTGGGAACCTGAGGATGGAATAAAATACTCTTAGACAACAAATTATCAACATGATTGGTGATTTTTAGGAATTTTGGAAAATATCTTGAAAAGAGCTCAATCTAGACAACCTCAGGTATCAGAAAATTATAAGAAAAGTGTAAATATAATCTATGAAGTTTTCTCTTAATTATGGGAGGAATAAGTTTCCTGAATAAGTTAGTTTAGTAATTTTACTAATTAGGAACAAAGTGGACCAATAAGAATTCAAATAAATCTATTACATGAAATTAAGGAAAAAAATTGGTTGATGTGGAATTCTAAATTAAGTCTTGACCATATGATGCAAAATCAATGGAGGAAAACTTGTAGAAAAGTCAAGAATGGTCACATGGATGGATAAGGAGCCTAGCTATTTCATTGGTCCAAGTAGAAAGTAGCCATAAATGCTTTAAGACTTTTACAAAATGTAAAAGTTTAGTAACAAGCCAAGCA
>PYAF01003459.1:122586-136200 GCA_007407185.1 Glycine tomentella
GATACCATTTTACAATTATTACTATTCATATCTGTTATTATTTAAATTTTGGTTATCATGACTTACCCTATTTTTGTGTCTGTGGTTGACACCTGTGATGACCCCAATTTATTTGGGCGAGCAGAGGAACAGTGATATTAACAATGGATGCTATACAAGAAGATGTGATGAAGATTTTGTGATGTTCTCTACTTTGTGAAGATCTCTATTTTGCTATGTATCTTGGACTGTTTATATTAAACTGTGTGAGGATAACTTTTGTGGACTGTAATAATGGACTGTGTGTTATTTAAACTCGGACACCGTTAGATAACACGTTAAGTTTTATGCTTTTCTGTTTTCTTTTAAAATTTAAAAGGATTCAGTTTTGGGCTATTATTCTCTATTTTCGAAAATGGAATAAAAAGAATTTTTTTTTTAGAAAAACAAAATAATAAATAAAATAAGTAAGAAATAAATCGAAGTAGAAGCGGTCGTGACAATTACGTTGTGCGTTATTTGATAAGTGCCACATTTCAGTAAAACTAGGATTACAATATGGCACTTATCCGTTGTTTTAATTGAATTAATCACAAGATAACCCTAAAAACCTAGTCAAATGATGATTATGTAAAGGTAAGTCATGCTTTTATGTTTCAAAAAGATTTCGTCCAATTAATTGGTTCAATTTTGCTAGGTCTGAAGGTTACAAAAGAACCAAGCTTGCGAAACTAGGAGCATGGGGTGGACTAAGCAAAGGAGGGGAAGTTTCAACAGCAAAACAAGCCTAAAAGACATCAAGGCCCATCAATTTCTTCACCATTAAGCTTCCAAGTCGCCCAGGCCAGCTCCCATAGTTCATTTCAGTCGCCCAGGCCACTCCAAGTTCCAAGAAACCGCCCTTAACTCGCCCAGGCGAGTGGAATTAGGCCATTTTAGGCGCCTGGGCGAGTGGTGTGAAGCAGGTGGCCAAAAACTATAAAAAAGGTCGGCCAGAAGAAGGAATGCACCATTCTTTCACTCATTTTCTCTCCTAAGCACTTGCTTGCTCTTGTTTCTTGCTTTTGTAGTTCCTAAGTGAGTGTAGAACTTAGGGAAGTGAGGTTGAGTGACTTTTGTAAGGAGATTCTGTCGAAGAGAGGGTCGATGATGAGCTTAGTCGGTGATTCTCTCAAGGAGGTTCTGCCCATGTTCGCTTAAACTTCTCTAAGGATTGGACGTACTCTTCTTATACCTATGCTCTTTTAATTATTTATGCATTGTTCTATTTCTTGTTTGTGATTTTATTCTGCACCTAATGCTTGATTCTAATTACCCGTTAGTTTCATGAAATTAACCCTAAAGGCGACTGGAAAGTAAATTTAGGGTTTGAACTGAATTTAATCACTCATTATGTTACGTTGCTAGGAATAGGGCTTAATGTTTCGATCACATTAAACACGTGATTAAGTTCTTAATGCTTGGGTATTTAATTCAATATGCGAGGGATCGATATTTAGTAAAATATCCATAGGACCGTAATTGCGAGGAATCGAATTAGGGTTACTTATACGTGTGCGGCAACAAGAATAGAACATGCATAGGTAAAATCACTTAAAAGGGATAAGCAAGACGAAATCCAATCCTACATTCACTTGACTTGTATCCGTTTATTTATTTCATTTCCCGTAATCGTTTATTTGTTTTCCATTATCTTTGTTTTACATTTTCCGCAAACAAACAAATGAATCTTCACCTTTTATCTGTATATAACTACTAAACTGTTAATTTTAAATCAACCGACGTAAACCTAAATCCCTGTGGAGACGAACTTTTATAAATTCGAAACTTACAGCGTTAACAACGGTACGCTTGCCGTGGTAAAATTCCTAACATTATTCCTCTCTGGTTGGTAGCCCTGTGTTAAACTGCGAATACCTGGAGGGTTGACAGTTTGTCGAGGTTGTGGATGTTGTTGAGGATGCGATTCGCCTTGCGTCTGTTCATCTCTGGTAGTATGAGTGTGTTCATCCTCCCGAGGATGTGTCGCTCGGTGGTCATGATCAACTCTCAACTGTTGGATCTCTTCCTAGTATTTGCGTTTCATCTCCGCTATGTGGTTCTGGAGTTGTTGTATGGTGTCGGCATTCATCATGGTAGTTTGCGGGGGTTAGACGCGTCGACACGATTGTTGTGTCTACGCTGGAGCGTGTATTAACCATGAATGAGTGCTGATGATTTTCTGGGATGTGAGGCCGCAGAGTAAGTTTTACCTAGGCCCCACGGTGGGCGCCAAATGTTCTTACCGAAATCTGGAAATTTCACGTGTGGGCTTGATGTGGCCTTAGTGGACTCCAAATCCCGTAATGCCGGAAAGTGAGTAGACTTTGCTTAGAGGAGGGACCTGCAAAACAAAGGAAAAACACTCTGACGTTCAAGTAAGTACATCAATTGTTAAAGAGTAACTGAGTGTGAGAACCCAGTATAAGATATAGAGAATGAGTAGCTTGAGTAGTGCATTCAAGTACTGTGTACAGAAAGGTAGTATGCAGTGTGTTTAGAGAGAACCTGGATGGTTACATTTATAGCGTGGAGTATGGGCCTTGGGTCATTGCTTATTAATAATCTGTTGACAGGATAATAGAAGATAATAACAGACAATTATCTAATTTCAAATAGGAGATAATGGGTACCTTATTGATATATTATTACTTGTAAATAATTAACAATTAGTAGATAACTTATTGAGATGATAAGGTGGTTACACCTATTTAAATATCCTGACATATTTAATATGCTATTAGTGAGAAGATAATATTGTTGGTGTCCGTGCTCTTGTAGAAGGTTGACGTTTGCACTCCTGTGGCGATGTTGGCATGGAAGGGTTGACACTTGAAGGCTGAATAAGCACCTATTTAATGTTGCAGTGCTAACGTGGAGGATGTCCATGTGTATGATGACCTTTATAAGATGATCACATGTCATTTTACTATTTTGAACTGTACATATATATGTAATTATTAATGTTAAATTTATATATATACATATAATAAATATTAAAATTAATTTATTAAATATATTTTCATTACAAAAAAGTTATTTTACAATACTTCATCAATAATTAAATATAGATATTTATATAGTAGAGTCCGCATGTATTATTCACGAAAGATAATCTTATTTGAGTGAAATAAGGTCATTATGAAAAATTGATTGAAATATTTAGACAAAAATATTATTCTTTTTTAGCTTAATATACACATTTGCTTCTCACGAGTAAAATAATACTAAAAATCTATAACAGCTCATCTTACATAAATACGTACAAACGAAATATAAATTGTCTACTATAGAATAAAATAATTATTTATCAATATTCATTGATTTTTCAACTTCTCTTTCAACCACATGACTCGTAAGTACTATGGTCTTATTTAATAGATCTAATCTCCATTCCACTAGAATCAATATGTTGGTAAGTAATATTTGATTTCAAAAGTTTGTATTTAATATAATTAAATCTTAGACTTTAAATTATTCGAAACATTGCTTATAAACTACATATAAATATAATAAAATTAATAAAATTTTTCTCACAAAATAATTATAAAATAATTGAATTATTTTATCATTCGACATTTCAAAATTATAAAACTATTTTATCTAAACATAAGTTAAATACTTTCTAAATTCTTGAAAATATATTTCTCATACAATTTATTAATATTTTAAATGAAATATGAAATATCTATGGGATTATAACTAAATATATATATTTTTACCTGGATACTCTAACGCATAATATATTTTTGTAGAACTTAAACAACTAATTACTTTTGTCTCAATATACAAATTTAATTTTATAAACATGCATATTTAAATCACGCGTGAAAATGAGTGAATCATGCAAATACAAGGATATCTTGTGCTATTTTTTGCAAGTGTTTTTTGCTTATTAAAACTTTTAGAGACATTTGTTATTGTGAGACAAACTATTTTTAATATGTTTTAACTTATTATTTTAACATAATTTATGCAACATTAACCAGGTCATTCTTAACCTATCATTCTTATTAAATATTATTAAATATTCATGTTTTATTTTTTAATTATCGTTAAGAAACAAATATATATCTAATATTTATTTTAAGTGATTTATGATATACATAAATTATTTAAATAAATACTTAAAAAATAAGACGACCCCGCACGGATAACTAACCAGTAAGATAAAATAAAGAAAAACTAATTAAAAAATAAAAATAAGTAAATATGTTTTTTATCATCAACATCAACATCAACAGCACCTTTAACCCAAATTAATTGCACTTTTACCCAAATTAATTGGGGTCGGTGGTAGATGAACCCAATGATAAATCGAAAATAGAACAAAAGAGAGAAACAAAGTTAAAATAAAAGAATGGTGAGAGGAGAAAAGAAAAGAAGAAGAAAAGAATTAAAACAATGGAACAACTGGAACATAGAACTACTAAAGGGTTTAACCCTCCACCAGACTTATAGTTTTTCTCCACTCCGTCCTAAGACATACCGTCCGCCAATCTATATCTCACTCCATTAGGTCTTGTTAAACTACCTTTCCCAAGGTAAGTTTTGTTCGACCTCTACCTCTCTTTGTATCTAGCTCTTGGTAACAGACTCTTGTTCTGACAGGAGCATCTAATGGCCATCTCATAACATGCCCAAACCATCTCAATCTATGCTCCCTCATCTTTTCACATATTGGTACCACTGATACCTTTCGTCGAATATCCTCATTTCTTATCTTATCCATCTTCGTATATCCGCACATCCACCTTAACATCCTCATTTCTGCTACCCCTATTTTATGCTCATGTTGTCTATATGCTGGCCAGCATTCCGCTCCATGAAACATTGCCGGTCTAACAACTGTTCTATAGAATTTTCCTTTTCACATGTTTTGTATCTTTAATAAATATTTAATTTTTACATTTGTTTTGTAATAAATTTTTATTTTGTGTTGAATTTCTAATAAAATAATAATTTTATTTTTAGTTTTGGATACTTTTTTTAATTCGTGATAAGATAACAAATTTTATGTTTGCTCTTGATAAAAAGAATTATGTTATTTATTGTGACTAAAATAAAAATCTTTAATTCATCATTAAATAAATATAAAATTCACTAATTTATCAAATATTAAAATAAAATATATCATAGATAAAAAATAAAAATTTTATTTTACTCAACAAAAAATAAACATAAACTATATATTTATTAAAAATAAAAACATATTTAAGCTAGCAATAAATGATAAATTAACCCTTAGCCTTGGTTTAAAATTCCCGTTCTGAATGTCATCTGATATGATCAATCAATATAGTACTTCACCCCGTGCGATGCACTTGTTATGTATTAATTTATCATTCTATGATCATTTATGCCATCTATGGTAAGGAAGATTGAGAGTATTGCAAATGCACCGACTTTGCTTTCTCCAATAATGTGTTCAGAATAAGAATATTATACACCTGTTTAATGATCGATTTTAATGAGTTATGCAGCTTCTATGCTAAAATAGGAGCTAAGTTCATGCATATAATTTAATAGCATTATGATTATGTTGGCTAAATAAGAAAAAGAAATAAAGTTAGGTATTAATTTATTGGGTCTCTATAGCTTATTTCTCCAAAAACTCTAAGTTATTCATGATATTTGATCTTCCAGAACTGCAAACCATATGGTGTATGTTATTAGTTGAAAAAGTTTGCATAAATTATATCCAATTATATTGCATTAATTAAAATTAGTTAACAAATAACAACCTCGTGTACAAGAAGCGATCGGAAATATGGTTCGTGATATCAAAAGAACTACTGTGACATTTATTTCTGAAGAGTTTTAGCTTGATAGGCTCAACTTGATCTCGATTAAGACATAAGTTTTTAGTAATGTATGATGACTAATTTTTATCACTTTACAAAATAACAGATCTAATAAAGTGTAATATAAGTATACAACTATAGTAATAACAATATCTAGTACTTCAAAACAATAAAAGAATCCTGAAACTATGGTAAGAGTTTTAAAAGTTAAAATCAAGTTAAACTTAATTTCTAATTGGAAACATTAAATTCTAGTAGAGGAAAACCATCCATCAGGTGATGGAAACATGGCTTAGTTCAACCCCTTTTTCATAGATACACCCAACTTGGCCCTACTTTCATATTTGTCCATGCTATTGCTATCACTATCACTATCTCTACCTTTGTTTTCATTCACCTATTTAAGATTCAATAAGCAATTGAGTGCCGCAGGGAAATGTAATTCCATGCCATATTAAATCTGCGTGTGACCACCACCACCACTTACACGTCCTTTTTCTTTCAATGCGATACGTGCAACCCTTTTTATGCTACTATCAAAAGAAAATTACAAACAAAAGCAACTTGCATCTATGGTGTCCTGTGTTATTTTTCTGTCGCATCAGATTCCTCTGCATGCCAGCTAAGTCACCCCTGTCAGATTTGGTCATTTTTCACAAAAAATAAGATACTTTGACATTTTTTTGGTCTAACTTAACTTTATTATATAGTTAATCAATGCTTATATAGATCCCTCATTGATTCTCCTGATTAATCTATTTAACTAATTAACGGTGATTTACCTACCGGATGGCCATTTTCAGCTTAGCAATGTAAGTTGAAATGAAATCTAATTCAACCCAACTATCCAAATTTCGTTATACACTTTATCCTATTTCATAAACCACGTTTTTGTTTTCTTCTAATAAGCTTAGATTAACATTTAAAGCCTCTAAATTAGTTTATGTATCATTAAGCCATAAAAGTATTACCAATAAGCCATTAATTCAAGTGAAAATGGATTTGAACTCTTTAAGCAAAGTTTTAGTTCGAGTCTTATAGATGAAAAAATAAAGTTTGAAATGAAGACTTCACTAAAAATAATTAATTAAAATTTTCAATGAAAATTAATCATTAATAAAATCAATAAATATTTCTTACGGTTAAAAAAAAAGCCATAAAAGTAATAGATACCCTGATATTAGCTAGAGGAAAAGTGTATGTCGTGGTGTGATGTATGGTCTTCATCATTATGCAATTGAAAGCCAATTCCAATCAAAGATTCCGCGTTTTTAAGAAAATTAGTTGCTCCCAATTGGATCACAGCTACAATTAAGGAACAAGACATGTACCAGATGTTACAGCCATGCAAGTGAGAGTGAGATTGCCCATAAAACATTAACTAAAAATGTCCATTCCATTCCATGCCCCTAACATTAGGCATGCCCCACAACCCAAACCCCGCCAAACCTAAACAAATCACCCCCACATGACTCTTTGGATCCTTGCCTTTATGAAGCAAGACACCTATCAAAAAAGATACTATGAAATGACTGAAGGAGAAAGGCAATTAGCCACCAGCCAGCTAGAAAACAACTAAGCAAAGATTATGAACCCCATTAAACCACACCCAATAATATATATACCCAATCTGACATGTTTTTTCTCCTCATATGTCCACAAAACATGGCACTTTTGCAACAAAATCTAGGCTTCTCATATCTACTAATCCTTTGCTTAGCCACTCTGGTTTCTTCACACAGCAGGCCTTATACAACTCCAAGTGTCACACGCTTGACTGATTCTTTTCCTCGTGTCCAAGTTGATAGTGCTTTTTCTAAGATCTTTGGGGCCAAAAATATCCAGTTTCTTAGTAATGGGTCCACGGTCACAATGGCTCTTGACAAAATCTCAGGTTAGTATGAAGAACCTTTTCAATTAATCAAGTTAATAAAAATTTTGCAATTTTTCTTTTGACACTTCTTAACATATGCTATTATTCTATATAGGCTCAGGCTTGGTATCACAAAGCAGATACTCCTATGGATTCTTTAGTACTGCAATCAAATTACCTTCTGGTTTATCACCTGGAGTTGTTGTTGCTTTTTATGTAAGCTCATTGCTTCTTTGCTTAAGAGTCTTCAATTAAGTATGATATATATGGTAGCATAGCACACAGCACAAACACTTACTTCATTGACAAGATTCTTTACTATTATGTTACCTTTTGAGGTATGAATGTCCTCAAGAAATTGACTAGAGAAAACATCAGTTGTCTAATGCAGATAAATTTCCTCACAACCATGATGAGATAGACATTGAACTGCTTGGCCATGATAAGAGAAATGACTGGGTTATTCAAACAAATATCTATGCCAATGGAAGTGTCAGCACAGGGAGAGAAGAGAAATTCTATTTCTGGTTCGACCCAACACAGCAGTACCATGATTACAGCATCTTGTGGAACAGTTATCACACAGTGTAAGTAATATAAGTCCTGCTTCAATCTTGAAATTGAAAGAACAGAAAGCGAAGAGTGCTAACAACACACACTTTGGCACATCTGTTCTAATGCGGTCTTTTATGTTAGCTAAAATTTATAAAAACTACAAAATATTCATTCATTAAATAAGACGTGACATCAACAAAATTCTGATTTTTAATAAATTTTAATTAGTAAGAAAGAGTCCATTCAAAAATGTGTGTTGCTAGAATTTCTGAAAGCGAAATGGATTGACTTTCTTGAATAATATTTAATAGCTGTAGACTAATAGATAACCCAATTGTGGGTTTTGTAGGTTCTTAGTGGACAATATTCCAGTGAGAGAATTCATACACAGCAACACATACCCTTCTATTTATCCATCAAAGCCAATGTCAGTGTATGCCACAATATGGGATGGTTCAGAATGGGCTACTCATGGAGGCAAATACCCAGTTAACTATAAGTATGCACCATTTGTTGTTTCATTTGCACAAGTAGAATTGAGTGGCTGCATTTCTGATCCCACAGCACCAGTTTCTTCATGCTCAAAGGCCAGTTCTTCAGGCCTAGACCCAGTTAATGGACCAGAATTTACTAAGCTATCACAGCAGCAGATAGCAGCTATGGATTGGGCAAGAAGGAAGCTCATGTTTTACTCTTACTGCAACGACAGATCTAGATTCAAAGTCATGCCACCAGAATGCCATTGATATAAATTAATTTGAGAAAAATTCCGAAATGGGAATTCCTGAAATTGCATTCATTAATTATCATGAAGGAAGCAATAGTCATACTTTATATAAACTAATACCACTTTTCAATTTAATCCCTTCATGGTAAAGATTTTTGAGGAATTCTCCTTTCATGAATTTTTCTGTTGAATATTAATCTATACTTTTTTTAAAGTTTATTTTTTTCTCAACAGAATGTTGTAACTTCAATTCTTTGGCTCGATAATTGCACGAAAGTGTCAGAAAGAGCACTTGAACAGAAAATGGACAAAATAATATGTACTAATTAGTACGTTAGTCTGCTGGCTTCGTATATTGTTAGCATTCAACTAGACATAAGGCATTGAATTACAAATTCAAATTGCATTCAGCGGCATTATTTGAAATTTGACTTACCACTGTTTAGCGCATGAATCAAATGATGTGGGATTATTTTGGAATCTCAAATTCGAGTTTTAAATATGCAATTGTGAATATTTATAAGATTGAACTTTGTGGTCTGTTGTAATCCTACTTGGCTATAACAGTATAGTCTCAAGAGATAAATACCAATGGTCTATACTTAAAAATAATTGATCTTACCCTAGTGAGGTCCATTGTGATCGTAGTCCAACCATTAGCCCCAAAAACCAAGAAAACATTATTGTGATGACAAACATAAGGGTTGTGAACCTATGACTAATTAAGAAAACATCATAGATGTAAGTTGTTTCGTCTCAAATGGTTTAGTTATGGTTTCTTGTTTAATAAAATAGACACGCTAAGAGAGTCAAAATTTTAATGTGACTATTTGGCCATGTACTAAATAAGAATATCCACCAAAAATAGAGAAAAACACAAAACAAAAAGGCCATCCATAGGCATGGCATCTTAATGGGGTTATGTGCCGATTGAGCAGCATACCATGTGGCCTGAACAGCTGAACTTGCAGTATAGCTAGATTCCTTCACTGAAAGTTGGAACCTTCTGCAGGCAGCTGCAAACAGTCTTAGACAAACCACATATGATTAGTTTGGGTATAGCCATGGCTTGTGGGAGAGAAGTCTTAACTGAAGTTGGAGAAAGAGAAACAGTAGACATTGGTTTGGAGATCATAAGAGAATTTTAGGTCTGTTTTTTGCTTAATAATGTTTAGTATGGAAATTATATTGTGAAGTTATTAGATGCTTGTCCTGGTTCTGCCGTACTCTTCTAGTTGATCTAATATTGTTTTAAAATTGGATCAGTAATTGAATCACTAAAAGAACTCCATAATATTATATACTAATAATTATTTGTCTGATAAAAAATTGTATAAAGCACTACTGGAAGACGATTGTTTTAGGACACTCTTATCAAACCTTTGTAAAAACAACTTAACGAGTTATTTGAAACGCAATGGTTGGACACTGTTGTGTCACAAAGTGATGCGTAACTCACGGCAAGTGTACCGATCGTTCAAGTAATAATTTTGATAAGTAGAGTATCGTCTCCACGATGATTGAGACACTAAAATAATTGTAATTGTTATCTTAAAATTGGAAGAGATTAAAATAGAAAGAAATTTGATTTGTGGTTTGTGTTGTAATTTGGAAAATAATTGAAAACATAATTAAATTGGAATAAAAAGAAAGTATGCAGTAATGAAGAACCATTGCGGTAAAAGCACAAGCACCTATGATCCCTACTTGATTAATTGAATTGATAATTAATTTCAATTACTATAACTACTCAAAGATATGTCTTAATTAATTGGTTAAACCTAGATTCCTCGGTCTTTTTAACCCTTTAATCCTAGTTAAGTGTTCTAATCCCTTAGTAACCCCCTTTCAGATTAAGCTTTAAGCTGACATATAAAAACTTTGCAATCCTTCATCCCTATCCCTAGGTAATGTCAAACTGTCACGCTTTCAGAAACTAGAACCTCAATATCCCTATTGTGAATTAAAGCCCTTAATACCTCTAATAGAGTGATCAATTCTATTAATGGAATTTAAAATTGAAGAACAAGATAAAGAGAAGCAATCATAACAATATTCATTAATCATCAATTCAATTCACACAAGAGTTCACATTGACTTTTGGCCTTTACCACAATCAAGGAGGAATTAGCAAGACATGATTATGTCTAGCTCAATACATGAATGAAGAAGGAGATGAATAGAATACAAATGAGAATAATAATCAAACCCTGTAATCTTGATCTTCTTCTCAATCTTCGCTTCTTTAGCCTCCATATGTGTTTAATTGTGTTTCTGAGTGTCTTTGCATGTATCTGAGATTCTGTGGCTTCTTTATTTATAGATAAGTTAGCAAAACCCTAAGAGCTTATCTTCTTATCTTTAAGCTTCTTTTTGAATTTCCCGTAACGTCCGCGCGGTTAGCGTCAGTTTCACGCGATCAGCGTCAACAGGCAGTGAGTGTGGCGCGACTGGCGTGGTCTTGGCGCGGTCCGCGTGAGCTGCATTTCCAGTTGCCCTTTATTTTGCTTCTTTTCTGCTATTTATTGTTCCTAATATATTAAAATAACAATAATTAATGATAAAATTAATGATAAGATAATTTATATCTATTTAGAGCCTTTATTTGATATTTTATCTTTAATTTCTTAATTATTTTATCCTAAAAAATACTATATGCTAACAACTTATCAAATAACTCCCAGATTTAGACATTGCTGTCGTCAGCAATAAACAAAATTTTATTATCAAGAAAAATATATTCAACAATCAAACATTTCTTCACATACACAATCTCAGAACTAATATGTTAATATAATTGATGTCCATCTGAAAAAGTTAAGAATACTTGTCAGTCTATCAATCATGAACATAGCCTCTCACAAAAGAATATAATCACTCATCACTCAAGTGTTTTGGGTGAATGTAATCACTCAATTCCTCTGAAGCTATAATATGAACATAAGCTTGATTATATTCTCAAGTTCCTGAAAATAAGAAACATGAACATATGCACAGTCAATCAAAAAGTCTTTCAAAGGTTGTAATGAGGCCTGGCTTGAGGTAGGAAAAATTTGGATAATAGTTGAATTGAGATTGAAGTATGTCAGACTTGGTCAACTCTACTTAATCAACTTTCTTCTCTTATTGTTGTGCCAACCTTTTTGTACCTTTGGCTTCTCTTTTTGTTCCCCTTCTATTTTTGAATTTTATGCATTTATTTATACATATAATTACATATGTTTTTTTTTTTTAAAGAGAAACACATTTCCAATTTGCCAGCTGGTACTTCAATTTCTTCTCTCTTACTGGATTGAATTCTTTGGTCACTTCTTCCTTTTCCTTCTTGTGGACATTCATCTTTTTATTTCTATTGATCTTGACCTAACTTCTTTTTCTCCAATCTCAAATAAGGTAGTCAAGGATAAAAGGTTTTAAGGTGAATGAATAGAACAACTTAGGTTCAAGATGGATAACAATGGACATCATTTAAAGGTAAGGTCATTTGGCTCTAGCTTGAAAAGAAAGAACATGCCTTTATCATATCAACCATGCACATATCATAGAGAAACAAATCAAGTTCTGTAATATTATTAACCATGAGGTCACTCTAAAAAAACTGTACTGTATAGGCTCAGTCCTCACAAGCTTATAGTATCAAACTAATGTTCCCTTGATTTCCTAACAAGTATTCTATTCTTTTTACAATGTATTCAATCACCTAACTACATAGTTTTGATCCTGTAATATGCAATTCTCTACTCTAACTGTCTCCTACATATTTCCAAAACAATCAACAAAATCAGACTTTATCACTGCATCAACAATTCTTAATCTAGGATTTATTCACAACTTAGCATTTTATTCATCTAATCCTATATTTTGTTAGACATCATTTTCAAAAATTAACGCAACTATGCGTTCCCCACTCCCAGATTTTAAATATTGCTGTCCCCAGCAATAAATAAAACTTTTTATAAAAGGGAGAAACAAACACATAATTTCATTGATTTTTGTGGGATACATCTATCTAAACAGAATCCATTATTATTATTTTTTTCTTAAATTTTTTTTATATAATAAATTAAACTAATGAAGTATAAAATGTAAAAATCCTTGGATTGCCTTCCAAGTAGCGCTTGTTTAACGTCACGAGCCTGACACCGACCTCTTTAATTTTCAGGGGAATCAACTGGCATGGAAATAGTATTCCTATCCACTTCCCCTCCATGATAAATTTTAACCTACACCCCTTAATCTTAAAGGGTCTCTCAGCATCTAGAGGGGAAATCTCAACAGTTCCATAGGGAAACAAATTCTTTACCACAAATGGGCCAGACCAATGAGATTTGAGTTTACCTGGAATTAGCTTTAATCGAGAATTGTACAGTAATACTTGTTGTCCTGGTGTAAACTTCTTTGGATGACTTTTTCTGTCATGCCATCTTTTTGTCTTCTCCTTATAAATTTTGGCATTTTCAGAAGTTGGTAATTTGAACTCATCAAGCTCATTTAATTGCAACAATATTTTATCATTAGCTTTAGAGAGTTCAAAATTCAAAAATTTAGTTGCTCTCATAGCCTTATGCTTTAATTTAACAGGAAGATGATAGGACTTACCATACACCATTTGGAATGGTGGCATACCTACCAGAATC
>PYAF01003459.1:136300-147093 GCA_007407185.1 Glycine tomentella
CTCATCAAGCTCATTTAATTGCAACAATATTTTATCATTAGCTTTAGAGAGTTCAAAATTCAAAAATTTAGTTGCTCTCATAGCCTTATGCTTTAATTTAACAGGAAGATGATAGGACTTACCATACACCATTTGGAATGGTGGCATACCTACCAGAATCTTGAAGGATGTCCTATATGCCCAGCGTGCATCATCAAGCTTTCTTGCCCAATCTTTCCTAGAATTTTCCATTGTTTTCTCTGGGTTCCTCTTCATCTCTCGGGCATGTATCTCCTCTTTGAGCTCTAATTTTGGTGTTTTACTTGTAATATCATCTTCTTTCTTTTCCAGCACCTCTATTGCAACTTCCCTTTCTTCAGTTGGAATCTCTTCACTTCTGATCTCCAGCACTTCAGCTAGCTCTTGATCATTGGATTTTTCTGTATGCACTAGAGTATCTAATATATCAAGTCTAAAACAGTTCTTTTTATCAATAGGATTTTTCATAGCATCAAAAACATTAAAAATAACTGACTCATCAAACATTCTAAGCTCTAGTTTTCCTTGGGCTATGTCAATTATAGCTCTAGTCGTAGCCAAAAATGGCCTACCTAAGAGGATAGGTATCTCACTTTCCTCCATATCTTGAACTATAAAATCAGCTGGGAAAATAAATTTATCAACCTTAACCAAGATGTCTTCAATGACTCCACTAGGTTTTCTCAATGATCTATCAGCCAATTGAAGAGACATCATGGTAGGCTTCAACTCAGAAATTCCCAAGGATTTGCATATTGAGAGAGGCATCAAATTGATGCTTGCTCCAAGATCACATAAGGCCTTACCCACATTCACATTACCTATTGCGATTGGAATATTGAAACTTCCTGGATCTCCGAGTTTAGGTGGAACTCGCTTTTGGATTATAGCGCTGCACTCTTCAGTGAGTACAACGGTTTCACATTCCTTCAACTTATGCTTTCTAGATAATAAGTCTTTCATAAACTTAGCATAGTTAGGCATGTTAGCAAGAGCTTCAGCAAAAGGTATGTTAACATGTATTTTTCTAAACATTTCTAAAAATTTTGCATATTGCTTCTCTTGCTCTTGCTGCTTAAATTTTAGAGGGTAAGGTGGTTTTTCAAACGTGAAAAATCAAATACATGTCTAGGCTTTTCAGCTGCTGAATTTTTATCCTTACCTGTGAGTGCCTTATTTTCTGATTCTTGCTCCTCTTTTTGATTGGTTTTATCTTCCTCACCATCCTTTTTCTGCACTTTATTTGTCTTCTCTTGAGGTGTGACTACAGTTTCACTCATTATAGTGATTTGTTGCTTGAGCCTCATAGGATAAGGTGGTTTCTCAAAACGAGAGAAATCCATTGGTTTCTTAAGAGCTACAGCAGGTTGCTTCTTTTCCTCTTCCTTGCTTGGAAGTGTTTCCACTACTTCTTCTGGCTCAACAATTTTAGTGGCTTCCTCTTCAGCATTTTTCTGCACCACTATAGGTTTCTCTTGAGGTATTACCATAATTTCACTCCTTGTAGTGATTGCATTGACATGGTCCCTTGGATTTACTATGGTGTCACTAGGAAATTGTCCTGGCTGTCTTTCTGCAAGTTGCTTTGATAACTGCCCAATTTGAATTTCAAGGTTGTGAATAGAGGCACCTTGATTCTTAAACTGGGCTCTGGTTTCTTGAATGAATTCATTGGTGGTCTTGGATAGCTGTATTATAGCTTTCTCCCATTCAGCGGGCTCTTTAGGTGGAATAGGTGGGGGTTGTAAATAATTGTTGGATTTATAGTCCAACCCTCCTCCTTGATATTTCCTCTGAAAGTTGTTACCCATAGCAAAATTCTGATTTCTCTGGAAATTTTGCTGGGGTCCCTGGTCATACCACACACCATTTACTTGATCTGGGTCTGCTCCTATCAGTGTGGGACATTCATTTGTCGGATGATTGTCTTGACAATATTCACAACTGAATACTGGAGATCTACTTGGTGTGGGTTGTACTGCAAAAATCTGAAGCTTGTCAATCCTTTCATTAAGCTTGGCTAATTGTTGTGACAATAGCTTCTGTTCTGCTAGCATAGCATCGCTATTCCCCAATTGAATCGTCTCTCTTTTGGGCTGAATTACAATGCTTTCATTCTCATTTGTTGCTAAGGAGTCAATCAACTCATAAGTCTGAGTTGCTGTTTTAGATCTGATTGTGCCTCCTGCTGCAACATTAACTATCATCCTTGATTCAGGAGTCATCCCATTGAAGAAAATTCGCACCTTCTTCCCAACAGGCATATCATATTGAGGACATTTTCTGATCAACTCCTGAAATCTGTTCCAGGCTGCACACAATGTTTCTCTAGGATGTTGAGTGAAATTAGTGATTTCATTCACTAATCTATTGTACTTTTCCATAGAGAAGTATTGAGAAAAGAATTTAGCAGCCAGCTCATCCCATGTAGTGATGCTGTTAGGAATTTGTCTGTGTAACCATCGGAGAGCATTTCCTTTAACGGCGAAAGGAAATAGTCGCAGTCTAATAGCATCATCACTCACCCCTTGATACCTTATGGTGTCACAAATTCGCAAGAATCTGTCCACGAAATCATGGGGATCTTCATCATCTTCATCACCGAATTGACTTCTCTCCACCAAAGTGATTAATGATGGATGAATATCGAAGTTGTTTGCCTGTATGGGTGGTCTGACAATGCTAGAATTCGGTCTGGTGAATAATGGAGCAAGGATGTCCTCCATTAACTCATCTCTCGGTCTTGGCTGGTTATTGTTGCCTTCAGCCATCTCTAATTCAATTGCAGGTTGTGAATTAGAGTGTTCTGCTCTATGTTTTTGCTTGGCTAGCTTCCTGTTTCTTCTTGCAGTCTTCTCTATTTCTGGATCGAACTGTAAATTTTTAGGTTCAACTAAAACCTCGCATAAACTAGAGAAACAAATTAGTAAAAACAAATTCCAATTTAAAAATAAAATTACAATTAGATTGGCGTACTCAATCCCCGGCAATGGCGCCAAAAACTTGTTGCGTCACAAAGTGATGCGTAACTCACGGCAAGTGTACCGATCATTCAAGTAATAATTTTGATAAGTAGAGTATTGTCTCCAAGAGGTTTGAGGCACTAAAATAATTGTAATTATTATCTTAAAATTGGAAGAGATTAAAATAGAAAGAAATTTGATTTGTGATTTGTGTTGTAATTTGGAAAATAATTGAAAACATAATTAAATTGGAATAAAAAGAAAGTTATGCAGTAATGAAGAACAATTGCGGTAAAAGCACAAGCACTTTTGATCCCAACTTGATTAATTGAATTGATAATTAATTTCAATTACTATAACTACTCAAAGATATGCCTTAATTAATTGGTTAAACCTAGATTCCTCGGTCTTTTTAACCCTTTAATCCTAGTTAAGTGTTCTAATCCCTTAGTAACCCCCTTTCAGATTAAGCTTTAAGCTGGCATATAAAAACTTTGCAATCCTTCATCCCTATCCCTAGGTAATGTCAAACTGTCACTTTATCGCTTTCAGAAACTAGAACCCCAATATCCCTATTGTGAATTAAAGCCCTTAATACCTCTAATAGAGTGATCAATTCTATTAATGGAATTTAAAATTGAAGAACAAGATAAAGAGAAGCAATCATAACAATATTCAGTAATCATCAATCTAATTCACACAAGAGTTCACATTGGCTTTTGGCCTTTACCACAATCAAGGAGGAATTAGCTAGACATGATTATGTCTAGCTCAATACACGAATGAAGAAGGAGATGAATAGAATACAAATGAGAATAATAATCAAACCCTGTAATCCTGATCTTCTTCTCAATCTTTGCTTCTTTAGCCTCCGTATGTGTTTAATTGTGTTTCTGAGTGTCTCTGCATGTATCTGAGATTCTGTGGCTTCTTTATTTATAGATAAGTTAGCAAAACCTTAAGAGCTTATCTTCTTATCTTATCTTTAAGCTTGTTTTTGAATTTCCCGTAACGTCTGCATGGTTAGTGTCAGTTTCACGCGATTAGCGTCAACAAGCAGTGAGTGTAGCGCGACTGGCGTGGTCTTGGCGCGGTCCGCGTGAGTTGCAATTTCCAGTTGCCCTTTATTTTGCTTCTTTTCTGCTATTTATTGTTCCTAATATATTAAAATAACAATAATTAATGATAAAATTAATGATAAGATAATTTATATCTATTTAAAGACTTTATTTGATATTTTATCTTTAATTTCTTAATTATTTATCCTAAAAACTACTATATGCTAACAGCTTATCAGATACAAAAAGAGATAAAAGAATAAAACACATAGATTTTCATATTAATTTGTTTTAGAGTTCTTGGTTCACCATCAAATTCCAGTATAAGTTATCAAATTTCCAAATATTTTTTTCCAAGCCACTTTTGACTCATCCCCAAGTAGTCTTTACTCTTATCTCTTTAAACAAACAACCCAAGTATTCTTTATAACAAAGCCTCTTCAGGCTTCCACCAAAAATGCAAAAATATTTGATTAATGATAAGTCTTGGAATAATTATCTTATCAGATGGATATACAAATGAAGTACAAGAGTTTCTTGGCAAAGAATTTTCACTCAAGGCACAAGGTTTTACAGAACTTAAGAAATTCAAAAGATAAGGCTGCAACTATTTGTTGTTGTATGTCAAACTTGTGCAAATATGTCTCTAGTATTTATAGGAAAGCTTCAACAAGTATATGTTAATTATCTCATAGCTTTGGTACTTCATTTGTCTAATATCTCCAAATAGGGAAAATCGTTGTTGGGAACATTAAACAAGCATTAAATGTCTTTTACTGACTAGTCATCTTTGATAAGATAAAACATATAGCTTATCTCTCCTTTTTTTTACAAGATCTTGTATGGCGGTGAGCATATATGCTCTATGGTTAGAATCCTAAACTTCTATTCTCTTTCTTTTTGAATTAGCACGCCTTTGGAAAGAGTAGGAGCTTCTTTCTCATTGACTTTTCCTTTAAAACTTGTAAAGCGTACTCCAAGAAAGATAAGTATGTTGAGATGTACCTGATATGCAATCAAACTACACAACAAAGATATGATATATTTAAGGCGTGTTGATTTTGTTTATTCATAAGGCAATGGAAGATGCATTTCATCTTCATAAAAATGTTGTTTCAGATATATGTATTTGTATCGGTCCAAGTCTGGAAAAGCCCAATAAGACTTAGTCAATATGCACTATTACAGGTTACCAATGTAGAGAGTGTGGTGATAACCGATTCGCACATAGAGGCATCAACGAGTATCAACTGACCGGAAATCCCGGACAGGATCATGGGAACGTTCTCCCAGCTAACTCTCACGACTAAATCCCAAGTTAGTAGTTATAAATACCAACATGTCACGGTGCAAGGTACACAATTTTCTGACTCTCTTTATTCCCTTTACACAGTGCACACACCCACGTCCATTGTAGTGTTATTCCTCCAAGCACTGTGATCTTCTTCTCTGGATATTTCATCCATATAAATATTCTCAGAAGGAGAGAGGAAGAGTTAGATCCAACAATAAAGAACCAGCACCCTTGTTGGACATTTCTATTCATCACGAACAGAACATTGGCGCTGTCTGTGGGAAAGAAAAATTTCAATCCCCATTGATCACGATGGTAAACACGAGAAGCCATCAAAACGAACAACGAAAGGAACCATCCACCAACGTGGTTCCCGATGAAGCTGTGCAAGTGGAAGATGTAGCTTCAGATACTGCTTCTTCTCCTGCACAACCAAGAATGGTCGTGCCAATTGTTAATAATGCGCTTTAATCCATCTTGTTCCGGATTGAATGCCTTGAAAGACGAAATGCTCTTCAACGCCAAGAAGATATTAACAATAAGATGATGCAGTTAGATGAACGCGGCGCAAAATGGAGACATGACGAAGAGCATCGTTTGCAGTACATAGAGCGACGTATCGGTAACATAGAAAACCCGACCCAAGAACAGCCACTTCCTCCCATCCAGGATGAGGTACGCCATCAGACCAGCCATCAGCATCTGTCACACAATGTTTAGATAAGCACACCGGGGCAAAATATTCATTTTGAGCTTGGAGGACCTTCCCATCAGCAGGCACGAGCAGGCAATCCTGAGCATCACGATACGCATACTAAGCCCCCACGTCAAGCCACCGAGGCAGGAGTAAGCCTATCGAAATTAGCACAGAGTCTGGTTCATCAACCCAGAATAGAGGGAGATATATATTGGAGGAAGTATCGATGTGGATAACCCAATAATAGTCCATTTGTTGATGAGATTGTTAATGCCCAGTTCATAGAGGATTTTGACGGATCCTTTTTGTCGAAATATGCTGGAAGTCAGGATCCACAAGTGCATATTGACGAGTTCGACATGCAGATGTGTGTCCGAGGGATTGATGAACCAATAATCTCTCGGATTTTTGTCACCACTTTATCAGGCGCGGCACAGATGTGGTTTCATACACTTCTACCTCGGTCAATCCGCAATTTTGAAGATTTTGGTCAAAAGTTCTTACTCAATTTTGTAACGAGTAAGAAATAGCCAAAATCTGAATTTGCATTGGGGAAGATCTGTCAACAACTTGGGGAGACACTGCAAAGCTATTTAGGTCACTTTAAAGAAGTCACTTTACAAGTACAAGGCCTAGAGGACAAAGTACACGTGCATCTCCTAACAGCCAGGCTTAGTGGATCTTCCTGGCTGGCGAAATCTAAAAATATAATGAACACTTATGAAAATAACCAAGAGGGAGGGGGGTGAATTGGTTTTACCTCAGAGTTTTTAAAATTCCTTTCAAAAATGTTACAGCGGAAAACTTTCAAGAATGATCGTATCTTTAAAAACAATTAAGAAAACAATTTTCTTCACCTTCACTTTAACCAATACATTTACCTTAACCAATCAAACCACTCTTGTGCAGTGACCAATCTTGTGATATGAACAAAATTTAATACTTCTAGAATATTATGAACATAAACAGAAATATTCAAACACACAAGATTTATACTGGTTCACCTCTCAACCCCGGAGGCTACATCCAATTTTCTTCTAACCAAACCTTGGTCAGAGTTCCACTATAACAAATATAATATCTTTACAAGCTTACAATGATCTCTTTTACCCTCCCTAGGTAAAATTCAAAATCTAAACCTATAGCTTTCAAAAGATCAAGAACCAGAGATCCCCTCTCTGTTCTTCCCTCTAGAAACCTTTCTAGAAAAAGCTTTAAAGACTACAATTTGTTATAAGAACATTCAATACAATTACAACACAATATCAATAAAACATAACCAAACTTATAGTTCAAGAAAGATATCACCTCTTATTCCTCAGTGAATTCAATGAAATGAATGATCTAACCAAACTGAGAATGTGTGCAAATGATCTTTCTTGATGACTTCTTTAATCAGAAAGCTTGAACAAAACTTCACATTATGTAGACAATGACTAACATATCATGTAAAACTCCATGACTCTTAAGCATTTTTTATTTTCTAATCTCCCTTTTGCCTTTGAGTTTTAAGAACTCTAGAAAGTGATTTTCTCAAGGCTTTTACGAAAACTTCACAAAATATTTCATTACAAAACTCAGTGCAAGTTGTTCTATTTATAAAAAAACAGACTTAACTAACTGTAATCGATTATTTCGTCAATGTAATCGATTATTTTTACTGATGTAATCGATTATTTCAACTAGATAACTGATTAAAGTGTTCATCAGGAATCTGGAAAAATGTCAAGAACAAAATAATCGATTAAGTCATCATGTAATCGATTATTCCAGATGACCTAAGTTTTCTAATACACATAGATAATCGATTATCACTGACAATGTGAAAAACTCATCAATGAATATTTAATCGATTACGAATATCTGGTAATCGATTAAACCAGATGAAAAATGCTTTTGTGAATTATGCAGTGACTCAGATAATTGATTATTTCATGATGTAATCGATTATCACAGAGCACATCTATTTTAGTGTTCAGCACATTTAATCGATTGCGAATCAATGGTAATTGATTAAAATGTTCATAAGGCAATATGCAGACCTATTCACATGCATTTAATTGATTATATCATATATGTAATCGATTAAAACAGTGAAAAGCAGTATTTATAAAATCTAATTGCCTTTATGACTTAACATCAAATTACTTATTACCATATGATTAAACATGATTAAATGTATGTATGAATTCATGATTTAATCAAGATAAGTGAGGATTATGAAGCTTTAACTACTTGAACCAAGCTTAAGCAAGACATTACAAATGCCATCAATTGAGTGGGCATGTAAAACATCAAAACCTGCTTTCTTCATTCTTCTTGATTCCATATCTTCATCTTCCTCATAGCTAACAAAATCCATTTACAAGGACCCAGTCAAATCTTTACTGGAATTTAGAGCACGATCCAAGAAGTATTTAGAGTTGGAACAGATGGAGATTGCTAATACTGTTCCCAAAAGGAAAAACTCTCCTCCAAGAAATTGCCAGCACCCAGGGAAGGCCCATCCTAGCAGGAATAATGATGCCAGCTACAGACCAGGAAGATATGAAACCAAGTATGATAAATACACCCCGTTGAATACTTCCTAAGCACAAGTGTGGAGAGAAGTGGCTTTAACAGACATGAAGAAGGTGGATCGACCTCGGCTAGTATTTAAGAAGGCCAGACTTGACTATTCTCATTTTTGTGAGTTTCACAATGGGTCGGGCCACACCACTGACCAGTGTTGGGATCTACGAGATGCTATAGAAAAGTTTATCCGAGAGGGAAAACTGGGGCAATACGTGATCAAAACACAAGGCCAACGAGTCAAACAGAAGGTCAGCCAGCACGAAGGCCAGAAGGGCCGGGATGACAAAAGAGGCAAACATGATGACGAGTTCCTAGAACCAGAATTCAAGTGTAACATAATTTCTGGAGCCATGGGAGGAGGAGGAGACACGACTAGTCAACGAAGAAAATATCTGAAAGAAGTCCTCTCAGTACGAGAACAACCCAGATTCAAAGAAAGTCGTCACAAGTCCGACCCCCCTACTTTATTTCACGGAAGAAGATATGAAAGACGTGGTCCCCGGCCATGAGGATGGCCTAGTCATTACCAGGACGCTAGTCAATTGCCGGGTTAAAAGAATATTCATGGACAATGGCAGTTCAGCAGATATTATCTCTTGGACTGTCTTCAAGAGGATGAATTTAGATGAGGAAGATTTGAAGCCATGTAAAATCGTGCTAATAGGTTTTAATGGTGAGAATACAGGACTTAAGGGCTCCATTGAACTGCGACTCAGAAAAGGTAACATTTGTCGTTGCCGACTTCACTTCTCTGTACAATGTTATCCTCGAAAGGTCGACCATACACAAATGGGACATGTTAATGTCCACCAAGCACCAGAAGCTGAAGATGATAGGGCATAATGGCAAAGTAATAACCATTTGTGGAGACCAGAAAGAATCCCGCCAATGTTATTACAATGTTGTAAGAGAAAGTGAAGGTGGCTGATCTTCTCCACCTCGGATACGTCAAGGAGACTGGGTTGAATGGAGACCGGATGAAGAACAACCAAAGAAATCAATAAACTTGGAAGAGCTCGACGTGAGAGAAGATGTGGAGGAATGGAGGCCAGAACCAGCCGATGAGCTCGAAGAAATTCAGATAGGATCCCAGGCTTTCCAAATTACCAGGATAGGAAGAATAACTGACCCAATTGTCAAAGCAGAATTGACGAAGTGTCTCGGAGACAACCAAGATATTTTTGTGTGGACAGCTTCAGAAATTCCAGGGATAAGGCCGACCTTCTGTTGCCACAAATTGTCGATGTATCCCGGCTCGAAACCAGTAGCCCAGAAAAAGAGAAATCTCGGGCCAGAACGTAAGCAAGCCTTGGAGAAACATATCAAGGAGCTATTGGAGGCCGACTTCATAAAAGAAATCCAATACACCACATGGCTATCTAATGTGGTGATGGTCAAGAAATCCAACGGCAAATGTCGGGTGTGTGTTAATTATACCGACCTAAACAAGTGTAAAATATGGGAACACTTCACACTTAACCAAGAGGGGGGGGTGAATTGGTTAGACTTGGTAATTTAAAAATTTTCTTGATCAAAATCAGAGTTTTTCCCTTTTTGGATCTTTATCACTTCTTAACCAAGAACCTTTATCCAAACTTCAATCCAAGAAATGTAATGCTTCAAGAATTTGATAGATAACAAGAAATCACAAGCAAGAAAGATAAATTCAACCAAATATACAGAATAAAAACAACACACAAAATTATACTGGTTCACTTCAAACACTATGAAGCTACATCCAGTTTTCTTCTACTCAACACTAGAGTAGAGTTCCACTATTGTAAATTTCAGTTCTTACAAGTTATTACAAGCCTCTCTTTATCAACCCTAGACAAAGTTCAGAAATCTAAAACACTATTAGATTCTTAGAGACCAACCCAAACTGAGAACACTACTCAGTAAACCCCCTAGAGAAACACTATCTCTAGATTACAAGCAAGAAACTTATTTACAATAGACAAACCAACACAAAAATTCAAAAGAGAATTACAACTTCAAAGAATAAGGAAAGAGGTCACCTGATGATCCAAAGAATGATATGCATAAGAATGATTTCACCAGGTTGAATGCAGAAAACAAACTCAGAACATAACTTTCCTTAAGCTTTGAAAAGAGAAAATCTTGCTTCACTCATCCCTTAAAGACCCATAAGAATTTTATGGAAGCAAGAACTCAATGAACCCAGAAAT
>PYAF01003459.1:170453-186419 GCA_007407185.1 Glycine tomentella
GTTATGTAACAAGCTAGATTTTTTTTTGAGAAAGTAGTGTTTGTATTATATAAACTTTTGTATCAGAGACATTGGCTATGTATATGAGTAACAAATCTTTTGCAAATTTTACATTTTAAAAATTTTACTATTATACGTCTCTTAGAAATTTATCCTTAAGTAAAAATAAAAATAAGTAAATATTTAGGTTGTTACACATTCTGACAAAAGAATAGCTTCATCTGGATTCCCATATTTAGCTCATTGAAAGTCCTTAAGTCATTTAATCACAAGCTCATGTACATAGTTCCGGCAAAACAGATATATAAGCTTGGTTTACCACAATCAAATCATTTACAGTACTATTCTGTGGTTTAAAATTCTTGCCAAGATAACCATAGATCAAGCATTCACACCCTAAGCATTTAGGTTACTTGCATGTTCAGCTAAGCACAAGGATTAAAACAAATTCTATTCATAAGCTGAGACTAATTATAGTTATTCCCAGATTTAGCCTAATGCAAGTTTCTAACTTATTTGATCCTAAGCATGGACACCTTTCAAACCATTCAAGTCTAAGTATCAAAACAGAGATATAAATCAAAACATGAGTTTAATGTGTCCACCACAATTTAGTTCATTCAATTTGCTCATCATCAGTCAATGCGATGTTGTCAAATAACAATCATCAGACCAATGGAATCACATTACCCATTCTTTTGGTTCAAAATCAGCATCGCTTTTAGTAGTCCAGGATGCACCAATGTTGTTCTTCAATCAATGTGAGCCAACACCATTCACAATTTTAGGCACAGAACAGACATTAATGCGTCCATGCCATAACCAAATTATATCATTCAAATCATTAAAATGGAAGGGTTTTCTATATTAAAGGTCTGATGTATCTCCAGTAATACACAGGATCCTACAACATGGGACTCTAAATTTCCATTAGGCATTTAATCAAGCATGTAGTGGGCATCCTTTTTAATGATTAAAATGAACCACCTGCATTGTTGTGATTCCATCACATTTCACAAATAAAGTACAACACAAAATATATTTGCAATCAAGATTAAGTCAGTGCTTTGGTCAAAATCACAACAATGAGGGTTATTTATCAAACACTCAAGCATTTCCATAGCCCATCAACATTACAGCACAAAGTCAAGAAAGAATTAGCATTGGACAAAGGCACATGGTTTCGGACTAGACTATTATACCATACCAAGCAATTTAGTTCAGAATATTACCTTGTCTCCAACCATTGCAGAACTGGGTTTTCTATGTGCAGACCGAAAATGAAATTGAGAGGAGGTGCGAGAGAAGGAAAGAATGAGGGTGAGAGAGTGATTAGAGGTGGCTTTTAAGGTGATGATGGTGGTTACGTAGAGTGGTTAATGGAGGCTGGGGTCCGGGCGAAAATTGTGGAGCAGTTTACGGAAGAGGAAGAAGTGAGGCACGAATGAGATTTTTTTAAAATAAAAACTGATTCTGCGACGCCGCGCGGTTAGCACAGAAAGCAGCGCGATTCGCGCCATGAAGCACTGGAGGAGGGGCTTTTGTTGCGCCTATCTCGCACTGATAGCGTGGGATACCACGCTATTAGCGTGAATACCCATTTTCAGAACATTTAATGCGCCTTATCCACGCCTCAGCCTCGAATACTTTACGCTATTAGCGTCCATGTCCACGCTAGTCGCGTGGATCCTTAAATTTAGAGGCTTTGATTCGAATCAGTGGCGCGGTTAGCGCCGGTATTCACGTGATTCGCGTGAGGTAATGCAGAAGCAGGGCTTACTTTCGACCATCTCGCGCTATTCATGCTATATTCACACTGTTAGCGTGAAGAAGCCGTGGCTCTGCGCGAGTGGCGCCACACCTGGCGCGATCAGCGCCATGCTCTTTGACAGCTTTTTGCTTTTCTTTTGATTTCTTTCATTTACTTAACCTAACTAAATTTAAATGCTGCCTAAATTGACTCTAAGTGAACATAACTAGACCTAAATCTAAATCCATCAAAAATTATAAAGACTTGAAATTTCTAACTAATAATGCATGAACCTAAATTGATTACCATGAAATATTCAGAATAAATAAATTTCTGCTATTATCAGAACTTAACAACTATGTATGTACATCAAGATTGTGTTCGTTTAACGTCTTAAGCTAGACGCTTTCCTCTTGTCAATCATCCATGGCTTTGAGTGGCACAGAAACTGAATTCCTGTCCACATCTCCCCCGAAATAGTGCTTCAAGCGATAACCATTTACTTTGAAAGCTCTGTCACTATCCAAAGGTGAAATCTCTACTGTGCCATAGGGATAGACTTCTCGCACAAGGAACGGTCCAGACCATCGTGACTTAAGCTTACCTGGAAAGAGTCGCAGGCGAGAATTGTAAAGCAGCACTTGTTGGCCAGGAACAAATTCCTTTTGGCGGATTTGGTTGTCATGCCACTTCTTTGTCTTCTCTTTGTAGATTATGGCATTCTCATATGCAGCTAACCTGAACTCATCCAATTCATTCAGCTGAAGCAACCTCTTTTCATTAGATTTTGACAATTCAAAGTTTAAAAATTTGGTTGCCCACATTGCTTTATGTTCAAGTTCAATAGGGAGATGGCAAGCCTTACCATAGACAAGCTGAAAAGGGGACATACATATTGGAGTCTTAAATGTTGTCCGGTAAGCCCACAACGCATCGTCTAGCTTTTTAGACTAGTCCTTTCTTGATGTTCCAATAGTTTTCTCAAGGATTCTTTTCAATTCTCTGTTGGAAATCTCTACCTGGCCACTTGTTTGAGGATGATAAGGTGTAGCCACTTTGTGTTTGACTCCATACTTGGCCAACGAGCTGTCAAACTGCTTGTTACAGAAATGAGTCCGTCCATCGCTTATGATCGCTCTTGGCACCCCGAATCTAGTGAATATGTTCTTCCTCAAAAATGAGACCACCACCTTTGCATCATTAGTGGGTAAAGCTGCTGCCTCAACCCACTTGGAAACGTAATCCACAACAACCAAGATGTATTGATTAGAGAATGATTTAGGGAAAGGTCCCATGAAATCTATTCCCCACACATCAAACAGCTCCACCTCTTGGATGTTGTTCAGCGGAATCTCATCTCTGCGAGATATGTTACCTATCCTTTGACAGCTATCACACTGCATCACAAAGTTCTTGGAATCCTTGAAGAGTGTTGGCCAATAATAGCCACATTGCAGCACTTTGTGTGCAGTCCTATTTGCTCCAAAATGACTCAATAGTTAGAGGAATGACAGTGCCACAGAATATCCGACACATCGGTTTCAGCTACACATCTACGGATAACATTGTCAGTGCATTGAAAGTATAAGTAAGGGTTATCCCAGAAGTAACTTCTCGCATCATGTAAAAACTTCTTCTTCTGTTGCCAATGAAGGTCTTCAGGCATAATTCCAGCAGCTTTGAAGTTGGCCATGTTAGTAAACCATGGACTGAATTGCACAACAAGCACTTTCTCATCAGGGAAAGACTCATTGATTTCAATCTCTGGTCCATCTTGCAAGTCTTTCTCTTGAATCCTAGACAAGTGTTCAGCCACTTTGTTTTCAACTCTAGCTTTGTCTCTTATTTCCAGATCAAATTCCTGCAACAACATCCAACGCAGCAAGCGTGGTTTTGCATCTTACTTGTGCAACAGAAATTTTAGAGCTGCATGGTCAGTATACACAATCACTTTGGAACCTACTAAATATGACCTAAACTTATCTAAAGCATACACTACAGCTAGCATCTCTTTTTCTGTGGTGGCATAATTAACTTGTGCCTCATTTAAAATTTTACTAGCATAGTATATAACATGTAAGCGCTTTTCCTTTCTCTGTCCTAAAACTGCACCTACTGCATAAGCACTAGCATCACACATGAGTTCAAAGGGTAAACTCCAATCCGGAGCTATCAAAACCGGTGCAGTGGTGAGTTTGTGCTTCAAGGTGTTAAATGCTTCAAGACAAGCATCATTAAAACAAAACTCAGTGTCTTTCTTCAGCAATTGACTCAGTGGCTTTGAAATCTTGGAGAAATCCTTGATGAAACGCCTGTAAAAACCCGTATGGCCTAAAAAACTGCGAACACCATTCACATTAATAGGAGGAGGTAATTTTTCAATGAGTAATAATTTAGCTCTATCTACTTCAATTCCCATCTCCGAAATTTTATTTCCCAGCGCAATACCTTCCCTAACCATGAAATGACATTTTTCCCAGTTTAAAACCAAGTTTGTCTCTTGACATCTTTTTAAAACTTTAGCTAAGTTAGCTAAGCATGAATTAAAGCAAGGACCCAAAACAGAAAAGTCATCCATAAATACCTCAAGTCCTCTTTCTACCATGTCAGAGAAAATAGATAACATGCATCTCTAGAAGGTTGCAGGCGCATTACACAGTCCAAACGGCATTCTCCGATAGGCAAACACCCTAAAAGGGCATGTGAAGGCGGTCTTTTCTTCATCCTCCGGTGCTACTGGGATTCCCAGAGTATCCATCAAGGAAACAATAATAGTCATGACCAGCTAGCCTCTCAAGCATTTGGTCCATGAAAGGAAGAGGAAAGTGGTCTTTTCTGGTTGCCTCGTTAAGCCTCCAGTAATCCACACACATTCTCCAACCTGTGATGGTTCTTGAGGGGATCAAGTCATTGTTGTCATTTTGAATGACCGTCATGCCCCTTTCTTCGGAACGGTTTAGACCGGACTTACCCAAGCTGTGTCTGAAATTGGATATATCATATCTGCATCTAACAGCTTAACCACCTCTTTTCTTACCACTTATTTCATTGTGGGGTTTAATCTTCTTTGTGGCTGCCTTACAGGTTTAACATCACTTTCCATGAGAATTTTATGAGTACAAAAGGAGGGATTTATACCTTTCAAGTCTGAAATAGACCAGCCAATGGCTGTCTTGTGCTCCTTGAGTACCTTCAACAGCTTCTCTTCCTCATGCCATTCCAGCCCTCTGTTGATTATGACTGGATAAGTTTCACTCTCACCTAGGAAGACATACTTCAAGTGTTCAGGTAATTCTTTCAGCTCAACTTTAGGTGCCCCAGCTGGAATGTCATCATCCTTTTCCTCCAGCTCCTCTAACACAGGTTTACTGCTTTCTGGTGTGGCTTCATGGTCTGCAGTACTTAATTCTGCAGCAAATTCTGCTGCTGCTACACTTGCTGTTTCTGCTGCACTTTCTGCTAAATCTGCTACTGCTACACTTGCTGTTTCTGCTGCACTATCTGCTAAATCTGCTACTGCAGCTGAGTTTTCTTCTGCATTATTTGCTGCATAATCTGCTGCTGCTGCATTTTCTGCATCCTCTTCATCTCCAGCTGCTGTAATACCCGTTGTCATACCTGCACAGATCACATTATCCAATACATCCAGCCTAAAACAATCATGTTCATCAGCTAGATGCTTCATGGCATCAAATATGTTAAAGACAACAGATTCATTATCCATCCTTAATTCAAGCTTTCCTTGCTCTACATCTATTAAGGCCCTAGCAGTGGCTAAGAAAGACCTCCCTAACAGCAGAGGGATTTCACTTTCACCCTCCATATCTAACACAATAAAGCCAGCAGGGAATATGAATTTATCTACCTTAACTAATACATCCTCAATTACCCCAGATGGTTTCCTTAAAGAACGGTCTGCTAATTGCAAGGAAACTCTAGTAGGTTTTAATTCAGATATGCCTAAGGACTTACACATTGACAATGGCATTAAGTTTATACTAGCCCCTAAATCACAAAGTGCTCTCCCTACATTTATGTTTCCTATGGCTATAGGGATATTAAAACTTCTAGGGTCTTTCAATTTAGGAGGAAGCTTTCTCTGAATTATTGCACTGCACTCCTTAGGAGTGCTATTGTTTCACAATCTTGCAGCTTATGTTTCTTAGACAGAAGTTCCTTCATGAATTTTGCATAGTTAGGCATATTGGCTAATGCCTCAGCAAATGGAATATTTATATGTAACTTCTTAAACATATCTGAGAATCTGGCAAACTACTGTTTTTAGAGTTGTTGCTTGGTCTGCACCAGATATGGGGGTTTCTCAAAGCGAGAGAAATCCCACTTCTTCTGTGGAGGTGCAGAATCTTGCTCTTTAGAATTTTCTGCAGCTTTTTCTTCATCTGTGTCAGCTGCTGCACTTTTCTTCTCAGCTTCCTTTTTACTCACCTGAGGCTTTTCTAGTGGAGTAAGTACCTTACCACTTCTGGTTGTAATAGCCTTGGCATGTTCCCTTGGGTTTATCACTGTGTCACTTGGGAACTGGCCAGGTGGTCTTTCAGCCAACTGTTTTGCAAGCTGACCAATCTGGTTTTCTAGATTTCTGATGGAAGCATCTTGGTTTGTTCTGTGAGCTCTTGTTTCATTTATAAAGGCATTGGTTGCCTGAATATGTTCAGTTGTTGTCTTGGACAACTGCAACACTACTTTTTCTAATTCAGAAATGTCCTTGTTGGGAATGGGAGGGGGCTGCAAGTAGTTGTTAGACTTGTAGTCTAACCCGCCTCCTTGGGATTTTCTTTGATAGCTGTTTCCCAGAGCAAAATTGTAGTTTCTCTGATAAGGCTGCTGCTGTCTCTGATCATTCCAAATGCCATTAACCTGCACAGGGTCAGCTCCAACAAGAATAGGGCAAACATTAGATTCATGCTCACCTTGGCAGTACTCACAGATAACATGTGGTTGGCTAGCTGTAACTTGGGCTGCAGAGACTTGAAGTCTGTCAATTTTCTCAGTCAACTTGGCCAGCTGGTTGGCCAAGATTTTCTGCTCTGCAAGCATAGCATCATTGCTAGTCAGCTGGATTGGTTCTCTCTTTGGCTGAAGGGTTATGCTCTCATTTTCGTTTCGGGCCAGAGGATTAATGAGCTCATATGTCTAAGCTGTAGTTTTGGAAATACGGGTTTCAGGAGTCATACCATTAAAGAAAATACGTACCTGCTTACCCACAGGCATGTCATATTGTGGGCATCTCTTGATCAATTCTTGAAATCTGTTCCAGGCAGCACATAGGGATTCTCTTCCATTCTGAGTGAAGTTGGTAATTTCATTAACCAACCTGTTGTATTTGTCCATGGAAAAGTCCTCCCAAGTTGAGATGCTATTTGAAGTTTGTCTATTTAGCCATCTCAATGCATTTCCCTTAACAGCAAAAGGGAATAGACTTAACCTTACAACATCATCTGAGACCCCATGGTGTCTGATAGTGTCACAGATTCTAAGAAATCTATCAATGAAGTCATGTGGGTCTTCAAAGTCTTCCCCACCAAACTAACTGCGTTCCACCAATGCTATCAATGACGGATTTATGTCAAAGTGGTTTGCTTGTATTGGTGGCCTCACAATACTAGAGTTTGGTCTTGTGAACATTGGAGCCAGAATATCCTCCATTAGTTCATCCTTTGGTCTTGGTCTAGGTTGATTATTTTGTTCTTCAGCCATCTCTTCTTCAGACTCTAATTCAGGGATTAAATCAAAATCAAAGCTTTCAGCTTCTTTCCTCCTTTGTCTGGCTAGTCTCCTTCGGATAGTTCTTTCAATTTCAGGATCGAACTGTAAATCCTCAGGGTTAAATGAACCTCGCATAAAACTCAGAGAAGCGATTAGTAACAAAAACTCCAATCACAAAGATTAAAAATTACTGTAAAAATTCGTTTACCAATCCCTGACAATGGCGCCAAAAACTTGTTGCGATAATGGCAAGTGCACCGCTTGTTCAAGTAATAAAGTGGGTAAGTAAGTATCGTCTCCACAGGGATTGATGTGAAATTTACAATAATTCTAGTCTCAGCAATTGGAAAGGGAAAAGAAAATGTTTGTAAAGAATTGATTGTTGAGTGGTTTAATGTTGAATTGAAAAACAGAAATTAAACTGCAGTAAAATGGTTTAAGTTGTTACCAATGGAATGAATAATTGTGGTCAAGCACAATCCCCTTTGTTCCCTAACTCTTTCACTTAACTGGTTATTAAGTTTGATTTCTTCTATTTACTCAGAGAATAAATCTTTCCTAGTTTAGTTAACCCCTAATCCCTTAGCGAATAAACCCTTTAACCTGAATTGAAAACCTAATTCCTTAGTGAATTCTATCAAGTTAAGCATTTAAAAGAATCTATTATAAGGTTTTGCAGTCACGTATCCCTATCCCTAGGTAATGAACAACTGTTATCTTACTCAGTTCAGAAATTAGAACCCCAACATCCCTATTGCGAATCCTCACCCTAAGTACTTAAGTAGAATGGCCAATTCTAATTAAGAATAAAACAATGAACAGCAGAGTAAAATAAAGCAAACATAAAGAATTCTCATTCAATACCAGTCAAGTTACAGAGGAAGTTACATTGGTTCTTGGCTTAACCACAATACAGAAATTAGCCTGCCATAGGCTTCAAGAACACAAAAGCTGTTGAATAATACATGATTTTGCTGCAACCTTAGCCTTGATTCTTGATTTCCAAAGGTTTAAAATGATGTTTACAATGTGTAAAAGATGTTTTTCTTCATCCCAGAGGTTCCTATTTATAATTGCCTTCAAGATAAATTAATTCTGGTAACAAAGGCTTTTTCCTGTGCAAATTTCGAAATAGATAAGTTTAATTCAGGAAAGAAAATCAATTTCACGCTGATGGCGTGAGGTCCCGCACTGATCGCGCGGGCCTTTCGAATGGATGGCGATGATAGCGTGGGACTCCATGCTAATCGCGTGAAGTCCACGCAAGGAATGGTTGATTCTGGCGTATGGCGCGACTTGCGTGGCCTATGGCGCGAATAGCGCGACCCTTGCGGCTTCCTAGCGCTAATGGCGTGAACCTCCACACTAATGGCGTGAACCTCCACACTGATAGCGTGGAGTCTTCGAAACTGGGGCCTTCATTTTAGCTCTGGCGCGACTCGCGCGGATCCTGGCGCAAGTGGCGTGACTTCTTCGAGTTGGGTGCCTATATTTTCCACTGTGGCATGACATGCGCGGATTTTGGCGTGATCTACGCGAGACCTTGGATTTGCTTTTCTTCTTTTCTTGCCTTGTTTCTCCTCCTTTTAGCCCTGAAATACAATAATGGTAATGAATTCAGATAAATTTAAACATAATCAACAATTAAACTAATTCTAACCTATTTTCTTAACTATTTAACTAAATCATAACCTAAAACTAGCCTAAAACTAAGATGTGTTTGCAACACATCACACACAAACTGTTTGATAAAATTCCCCCCTCACTGTCATTCGTAAATTGAAGCTAGAACCATATTGATTGTGTGTTTGAATCGACCTAGGTTAATCCTGTGCTACAGAATTAACGTAGTTAAATTGTTTTGGTGCGTGTCGACAACGTGATATCATTTGCCGGACTCGGTAGACACCTAAAAATAATTATTCTTGAACTTTTTTAAGAATTCCGTGTAAATTGGAAAAATCTTGTGGTTAGGGCGACTCCTCAGAAAAGTCCATCCCTTCCTACTCGGGGCTTGTCGGCCAGTTCGGCCGGTATGGACTGTAAAATAATATAAGAAAATAGGAACTGTACAAGGGATCTCTAAATTCACACACAAATCTTTAAATGATTTTATAAAAGCCCAACTATTAGGATGAAGTTGCGAGGGGGCCAGGCTCAAATGCTTTAGGAGCTTCATTTCAAAATCTGATAGAGGAAAGCGGACACCCAAGTGGGTAACTACATCCTTGCAGAAAAAGAAGAAATTTGGTTCACCTTGCCTGGCACACGAACATATGGGCTCGTGAGGGCCGGGATGGCGAATCGAGAATCCTTCCTGATTCCCAATGGGGAGTACCGCAATGCTCCCCGGACTCATGACAGAAGAGGTGTTGAGAACCTCATAGGTGACCCAAGGAAATTTAGAAATTAAGAGAGAAGAGAGGCTGTTAGTCTGAGATCCTATTGACTGAGACTCTTCAACTATCTCCACCAATGGGGTATCCATAAGTACCAACGACAAAATAAAAAGCAGCAATCAGTAAAGAATACCTGGAGGAATGGTGGCAAGATGAGAATCAAAGTTTGATGAAGTATTGGTCATCACCGGGGTAACATCAAGCGAGGTTCACATCTCGGTTGAAGCACCCGACAGGGGTGTGCTAACGAGCACTGGGTTATGTCTACAAGCGTCAAGGGTCTCATCGGCTTGGCGATCAAACCCGAATCTTGCCAGGAACATGAATTGATCCAAACACTTCGGACATGGTTCAAATCGGGTGTGATGAAAGGGTCCTGATGGACCCTGTCCTGGGGAAGCATATTTGGTAGAGGGCACACTGGAAGGGAGAATAGGAGGAACTCTAGAACGACCCCTACACCTAGACTCAAAGTTGGTAGGAGTTCCAGAAAGCGTAGTTTAGGGCTTCTTTGAAGGTTTAGAATCTCCGGAAGGACCACACAACAACCCTTTCGATTTTTCATCTTCTGAGAGAGGAAGACCAAAGAACCAAAATGCAGAACCGGGAGGGACGATTTTGCGAATATGTGCTTCCTCTTCAGGAGTAAATCCCATTTGGAGAAGTTAAACAGGACTCAACGCGTCAGGCAAATAAAGGGATAAAGAGTACACAAAGACCAATACAAACCAAAATCAAATGAAAGGGAAAACCCAGGAACTAATTAAGAGAACAGAAGGATACGGGAAATGAAATGGATTGCTACCAAAAATACTATAATGAATGACAGAGGAACAAAAATCTGAGAATGAAGTACAAATTCCAGTATAACTTATCAAAGTTCCAAATATTTTTTTCCCTTGAGACTATGTGAGTTCTTGGTTCACCATCAAATTCCAGTATAACTTATCAAAGTTCCAAATATTTTTTTCCAAGCCACTTTTGACTCATTCCCAAGAAGTCTTTACTCTTATCTCTTTAAACAAACAACCCAAGTATTCTTTATAACAAAGCCTCTTCAGGCTTCCACCAAAAATGCAAAAATATTTGATTAATGATAAGTCTTGCAATAATTATCTTATCAGATGGATATACAAATGAAGTACAAGAGTTTCTTGACAAATAATTTTCACTCAAGGCACAAGGTTTGCAGAACTTAAGAAATTCAAAAGATAAGGCTGCAACTATTTGTTGTTGTATGTCAAACTTGTGCAAATATGTCTCTAGTATTTATAGGAAAGCTTCATCAAGTATATGTTATCTCATAGCTCTGGTACTTCATTTGTCTAATCTCTCCAAACAGGGAAAATCATTGTTGGGAACATTAAACAAACATTAAATGTCTTTTATTGAGTAGTCATCTTTGATAAGATAAAACATATAGCTTATCTCTCCTGTTTTTTTACAAGATCTTGTATGGTGGTGAGCATATATGCTCTATGGTTAGAACCAGCACCCTTGTTGGACATTTATGTTCATCACGAACAGAACAAATGTATTGCTTCTTCTCATGAAAAACCTATCTTTTGTTTGTTTTAATGAAAAAAAATTAGGGTAATGATTCATCCTATGTTCTAACAATCTCTACATTTTTTTTATGATAACAAACAAATATAAATTTGGAAAAAGTGATCTTAAGCAACTTAAAAACTTTAAGTGTTTGGTCTGGTTTATATTTAGATGAATATGCTTATCAAATCAAAAGGTTATTAGAGCATATTAGATCAACTGATTGATCTTATCTATAGAAAGGATAAGAGCAAAATATAAGATAGGATCAAGATATTGGATCATATTATCAAATTATATATGTAATAAGACGATTATTCATAAGATTGTGAAAAAAATTATCAAAAAGATTTCATGTAAACTTTTTAAAACTTTCAGATCAAGATGATGTGTTTTGTTAATACAAAAACTTAAAACATTTCAAAGCTCAAACATAACTCTCCTTAAGATAAATATTCATGTTTATCTACCTTCTTCCCCTTTTGGCATAAACAAAATAGAAGTTAACACTCAAGATTTGTTGTTGTGGTCCAAGATAATCAAACCATCCGTAACAGTAGAAGAATTAAAGGATAAGGAGGAGCCAAACTTGAGTTAGAAATTTTCCCACATCTTCTCTTGTAATTCAACGAGTAACAAAAAAATAAAAAAATTGCATATTAGATGTTTTTTGGTTGCTCATCAAACTCATTTTTCACTATGTCTATGGTCCTCTTTTGTTTGAACATCAGTTGATATATATAGTTTTCATGTAATTGAATCCAAGGAGAAGATCTTTAGTTCTCAAGTTAGTCAAAAAAGGCTTCGAAATCATGTCTCAGAATAGAAAAGAATCATTATTTCGAAAGGACCATTTGACTCATTTTAAAACATAAATAACTAAAATTGTATTTTAGCCTTTTTCTTTTGCAATTCATTATTACTAAGCAATTTTTTTCATATTGAAAAAAACACTTATTATGTCATTAATAAATTAAGAAACATTTCTTTAAAATGAACTTATTCCATAATTAAGGTTAGTTAGTCCAATGCAACGATGTTACAAGGTCATATAAAAGACAAAGGCTAAGGTGGACTACCTTCATAGGCGGTCCACCGTGGATCATGACTTCTAACCATTAAGTCAATCTCATTCCCATAGGTTATACCTTACATCATCTACACTAGATTAAGCATTACTAAATCTTTCTCCATCAACCCTTATCGTTGACCACCATTGTCGTCATCAAAGGTGATTTTTAGTTGTATGTTTTGACGCCCACCACCACTCCTTCCATACCCCCCTCCCACCACCAAATTAGACCCACTTGCTAAAATCCTGAACAAGAAACACATTGCAAAACACAACAACACAATCAACACAACAAAATAATCAATCGGGTATTGTTGCTCTACTTCGAGGATTTTAAACACATAAACGTTCAATCAATAAAAAAGCCCCATTATCACCCCAAATTTTAGGTCACACCACAAACGAGCAAGAACGAGAATGAAATAGCTTATCTCAATAGCGAATTACTGAAAAAAACCATGCATAAAGAAAAAACAAACAAAAATTGTCAAACAAAAATCAATGCTAATAGTTGTTGTGGTTTCATTTCTTCTTTGAATGAGTTTCGATTCGGAAGAAAAAAAATTAATAGCAAAGGAATTGAAAAAAAGAAAGAGAAAGACCCTAACCCTAAAAGGGAAGATAGAGTATGGAATAAAAAGAGAGATTACCGCTACTGTTGTAGGGTTTGTAATCCATAATTAGTCTATATATCGACACAATCGGGTAAGGGAGGGTGCACAAGTTGATTTTGCTTTTGAAAAACACAACAAAAATGTTTGGTTTATGGGTTAGAGTCAAAAACAATGAAAGAGTATGAGATCGCAGTGGGTCGACGTAATAATGGTGTTGTCACTATGATTGTTTTGGGGTTGTCAAAATACACAACTGAAATGTCACAACTAGAAATCGCCATTGATAGCGGCGTACATGTTAGAAATAATGGTGCATGAAATCACAAACCAAGAGGGGAGGTGAATTGGTTTTAAACCAATTTATACTCAAATTAAAACCTTTTGCAAATATCTTCCTTTAATCCAATTAAAATCAGAGAAATAATTGTGTTGCAAATATCCTTTAATTTCTTAATCACAATTAAACAATTACAAAATGATACAAATCAAAATATCAACACATAACAGTTAAGAAACCTAAGAAAGAAGTAATATAAAAGTTAAAGGGTTAGAGAAAAAGTTGCAAACACAATTTATTTTGATTCCATTTTTAAGAAATCTACATCCAATTGATCTATAACCCACTGGGATCTTTCCACTATAATCTTTGAATACAACGAAACTCACAAACAAATGCACTAATCCTTGAAAACCTATCAAGAACTAAAACCTACATGTAGAAAACCCATTACATGAACATGAAAATACTATGAACACACTTCAAATAACCAAGAAGGGGTGAATTGGTTAAGACCACCTTTAAAAACTTTTCTTGAAAACAATTTGCGGAATTTAAAACTTGGATCGTATCACTTAATCACCCTTGATCAAAAACATATTTTTCTTACAATCTAATATCACCTTGAAATGCATGTAATGACTGAAATATCTCTTATTGATTGTATATTGATTTCCAAACAATAGTAATGAAAGATATACTGATAAAGAAACAATCACAACAATTACTACTGGTTCACCTCACAAACATGGAGGCTACATCCAATGTCTTCCAACCAACACTAGGTTAGAGTTTTCACGATATCAAATTATTCTTGTACAAGCACATCAAGTGACAATCTTTATCAACACTAGACAAAGATCATGAATTCTAAAACACTATTAGAATAAAAGTCACAAAGATCTTGAGAAAGCTACTCAAATCTTTAAACCTAGAGAACCCTTCTCTAGAATGCTTTACAAGGAATCAATTTGAAATGTTACAACACAACAAAACAAAAACTCTTAGAAAATCTAAAAAGAATGATTCAAGATAAACACTACCTGTGATCCATCATGTATGAATGAATGAAAAACGAAATGAGATTATCACACAATTCAGGTAGTATGAATTCTATTGCTCGGAATCAAGATCTTGAAATCTTCTTTTCTTTAGCACATCCTTTCTAAAATTTAGAAATCTTGATCTTTACAAGACGTATTAATCACTATGAAATCAGTGTCTTGGACACTTTACAAAGCTTGGTTTTTCTTTGGCAAGTCACTCAAATATGTTGGATAATTTGCACAAGTTCTATATTTAAAGAACTGACTTACAAAGGCTTTTAAAAAATAGAATTAACTGACAATAATCGATTAATCCGCTAATGTAATTGATTATTTGCCATATGTAATCGATTAAAGTAACTAAATAATCAATTAAATTGTTCCTCGGTAATCTAGAAAAAGATTGCGAACAGATTAATCGATTATTCAGCAATGTAATTGATTAAAGTAGAAAAGTAGAGTTTTCTCAAAAGCCTATGTAATCGATTACGAGAAATGTAATCGATTAAAGCAGAAGTGAATGGTTTTCCAAAATACACTATGTAATCAATTAACTTAATCATGTAATTCATTAAAGTGTTCTTCATGACTTTTCCAAATAAGAATAAGAGCATTTTAATCGATTAAAACACTGTATAATCGATTAAAACAATAAGTTTTCATTTTTCAAAAACAAAGCCATGAGAATCTGTTTTCCTTTGAAATCATTTAGTAACTTCTAAGTTTTAATAGCACCTACTTATGAAAATTCAATGAGACATGCAAATGGCAATGCAAGGATCACAAAGAAATGTACTTGAATCAAACTTAAACACATTGCACATGTCTTCATACTTGATTAGGCATGATAAAGAAAAAATAACTTTAAGCTAATCATCAAGCTTCTTCTTCATTCTTGCTTTTGATTCTTCTTGCAACTTCCCCTATATCCAATAGAAGATCATTGAGTAACCCACCCAATGAAAACAAAAATGAAAACACAGATAAAGGAAATGTAACACCCCGTAGGCCTCCGGTGCGTTATCATTATGATATCAGTTAGCGCTTAAAACATTCATTTAAAACTTAGCGGAAGCACAGGATCGATTTTCCTGATTCATTATGTATGGAAATCCAGCATATCATAAACACACACACATACAAAATCATATCATACCCCTGCTGATCCAGTCTATCTCATACAATACACATATAGACAGATTTCTTATCCAAATAGGCATATAACTGAAAAACATCAAATATAAGCTCAGGAGAATCATATAATATACATCAATAGTTCTGTTCATCAAATATACAACAGGTTTTCACCATATCATGGTGAACCAAAATAACAACAGCCCTCACAGGGGATATACAGAACTATACATGTCATAGGGTACATACACCCCATCCCTATCAAGGGAACAAAACAGAACAAAATCAAAAAGAGCTCTCAGCTCTCCTTGCTGCTTCCCAGTCAGCAGCATGTCATCTCTAGGGCCTCCTGCCCTGCGTCTGTTCTTCTCTCCCAGAAGAATCACCTGAAATCATAAG
>PYAF01003459.1:186519-202957 GCA_007407185.1 Glycine tomentella
GAGCTTTTCCTCTGAGGTTCCTCTTCTCACTTAAAATGGGGTTTTCAAGGAAAAGGATGAAGGATTTCAGCTTCCTAATCGGTTCAATCACAGTTAAAGGTCGCGGGTAAGTGTTTAGGCTAGTGTCTAAGGTCCTAGAAAGCTCGAAAACTCCTCTAATGGAGGTCTGGACGAAGGAGGAAGAAGAAGGGAAGAAAATTGCCATATTTTTCGAAGGTTTGGGCCTTTTATAGGCCCCTTCGCGACTCCCACGCCCCCACCGTGGGCTCCCACGCTTCCAGCGTGGGCTGGCAGACCAAATTCCATTTCTGGGCTGCTTCCCACGCCCCAGGCGTGGACTCCACTCCCCAAGCGTGGACCTCCCACGCCCCAAGCGTGGGACTCCAGAAGAAATTGGTTTTCTGAGCTGTTTCCCACGCCCCAGGCGTGGACCTCCACGCCCAAGCGTGGAACCTCAGAAAAGCCAAAAACAAAGCTTTAAACGCATGGTTATAACAGGAAAGATTTCATTGTTAAGTGAAAGATGTGAAAGTTTGAAAACATTCCCTATGTAGTATCAACTTCTCTTCATGAACCAATGCATAGATCCATTGATTCCATGTAAAAACAAGTTTTCAATCAAATGATCAAAGCGGTGATGACACTCAGAGGTTCTAAAGTTCTCTAAATGAAAATTGCAGTGAAAAATATGAGAGAATAGTGTCACACACGAGTTCTTTCGAATAACTCATTTTTAGAGTCTCAAAATAGAAATAGTCGATTGGGTCATAAAGATAGTTGACTATATTGTTCTTCATATCACTTGGGTTTCCTGAAGAATAGATAGTCAATTATATTCCCATGTAGTTGACTATTTGTGAAAACGAAAATTTCTTCAAACTCAAATAATCAATTAGATACTTAAAAGATGGTCGACTACTTGCGCACCTACCTCAATTATGAGATACAAGGGGCAAAAATTAGTTACTTTATTAGCATATAGTCGATTATATTGATGCAAAATTGAAACTTAGAGATTTTAAAAACTAAGTTAAGAAAGTTTCAATTCTCAAAGGCTAATCATTATATATGAATCAATGCTCAATTATAGCATGTTGATATACATATCGTAGTCTAGCATGCATGTATGCATGACTTCGCACACAATCAAGCATTAGAGCAATAATAGTCATACTAATTAATCAAGACTAGCATTTATCAATTTTACAACTCATCATCAAGAAAAAGTAAAAATTACAAAGTCTTCATAAACTCTTCATGTTTATAGGACTATGGTCGGTGGTAAAGGTTGTTAAGAAGAAAATTAAGAGAGGGGTAATATGGTGTAGAAGAGTTAAATATAACAATGAGATCGATCTAATGTTTAAAATTTATTGTCCAATGGATCACATATAAAAGTGGTTCACCCTAGCCTTTGTCCACATAAAAAGAAAAGGACTCCCCTACAAAAGAAGTTAAACAAAAAATCATCCTTATCAATAAAAGAGGTCACCCTTTTCAACCAACCCATTAACCCCTCACGATGGACCTCACTTTTACTGTTACTAGAATGAAGGTCATTGTTCTTTACTATTTCAAGGCATGAGAACTATAGATTCTAAGTTGTGGTATAGAACTCAAATCAAGTGGTCGAATCCAATAAACTTTTTGAATGTCAAAATATTATTGATGCCTCCACGAAGACATGAGACTCAGCCATAGCTAGAAAACTTTCTTTATATTGTTTGTGTATTATTGATTTTTTTAAAGTTGCTCATCTAAAAAATACACCTAATGTTCTTACCAAAATCTAGAAATTTCACGTGTGGGTTAGACCGTGGTCTAGGTGGACTCCAAATTCTGCACGTCAGACGGTGATTCGGCTTTTTTTAGGGAAGGGACCTGCAAAACAAAGTAAAGACACTCCGACGCTCAAGTAAGTGCATCAATTATAAGATAATGACTGAATGTTATTTCATAAGTGTATGAGTATGAGTATTCGAGAGGGTACTCAAGTATGAATGGAATGAGTTAGGGAAAACCTATAGGGTTGTATTTATAGTGTGGAGTGTGGGCCTTGCGCCTTTCTTTGTTAGTAATCTGTAGATAAGATAATAACAGATAATAGCAGGCAATTATCTAATTAAGATATAAGATAATGTGTACCTTATTGATATACTGTTACTTATAGATAAGTAATAGCTTCTAGATAACTTGTTGAGATATGATATGATATGGTGGTTACACCTATTTGAATATCTATGCATATTTGATATAGTGTTGATTAGGAGATAATATTGTTGGTGTCGGTGCTCCGGTAACAGATAGGTGTCCGCGCTCCTATAGCAGGGCTGACATGGAGGGCGGACACGTGTGTTCGGGTTGACACTTGAAAAACGAATCAACACTATTAATGTGGCAATGCTAACGTGTAGGGTGTTCATGTGTTCAGCTACTTGGCTTTGATGGCCACGCGTAATTACGCCATATTTGAACAACCCTTTTCTCAGCATCAGTCATCTCATCTCATTCTTTGGGAATCATGTCATTACCAACAATTTTGATGGGCACCATAGGACCTTTCTCTATTGCATTCCAAGCACCTGGGTCATTTGATTGAATAAAGATCTTCATCCTATTTTTCCAAAAACTGAAATTCTCCCCTTCAAACAAAGGAGATATGTTCAAAGAAGCACCTTCCTTGAAAGTTATTTGTGAGGTATTCATTTTTGAAAAAAAAAATAGTGAATATAAAGAGTTAAGGGATAGAAAAATAAAACACAAACAGATTTATACTGGTTCACTTCAACACTAGAAGCTACATCCATTTTTCTTCCAACCAACACTAGGTTAGAGTTCCACTATTATAATTTCCAGTTCTTACAATCAATTACAATGTCTCCCTTTATCAACCCTAGATAAAGAACAGAAATCTAAAACCCTATTAGATTCTAAGAGACAAGAACCCGAGAACACTACTCAGTTCTTTCACCTAGAGAACCCCTTCTCTAGTTTCAAGCAAGAACCCAATTACAATAGCCAAATTACAAAGAAAATCAAAAACGAAAATTACAACCAGATTAAGGAGAGAAACAACCTGATGATCCAATGATGCAATGCAAAATGAAGTTACCAGATCAAGTTGAACGATTACACATCAATTTGCACAACTTTCCATAATTTGAAATGGTTTCAAGCTCCAAGAATGAGTCAAACACTCATGATCAAAGTACAATGGAGCAAGAATGATTAAAACCTTTGAAAACACTTTAGAATGCTCACAAGACTGTTTAAGCTCAAAAAATAAGTATGGTTAATGTTCCACAAAGTTAGAAAAGCAGTTGAGCACCAGTCCTATTTATAACAGATTTTTGTAACTTCCTCTAATCGATTAAATGCGCCTAATAATCGATTAAAACGCTCATGTAATAGATTAAATAAACCTTGTAATCGATTAAAGTGTTCAACATAGTTTCTGAGCATGGGCAACGAGCAAAACAATCGATTATTCCATCCTGTAATTGATTAAGGTAGAAGACTCAGAATGACAAAATACACTGTGTAATAGATTACAAGAATGTGATAATCAATTAAAGTGGGAGTCTTTAAAAAACTGAATGAACTATGTAATCGATTACGATATGTGGTAATCGATTAAGACAGGAAGACTTGTAAGCATTAACATACAGTGTAATCGATTACGAAATATGGTAATCAATTAAAGCAGGGAGACGACTTTTCCCATTAGGCCTATGTAATCGATTACAATACCTTGGTAATCGATTATCCTAGCAATAAAAATCATATATAGCTATGTAATTGATTACTACCCATTAATAATCGATTAAAGATTTCAACAAGGCAATTTATATGAAAACAAAGGACAAATAATAGATTATTCCAATAGGTAATCGATTACATTGTTCTTGAAAGCTTTTCCAAAATAGACTAAGAACAAAATAATCGATTAAGTGAAGTAAGTAATCGATTAAGTCAGCAAGAATGGTATTTTTCCAAAAACCTTTGAATCAAATTAAAATTTAGTCAAATTACTAAAGCCTTGTGATTTTTATGAACATAATTAATTTAATTTTAGATTAATATGAATGTAATGCACTTGGTTCACCAGAATTGCTTTTCTCTTACACATTTCACACTAATTAATCTTCAAGGCATCCATTTCATGTTGAAAGCTCAAAACCAATGTTTTAATCACAATTCCTTTGCATTCTTTAAGTAGCTCCCCCTGAATCCAACATCACTTGGGGAGTGGATACGTACTGGAGAATGTGCGGTAGTGGGTGGATGCGGTCAATCGCGGTGTGATTTTTTAGGGGATGTGTCAATAACCGTTGACGTTTACTGTGCGCTTTAAATAGCTGGGATTTTTTGCGATTTTTGCCAACATTTCTTGAGCGTTTCATCTTTGCTTTCTCTGAGTCTTCTTCTTCGCACTTCTTGTCTCCATTTTCTCTTAAGGTAAAAAATGTCATGTCTCACTCGTTTCTGATTTTGCCTTAGGCATGACTCTGGTGTCTCAGTAGAGCAACGCATTATGCGTGAAGTTATTGTTGGTTTCAGAGGAGCTATTTGAAGAATGGAATAGGAATCAAGCTTTGGTTTTGAGCTTTCAACATGCATTGGATGCCTTGAAGAATGATTTGTGTTAAATGTGTAAGATAGAAGCAATTCTGGTGATCCAAGTTCGTTGCTCATGTCCAGATTCGTGTAGAACACTTTAATCGATTACAAGGTTGATTTAATCGATTACATGAGTGAAATAATTGATTATTAGGCGCGTTTAATCGATTACTGACAGTTACAAAAGTTTGTTATAAATAGAACCTTGGCTCAGCTTGTTTTGTAACTTGATCAATTTGTATTCTGAGCACACATAAGCTTTCTAAACACGTTCTAAGTGATTTTTCTAGGTTCTATAAGCTCTTGCTTTCACTAAAACACTTATGGGCTTTTGAGTGATTCTTTCAAGCAAGAAGTTTCTTTCAAAGGTTAAGGAAGGAGATGTTCTGAGATTGTTTTTCATCATTCAACCTGGTTTGTTCATTCATATGCATATCATTCACTGGATCATCATGTGTTTTCTTTCCATAAACTGATTGGTTGTAATTTTGTTTACAAATTTGTGTTGTATTGGCTATTTTAATTTTGATTCTTAAAGCTTGGGACTAGAGAAGGGTTCTCTAGCTTAAAGATCAGAGTAGTGTTCTCTGGATCTTTCTCCTTAGATTTCTAACAGGGTTTTAGATTTCTGTTCTTTATATAGTGTTGATAAAGGGGAAGTTGTTGTAAAAGCTTGTAAGAATATTTTTATAATAGTGGAACTCTAACCTAGTGTTGGTTGGAAGAAATGGATGTAGCTTCATGATTTGAAGTGAACCAGTATAAATTGTGTGTTCTTATTTCTATTCTCATCTTAATAATTTTCTTTTATTCTTTGAATCATATTCATTGCACAACAAGTTTGGTTTTGATCTATTGAATTCTTGGACTGAGCTATTTGATTGAGTAAAAGGTTTCTTGGTTTTAAAAGTGATAAAGATCCTGAAAACTCTGATTTGAAATTGATTTTAAAATACTAAGGTTCAACCAATTCACCCCCCTCTTGGTTGTTGTGAAGAATTCCTATTATTTTCAATTGGCATCAAGAGCTGGTTCTTAAGAGTTATTCAAGATCACTAGTTTTCTTCAAAAAGAAAAATGAATATCTCACAAATAACCTTCAAGGAAGGTGCTTCTTTAAACAGACCTCCTATGTTTGAAGGGGAACATTTCAGTTTTTGGAAAAATAGAATGAAAATCTTTATTCAATCAAATGACCCTGGAGCTTGGAATGCTATAGAAAAGGGTCCTTTCAGTCCAAAGAAAACTGTTGCCGATGAATTGATTCCCAAAGAATGGGATGAGATGACTGAAGCTGAACAAAAGGTTGCACAATATGATTTCAAAGCCAAAAATATGATCACCTCTGCACTTTCCTCTGATGAATTTTTCAGGACAGTAAGATGTAAGAGTGCTAAAGAAATGTGATGCTAGAAATTACTCATGAAGGAACTCAAGAAGTTAGGAGATAAAGAAAGCATGCTTTGATCCATGAGTATGAGATGTTCAAGATGAACATCAATGAAAGCATTTCTCAATTGCAGACCAGATTCACTCATATTGTTAACCATCTATTGGGTCTTGGGAAGATCTTTGACACAAAAGAATTAAACATAAAGATCTTGAAGTGTCTAACAAGGCCTTGGCAACCAAAGGTGATAGCAATCAAGGAATCTAAGGATCTATCAAAGATGTCCATGGCTACATTGTTTGGTAAGTTACTTGAATATGAGCTTGAAATGTCTCAACTAACATGTATTGAAGATGCAAAAAAGAAAAACATAAGCATTGCTTTGAAAGCTGCAACTTCAAAAGCTGAAAAAGAAGAGGAAACAAGTGATGAGGATGAAGAAGACAACATGAACTTAGTTGTCAGAAAGTTCAGCAAGTTCCTAAGGAAAAATAAGAACAAGAGGTTCACTAAAGCCAGCAAGAACAACAATAGAAACAACAACAACAACAACAACAACAAGAAGGTTGACAACAACTTTACATGCTTTGAATGTGGTAAACCTGGCCACATCAAATCTGAGTGTTCAATCTACTTGAAGAAACAACAAGGAGAGAACAAGATGAGGAAAGAAGGGAAAGCTAAAAGAGCCTACATAGCTTGGGAAGATAATGAGTCAACTACCTCAGAATCTTCTACTGAAAATGAAGAAGCCAACATGTGTCTCACCTCCACTATCAATGAAGATGATGATGATTTATCAAGTGATGGAGATGAGGTAAATTCTGAACTTGAACAAGCTATTAGTGCTTTCCAATAAATGCATGAGGAAGCCCAAACGCTTGCAAAATCCAATAACAAACTCAAAGGAAATCTTAGATGGCATGTCGCAAAAATAACTGAATTGCAAACTGGGATTTGCAACTTGAAAGAAAACAATGAAATAGTTGTTTCAAGTTACAATTTGAATGGATGTGTGTGTGCCTCTTCCTCTACAAATGTTGATAAGTATAACTTGCTTCAAAAGGATTTTGATGATTATAAACAAAGTTAAGGAGAAAAGTACATGTTACTTTTATCCAAAAACAGTGATTTAATTGATCTCTTGAGAAAGCTTTACAAAGGAAAATGCAACTTGGCTGAAATGTTGAGTGTGCAAAAGTATGCTGGAGATACTTCTGGTTTGGGGTACAAACATGGCTCTAAATCATTTGGAAAAACAGTATTTGTGCCTCCAAAACAGAAGAATCAAAAGTAGCATAAAAACTCAAAGATCAATCAAAGTGCTGCATTTAGAAAACCATCAAAATCTGTCATTTGCAACTATTGTATGGAAAAGGGGCACACATCATACAAATGCTATGCTAGGAGATTCTATGTCCCAAATGGAGATTGCATTTGGATTCCAAAAAGAAAGAAAAATGCTAACCCCTATGGACCCAACCTTAATTGGGTACCTTCCCTTGCATATTGATTTGATTTTTGCACGTATGTCTAAGAGCTAGATCCTCAACATGGTACCTTGACAGTGGATGCTCTAGACATATGACGGGAGACATGTCCATGCTTACAAACTTAACACTTAGAGATGGAGGATATGTCACCTATGGGGATAATAACAAAGGCAAGATTATTGGAGAAGGAAACATTGGAGATAGCTTCAAAACAAAGATCAAGAATGTTCTTTATGTTGAAGGTTTGAAACATAATCTTTTGAGCATAAGTCGGCTGTGTGACAAAGGATTTAAAGTTACTTTCAATAAAGACAGCTGCATGATTTGTGATGGAAAAAGTAATGAAGTTCTTCATATAGGTAAAAGGAAAGGTAACATATACGTACTTTCAATTGATCATGCATTCTTCCATAACACTTCTTGTCTAGTAAGCAAGATTGATGAATTTTGGCTATGGCATAGAAGGGCTAGTCACATAAACATGCACCACATAAACAAGCTTATAAGAAAAGATTTAGTAATTGGGTTGCCCAAACTCAAGTTTGAAAAGGACAAACTTTGTGATGCTTGTGAAAAGGGGAAACAAACTAAGAACTCATTTCAAAGTAAAAACATTTTTTCCACTTCAAGACCACTTGAGTTATTGCACATCGACTTGTTTGGTCCTTCTAGAACAATGAGTTTAGGTGGCAATTATTATGGGTTTGTAATTGTGGATGATTATCTAGATTCACTTGGACTCTATTTTTGAAATCCAAAAGTGATGCTTTCCTTGCATTTAGAAAAATGGCTAACCTTGCACAAAATGAAAAAGGTAACAAAATTATCTCTATAAGAAGTGATCATGGTTGTGAATTCCAGAATGAGCATTTTGAAAAATTCTGTGAAGAGAATGGGATTAAACACAATTTTTCAGCTCCAAGAACACCCCAACAAAATGGTGTTGTGGAGAGGAAAAACAGATCTCTTGAGGAAGGAGCAAGAACACTTCTTAATGAGACAAATTTGCCTAAGTATTTTTGGGTTGATGCTGTAAGTACAGTATGCTACACTTTGAATAGATTACTTATAAGGCCTATTTTAAAGAAAACTCCTTATGAGCTATACAAAGGTAGAAAATCCAACATTTCTCATTTGAGAGTTTTTGGCTGCAAGTGCTTTGTATTAAACAATGGGAAAGAATCACTTAGAAAATTTGATGCTAAGGCGAATGAAGTAATTTTCCTTGGATATTCATTACATAGTAAGGCTTATAGAGTATTCAATAAGAGAACTATGTGCATGGAAGAATCTGTACATGTAATTTGTAATGAGTCTAATCCCTCTAAGGAGGAAAAGAAGTGTGATGTAGATGCAGGCCCAATGGAAGAAGTTATTCAGCTAGATGATTCCTTAAATAAAGAAGAAGAACCAAGTGCTGAAGCAAAACCATCAACCCCTGTTCAAGTGCCTAAAGATTGGAGAACAACAAGAGACCTATCACTTGACAACATCATAGGTGAAGTTTCAAAGGGAGTATCAACTAGATCTTCATTAAGAAACCTATGTTGTAATATGGCTTTTTATTTCTCAAATTGAACCTAAGAATATTGATCAAGCCTTGAATGATGAACATTGGATGCATGCCATGCATGATGAGTTAAATCAGTTTAAGAGAAATGAAGTTTGGAAACTTGTTCCTAGACCATCCTCTCTTAAACCCATTGATACAAAATGGGTTTTTAGAAATAAACTTGATGAAAGTGGAATCATAGTAAAAAATAAAGGTAGATTGGTTGCTAAAGGTTACAACCAAGAAGAAGGCATAGACTATGAAGAAACTTATGCTCCAGTTGCAAGATTGGAAGCAATCAGGTTATTGCTTGCATATGCATGTCTCATGGATTTCAAACTCTTTCAAATGGATGTTAAAAGTGCCTTTTTAAATGGATACATTGAGGAGGATATATATGTTGAACAACCTCCAGGTTTTACTAATTTTAAACATCTTAACTATGTTTTTAAACTGAAAAAGGCACTCTATGGTTTGAAACAAGCTCCTAGATCATGGTATGAAAGATTAAGCAGATTTCTGCTTGAACAATCTTTCACAAGGGGCAATGTTGACAAAAATTTGTTCATCAAAAGGCATGACAATGATATCTTATTGGTTCAAGTTTATGTGGATGACATAATTTTTGGTTCTACTAATCATTTGTTATGTAAGGAATTTTCCTCAGCTATGTAGAAGGAATTTGAAATGTCAATGATGGGTGAATTAACATTCTTTCTTGGACTTCAAGTGAAGCAAATGAAGAATGGAACATTTCTCAATCAATCCAAATATTTCCTTGAAGTTATTCAGAAGTTTGAAATGGAGAAAAGCAAGGATGCTGCAACTCCAATGGCTACATCAACATATATTGATTCAGATGAAAATGGAAAGAAGGTTGATGAGTCTAAGTTCAGAGGAATGATTAGATCTTTGCTATACTTGACAGCTAGTAGACCTGATATAATGCTAAGTGTTTCCTTGTGTGCAAGATATCAAGCAAATCTCAAAGAATCTCATCTTACTGCAGTCAAGAAGATCCTCAAATATCTCAAAGCTACACCAAAATTGGTCTTTGGTATCCCAAAGGTGCTTCAATTAATATTGTTGGATATTCTGATTTTGACTTTGCAGGTTGCAAGCTAGATAGGAAAAGTACAAGTGGCACTTGTCACCTTTTAGGAAGTTCATTAATCTCATGGCATTGCAAGAAACAATCTTGTGTTGCTTTGTCAACTGCTGAAGCTAAATATATCTCAGCTGGAAGTTGTTGTGCACAAAGCCTTTGGTTGAAGCAACAAATGCAAGATTTTGGAGTTGAACTGAATGAAATACCTCTGCTATGTTGTTGCGGTTATTCCGCACACTACGGCAAGTGCATCGATCGTTTCAAGTAATAAAATAGGTAAGTGAGTATCGTTCTCCACAGGGATTGGGGTGAAATTCACAGTAAGATTAATGCAATGTGATTGAAAATAAAACAAAAAATGTTTAAAGAGAATTGTTGTGGATTGCGTGAATGTTTGAATAAAAACAGAAATTAAAATAACAGTAAAATAGTAGAAAGATTACCAATGGAAGAAACAATTGTGGTCAGACACAATTCCTAATGTTCCCTACCTCTTTCACTTAACTGGTTACAACATTTGCTAACTCAAATGATATATCTTTTCTAGTTTAGTAAACCCTAATTCCTTAGCGATTTCACCCTTTAACAAGAATCCTAATTCCTTAGTGATTCCTATCAAGCATGTAAAAGACTATATCAATGGTTTGCTATTTCCAGATTGTTCAGAGAATAAATCTTTTCTAGTTTAGCTAATCCGTAATCCCTTAGTGAATTAACCCTTTAACCTGAATCAAAAACCCAATCCCTTGGTAAATTCTATCAAATTAAGCATGTAAAAGACTATATTATAAGGTTCTGCAGCCACACATCCCTATCCCTAGGTGATGAACAACTGTTATTTTACTAAGGTCAGAAATTAGAATCCCAACGTCCCCATTGCGAATCCTAACCCTCAATACCTAAATAGAATGGCCAATTCTAAATAAGAATAAAACAGTGAAGAACATAGCAAAATAAAACAATCAAGAAATTCTCATTCAATACCAGTCAAGTTACAGAGGAGTTTACATCAGTTCATGGCCTTCCCACAATACACAATTCAGCCTGCCATAGGCTTCAAAGAAACCAAAGCTATCAAATAAAACATGATTCTGCAGTGACCTAGCCTTGATTCTTAACTTCCAAGGGTTTAGAATGATGTATGGAAGTGTGGAGAGGTGTGTAGGTGGTGGTGTGTGTTCTAATTCAGTCCCTAGAGGCAGTTATTTATAGGTGGATTTAATTCAGGTAACAAAGTCTATTTTCTGTGCCAATTTCAAACCAAATCTTCTTAATTCAGGAAACAGCGTGGTTGGCGCGGCTTGTGGCGCGGATCGCGCCAGTCTTTCGAATTCATGGCGCTGGTAGCGCGGGAGTCCGCGCTAATCGCGCGGCTAGCACGAATCAAAGCTGCCTTCAGACCTTCTGCCGCGGATGGCGCTAGACACCGCGCGGATCGCGCGGGAACTTCGAATGGATGGTGCTACTGGCGTGGACATGGCGCGACTGGCGTGGAGTCTTCGACCAATGTGGATTGAATGCGAATTTCGGAATAATGCTCAAAAATTTCCAAAGCGCTATGACCGTATTTGTGGTTGCTGGGGACAGCAACTTATAAATCTGGGAATGGTTACGCATTATTTCGCAAATCACAATCAAGAAACAAATGAAGTCTAACAGAACCCTTTCAAAAAATTTTTTTTCTAAAAATAAGCAGCACACAAAACTTTTTCAGATTAAAAGCGAATGAACTTAGTAATGGATAGGATTCATGGATGAAGCTTGATGAAATGAAACATAACATGGACTGCATAATGCATGATTGGAATTTGATTGTTGGTATGAGAAATGAATGTTGAAGTTGAATTGATGCTTGAAATGTAGTCAAATGAGATGGACTTGAGTTCTAACACCTGCAAGGTTTTGAGCCAAACACGGTAAATTCTTTCCGAGAGACTCCGGTTTCATTGTACTCTAGAACTTGAATTGTTTCTCTGGATGCAGGTATGACTTGAGATGATTAAGGCACATTTTTCTTCTTTAACCAGGGCCAAAGTGACTAACCTTCAGTTATTTTTCCAATTGCACCTTATTTGAGCTCAAGCCTTTCATTTCAAAATGTCCCAAATCAAAAGCTATATCCAAATGATCAAATCCCTGAGGCTAGAGAAAGTTGATTTAAGTCTATGACAATGGAAACACAAAGGAATTGTTCATCAAAGTATCAAGAAACTCAAGAAAATCCAATATGTGGTGAAGAACAAGAATGAATAAGCATGAGTCAAGTTGGAGGTCAATGGATCCATCAATTGAAAAATTGTGAAGCTGCAGTAATTTTTATATTATTTATATAATGTTTTGATTGTTTTAAAAAAAAAAAGAAAAAAATCAAAAAGAAGTTTATTATTCAGTTTTATATTAGAATAAAGTCCCAGGTTGTGAAAAAGAAGGCAAGAAGCATGTTATAGATTTAAAGTACTGGATCTAGTCTATCATTGAGCTACTTTTCCAAAAATTATCCTACCTTTAGCCCAACCACATTACAAGCCGGAAAGACCTTTTGATCAAGTCATAATTGTGACTGTTGAGAATATCTTCAAGCTTATGGTAGTGCTGTGATTTTGTTGAGTAAGAGGGTAATTATAGCTTTAAACACTTGAGTGAATGAGTGACTAAACACAAATATGTGAGAAAAACTCAAGTGATTCTCGTTGTTGATAGCATTGAAAGTGCCATGAATAGCTTTGACTTGAACTGATCATACATAGCATGATTATTCTAGGATTGTAAGCTGTGGTTTGTGTTTGATTGTTGATTCTTGCTTAGTCTTGAATTCTTTTTGTTGCTGGGGACAGCAACTTTCAAATCTGGGAATTATTTGATGTGTTGCAAACACATCTTGTTTTTAGTCTAGTTTTAGGTTAGAATTTAATTAAATATGTAGGAAAATAGAATAGAATCAGTTAAGTTTGATATTTTAATTATTTTAAGCTTATTCAATACCATTTAAGCATTTGCAGGCCAAAAAGAGGAGCTCAAGAGCAAAGAAAAGAAGAAGTCAAGATTTGAAGTACCGCGCGGATAGCGCGGGAGCCCGCGCCATCAGCGCCAAGTGGGAAAATGAAGATTTGCTCTCGAAGGTCTCACGCCATCAGCGTGGGAATCCACGCGACTAGCGTGGACAAGCCGCAAGCATGGCGCCATTAGCGCCAAAAGCCGCGCCATCAGCGCCATGAACACAAGCCAGTCCAATTGATTCGACCAAGCCACGCGAGTCGCGCCTATCTCGCGCCAATAGCGCGAGAAGCCCTGCACCAAGATTGAAGACTCGAACATTTCGCGTTGTCTGCGCGGAATCTCACGCCACCAGCACCATGCTTTCTAACAACCCGCGCTGTTAGCGCGGGATCGTGCGCTGATCGCGCCAAGGAGATTTGTTGTCTGATTTAAAAAGATTTGTTTTGAAATTATCATGGGCTATGGGCTTAATTACTGTAATTAAAAGATTCTATATATATGAGGCCTCTGAGCATCATGAATATCCATAGATAGACAGCCAGAATCCATCTGATATACATTGAGAAATATAGTTTTAGCTTTCTAAACCCTAGAAATCAAGATTCAAAACCAGAGTTCTGCATAACCATGAATTATTCATCTGCTTTGGTGTTCTTGAGGCCTATGGCTGGCTAATTCTTGTATTGTGGGAAGGCCATGAACTGATGAGTTATCCTCTGTAATTTGACTGGTATTGAATGCATATGTTTTGATTGTTTTAATTCTTTTCTGTTCTTATATTTTATCTTATTTGAAATTGATCACTTCAATTAAGTATTGAGGGTTAGGACTCGCAATGGGAACGTTGGGGTTCTAATTTCTGACCTGTTAAGAATAACATTCATTCTTCACCTAGGAATAGGGATGCGTGAGTGTGGATTTTATAATATGTTCTTTACATGCTTAGACTGATAGATTTCACTAAGTAATTAGGTTTTCAATTCAGTTTAAAGGGTTGATTCACTAAGGAATTAGGGATTAGCTAATATTGAAAAGACTTGTTCTCCGAGCAATCATAACACGAACCCATATGATTTATTCTTTTAATGCTTAGCTTGACAGAATCACTAAGGGTTTAGGGTTCTCGATCGAATTAAAGGGTGAAATCACTAGTTACCTAGGATTTACAACTATAGGAGAGATTTATCATATGTGAACTTTAAAGTAACAATCCAGTCAAGTGAAAGAGGTAAGACTCAGAAGGAATTGCGCCTGACCACAATTATCACTCATTTGGTAATCTTTTCAACTGTTTACTGTTTTCTTTAAATTTTGCTTTCACTCAACCAAACAACTTTTTCTCAACTTTAATTGTTTTTACTTTCAATCACAATCAATTCATTATTACTGTGGAATAAATCCAATCCCTGTGGAGACGATACTCAACTTACCTAACTTTATTACTTGTAAACGATCGGTGCACTTGCCGTAATCGCACAACATTCCTCCCTCCAGAGACCTTTGGACTTGTCAAGTCTAGTGCGAAGGGCTCGGAGAATGATTCTGTTTGCTGCTTCCACCTGACCGTTAGTCTGGGGGTGTTCAACAGATGTGACCAAGTGTTTGATATCTAATCGTGTGAGGAAGTCTTCGTAAGTCTATGCCTTGAACTGCGTATCATTGTTAGTAATGATAACATAGGGTAGATCATATTTGCATATGAGGTGCTACCAAGTGAAGGTTTCGACTTCGCTGGTTGTTATCTCTCGTAGTGGCTTTGCCTCAATCCATTTGGTGAAGTAGTCGATTACTTCTAACATAAATTTGATCATCCCTGAAGCTTTAGAGAATGGTCCCAGGATGTCCATACCCCACATAACAAAAGGCCATGAAGAAGACATGGTATGAAGGTTGTCAGGGGGAATTCGTGGGGTGTCTGCAAACTCTTGACGCCTTTTCATTTCCGTGTGAACTTCAAGGCACTAGTCCTGAGGGTTGGCCAGTAGTATCCTGCTCTTACTACCTTGGTGGCTAGGGAATGTCCTCCTGTATGGAGTCTGGAGATCCCTTCATGAAGTTCTCTCAGGACGTAGTCTGCCTGTAAGTTGTCCAGACACTTGAGTAGAAGTGAGGTCAGCCCCCTTTTAGATAGCTCGCCATCAATGATGGCGTAGTAGGTGGCTTTCTGTTTTAGACAACGGACCTCATTTTCATTTGTGGGGAGTGTTCCCTTTAGGCAAAAGTTTCTGTAGGGGGTCATCCAATCAGGTTCCTTCAATTCAACAACCATTTACAGCTTGGGTGTCAATGGTGGGTTTATGAAGTGTTTCTTGGATGATTGTTTTGACGTGCCAGATCTTTTTGGTACTGGCCAGTTTGGTTAGCAAGTCGTCCCTAGTGTTACTCTCTCATGGTATGTGGCAAATCTTAAACCACTCGAAGCTGTCAATTAGTGTTTTGGCTAAATGGTAATATTGGAGGAGTATGGTTTCTTTGGTTTGGTACTTGTCTGCTATCTGTCCCTGGACGAGTTGAGTCGAAGTAGCATTTCAGATATTGAGCCCTAACCTCTTTTGCGAATTTGAGTCCTGTTGTGAGTGCCTCGTACTCAGCTTGGTTGTTTGAGGCTTTGAAGTTAAGCTTGAGAGCTTGTTCCAGCGAGACGTTGTCAGGTCCTTCAAGTATGATGCCTGCTCCACTTCCCTGTACGTTGGATGCTCCGTCCACGTAAAGGTTCCACCAGTCCGGGATGGACTTGTCTTTTCCTGCAAATTCTGGGAGGAAGTCTGCCATAAATTGTGATTTCATGGGACCTAGTGGTTCATATCGAATGTCAAATTTTGATAGTTCGACTGACCATGCCACCATCCTGCTTCAGTTCTTGTTTTCGTAGTACCTGTTTGATGGGATAGTTAGTCTTAACTATCACTTGATGACTTTGGAAGTAAGGCCAAAGATGTAACGCCTCTCTTTTCTCACTCGTGCTTGATTGATTTTAATTAAAATTTCGTGTCCACTTGGCATTAAAATTAGATTAGTATAAATTTTTCACGAAAATTTATTTCTCTTTGCTTGTTGATTTTATGATTCGTAAGTAACATAAATGATTATCCTTACCACGATTTATTTATAATGAGAAGTATAGTTAAATATAACAGTCCGTGTACAGTCATCCAAAATAAAATACAGACCACTAACAACATAGTTCCATACGAATTACATAGCTCCAAAAAGCAGCAACTTCAAAAGATATCATCCATACATCAAGTCAAAACACAACATACAATTCATCCAAGCTT
>PYAF01003459.1:204442-216078 GCA_007407185.1 Glycine tomentella
TTGGTCTTTTGCCTCAGGGACCTATCTGTCATTCTTGCAATTGTCCAAGGATATTTTGGTAATTTCTCCTAGTAAATATCTTAAAATATCTAGGGATACATTGGTCCTTTCCAGAATTGTTCAGGACAAAATTGTCATTTTCACCCTAGGGGTATAAACGTCATTTTTGAAATTGTTCAGGGGCATTCTTGTCATTTTATCTTAAATTTTTCTACTGTCTTTCATTAACATTTTACTCTTAGTAATTGTCTGTAATTCCATAAATTTTTGGGGTGTTACAAAAGACGTCTGGCGAAGGTGACCAGTGCCAAAGCTATCTTTTCAATCATCTAATAGCGTTTCTCAGCGTCATGTAGCATGTAGCTGTGAAGTAGATAGGGAGTTCGTGCTTCCCTTCTATTTGGGCAAGTGTTGAACTGACACCGTCGTCTGCTACTGAGAGGTATAAGAGCAATGGTACTTGTTGTCGGAGTCGACTCAAAATAGGTGGTGCAGCAATTGTCTTTTTAAATGCCTCAAAAGCCTACTCGCAAGTATTATGCCAAACGAATGGTTTTGTCTTATGAAGCAACTTGTAGAAATGTTTAGCTTTCTTAGCGAGTTTCGGGAGGAATCTTGACAAGGCTGCCAGTCTTTCGTTCAGCTTCTGAACATTGTTGACGTTGATCGGGCTGTGCATCTGTAAGATGGATGAGCATTTGTCCGGGTTAGCCTCAATTCCTCAATGTGTGATCATGAAACCAAGGAATTTGTTGTTGCTCACCCCGAACGTGCTTTTTTCAGGATTGAGACGCATGACATACTTCCGAAGCTCTTCAAATACCTCTTCAAGATCTGCCACATGTCGGGCTACACTTTGGGATTTGACGACCATGTTGTCCACAAAGACCTCAATGTTGCGTCCTATTTGTTTTCTGAAGACGCGGTCCATTAATCATTGATATGTGGCTCCTGCGTTTTTGAGACCAAAGGGCATGACCCTGTAGCAATAGTTGGCATCTTCAGTGATGAAGGTCGTCTTTTCTTCATGTAGGACGTGCATTCTAATATGATTGTAACCAGAATATGCATCCAAGAAGCTTAGGATGTGAAACCCGGATGCCCCGTCGACCAGTCTGTTGATATTGGGGAGCGGGTATGCGTCTTTCGAGCATCCCTTGTTGAGGTTTGTGAAATCTATGCACATGCGCCACTTGCCACTGTTCTTTTTGACCATGACAACATTGGCGAGTCAGGTGGAGTATCTAACTTCTCTGATAAAATTGGCTTTAAGCAGCTTGTCCACTTCCTGTTTTATTGCTTTTCGTCTTTCTTCTCCCATATTTCTCTTTTTTTGTGCTATTGGCTTGGCCTGTGGGCATATTGCCAGCTTGTGGCATATGACGTTGGGGTCAATACCTGGCATATCAGATGGTTGCCTAGAACAGAGATGTATTCTTGCAGAGTACGTCTGCTATATGTCTGTACTCATGGCTAGTGAGCTCTTTGCTAAGCTGCATACACTGTCCGGGTTTAGGCCAGAGTTGCAGCTTGACCAGTTCTTCAACCGACTTTGGTCCTTTGTCGATCTTGTCATAGCATGGATCCACGTTGATGGTGTCGTTATGGTCAGCTGCGTAGACCATCAGTGTATAAGGAGTAAATTCTCTGTCTATGTTCATAACTTGGGTGGTACCCCCCGAAGTGGTACGATGTCTGTCTGATCTTCTATCGGGCGGATATGGTACCACTTTAAGGCTTTTCACATAGCATTGTCTAGCCTGTTTCTGATCCGCTTTCACAGTGACAATTTCCCTCGTCATGGTGGGAATTTCATCTTCAAATGAGGCGAAGAGACGATAGCCCCCAACTCGTTCAAAGTTTTTCTGCTAATAAGGGCAAGGTATAATGTGTCCGCGTCTATAATATTGTACCTGACTGTAAAGCTCCTGGAAAGTGAACCTTGATCAAATGTGGTCAACAGGTCGACATATCCTAGGGTTTCTACCTTTTCTCCTACAAAGCCTATGAGTGGATCTGGGTGAGGCTGCATAGTGCTTGACGAAATCTCCAATTTCTGATTTTTTTTATATAGAACATCAGTGGAACTGTCCTGATCAATAAGTACTTTTGTCAATTTGAAATAGGCGATTATGAGGGAAATGACCATGGGGTCATCTTGGTTTATAGGGTTGATTCCCTCAAAATCAGTGTCAGTGACCGTGATGGGAGGTAGACTTTGCAGTGGGGGAGCATCGACATAGTTTATGTCAATGTCTCGGATGGAGTGCAAATGTATTTTGCGAGACTGATTGGATGATCCTCCATATGAGAAGCCACCTACGATGGTATTAATCACACCACGAATGTGCTGGGCAGGTTCCTCTTCTCATTGGTGAAGGGGTTGACAGTCGCGTTCGGGTTTTGAGCAGCTTCATGTTGAAGGCTTCTTCCATGATCGTGGTGTGATTGACCATCAGGGGAGTATATCTGTCGAACCTGGGTCCTTTTGTAAGGAGTTATGGCTTATGTAGCTATCGTTTCTTGTCGGCCTTGTGGGGGTCGACTCTGATGGATATTTCATTCTTCTCTCACTTTTGTCCAACCTGTCGAACTTCATTTCTAAACTTGGACATTTCTTCCATCTGTATGTATCCTTTGGCTCGTTCACGTATTCATCCATGCTAGAAGGAGGTTTTTTGCATAGACTATCTATGAACTTGCCTGGTCGAAGGGCTAACATCATGGAATGTAGTGCTACCTTGGGATTGAGGTTTTTGATCTGGGCGGTCAAATGTCCAAAACGGAGAGGCTCATCATCTGCTTGGCGTAACGTCGCAAGTGCAGTGGAGGTTAGCCTGTGGGTCCGACAGGTCGCATATTGTGCGTTAAATTTTTTGACAAAGGTGTCGAAGCTGTGAATGGACAGTTCAGGGAGGCTGTCATACCATGCCAATGCTGCCCCTTTTAAAGATGTGGGGAACACTGGACATAATATGGCATCGTTGTTTGTGTCAAGGTTTGCTTGTGAGAGGAAGGGATCAAGGTGTTTGTCTGGGTCGGTAGTGCATCATACCTCTCTAGGGTTAGAGGTTTCCAACCGAATGGAATTTCAACTTCCCTGATGCGGTCGACATGAGGATTGTGCCGTGTGTTGCGCCTCTCCACTCTATAGCCCTATGTTGAACTATGAACAGACGGAGGGTTGACATGTTGGTGAGAATGTGATCCGCCTTACGTCTGTAGGGTTAGAGGTTTCCATTTTTATTTTTTTTATTTAACACATACAAAGACGATTTTTAAGAGATAACCGTCTTCGTTTGTTGACATACAAAGACGGTTTCAATAAAAACCGTCTTTGTTTCCATTTTAATTTTTTTCTATTTAACACATACAAAGACGGTTTTTAATAGATAATCGTCTTCGTATGTTGACATACAAAAACGGTTTTTCCTTAAAAAATCATCATTGTTTCCATTTTAATTTTTTTGTTTTTTTATTTAACATATACAAAGACGGTTTTTAAGAGATAATTGTCTTTGTATGTTGACATATAGAGACGGTTTTCCCTTAAAAACCGTATTTATTTCTATGTAAATGTTTTTTATTTGTTAATTTGTTTTAAAACCTTTTTTTTATTAAAAAAAAGTTAGAAAGAACAATCCCACAGTAATCAATTGAATTAAGCTTCCTTAATATAATTAGACCAATTTGACCACACCTTAACTAATATATGCATATGGCTCTTAGTCTAACAAGAAACACCATCATCCATGGCCATGCCATATCTACAATATTAGTATGAAAACTACAGTTTTAAGCAAAGTCTAGAAATTACATCTATTTTAACCAAATGGAAAGATTGCTAATAGTTTGTGTGATTCAAGAATCTTTTCCACATATTTGTTGGCTCTAATGATATACTCCAAATATTCTAGAAAACTTTCATCGTAAGGCCCTTGAGCTTTTGTTTTCATAAGTGAAATCTGGTCAACTTCACCCTAATAAGAAAGAGATCAAACATTAAAAGAGGTATATATAAACAGTTCCTACAAAAACTAAAAAGGATCAAATAACAAATACCAAACCTGAAGAATAAGAAACCTATTATTGTCAATGTCAATTCCTTTCCCTTCTAGTTTCTTAGTAATCACAAAATCACACCAAAAATAATTAAAATATATAAGTGGGGGACAACCCTTCCCTTACAAGTCGGTTTTGTAGGGTTAAATTAGGACCATGACTCACATTCTAACAATAACATACAAAAGTAGCATACTAAAGGTGGCAACTGAGAATCAAAAGTCTTCCTCAATAGAGTAATATAGTCTACCCTGGTTATAGTCCTAACAGTACTAAAGAACTAACCTTATCCTCAGTTTTGATCAATCTCATTCTTGAAAGTCTCAAACGAACAGCTGCTAGGAATCTCAAGGCATTTCCACCACAAGTGACTTCTTCCACAAATCCACATTCCTTGGCTGATTTTGGACTCAATGTAATCTGCACATGAAAGACAGTATTGAATGATAAGTCTAACGGTTTTTTGGTATATGTTATAATCAACATTCAAACTACAAGGTGCTCAAAAGTTCAAGTAACAAGGCTTTAACCTAATTAATGAAAACAATGAGAGTTCGAGAGTGAGATAATGAATAATGAATTTTCTGCATTGCTTGAGTCATCATTCATGATTGTAAATCTCGATTAGTGCTAACTCCTAATTGATCAAGTCTGTATTTGGGGATGAGGGCAGCAACCTGGAGTGACAAAAACATGTTATATTCATGTGAGAGTAAAATGAAAGATGAAATCTATACAAATATATAGAAAATATGTTATGAATGAATATTTTAGGGCATCTTTATTTTTTTTACTCAAATTTAAGGCATCTTTGATTACCTCTTGGGAGTGGCTTTCATATTTCATTTGTTTCCTTATGTTACTAGAATTGGGAGTATAATTTTAGTATAAATAAATAAGAGTCGATATTTTGTATTTTATATCAAATCCATATCAATTTCAGATTATTCTTTAGCTTATTCTCTATTTTCTTTCTTCTCCGCCTAAATCCTACAATTTCAAAAAAATGAATAGGAGGATGTATAAAAATTGTCTAAATACTTGGATGAAAGTCATTTGCTACTGCAATTGGGGGCAACACTCTTATTTCTTGACAGTCAGGCACTGCTATTGGATCTCATGACAGATTCGATGCAATTGAATTTCAGAAAAATGTCTATTTTGCTAAACTAATAAGAGTGTCACCTCAATACGGGGATAATTAACTGGTGGAGAGAATTTTCTTCTCCTTTTTCTAAAATGGTTGCAGACTATTAAGGCATGTTCAACACGAGTTATGAGAAAAAAGGCAGCATGGTTTTGATAAAAACAGTGTAATCTAAATCCACCTCACTTGACCAAATCCTCATGCAATATAATAGGTGTTAAAGACAAAATACAGTAACATACACAATCAATCACAATCACATCAACAACACCACTTTTTAGAAATGTATCAACCATGCTTAACAAATTTTTAGCACAATCAGGATGTGATATAAGAAGCTTTTAAGTATCTACGCCCATAGATTCCATAAGTGAGAAGTCCAATGCATTTTCCACATCAAGATATGCACAATATCCTGCCAACAGAATAGACAGAAACTATCAAATTGAAAGCACATTATAAGCTAGACACCACTATCAATTTTTTGTGCCCCGTTTGATTTTTTTTTGTTCCGTCCCTGCACACAATAGTATTCCTTGAGTACTCATAACAACAATATCCCTCAACTATTTACCACTATAAATTCAGTAAACATAAGAATTGTGTGTACAATCCACACAATAAAATGAATGAAGACAAACCACACCAATTGGCAATTGCACTGAGTTGTGCATTACTGTTGTAATTTGTAATCCACCACTAAGTGAAATTCAAAATAAAGAAATGCAATTTTCAAACTAAACGAAGTTCAAATTGCAATCTAAAAGCATTTATATGCATCAATAAACAGAAAGCCAGAAAGGAACCTATCAATGGTTGTTCTAGTGAAAATGATGGGTAAGTATCTTGAATACTTCCTAGCACCAAATCGCTCTCCAAGCCACATTATTTTCATCGAATCCTTGAGACCAAAGCTTCCCATAACTGACATAAATCTTTTAAAAAAAATCATTTGATACCATGTAGACTGTATGATCTAGAAGAAATGCAAAGTACAAAATAATTCCGATAGGATGGAAAAGTGCAAAGAAATATATGAAAACTTAGAAAACATGACTTTAAGTCTTCAAGTTCGAACTAAAAGGAGAGAACCATTACTTGAAGAACTTTTAAGGTTGGGCAAGGTAGGCATTGGTAGCAGTCCTCCACAAGAGAAGTTAATATGCATTCATATGTCTTCTCAATTCTCTTCGGAGAGATTCTTCATGTCTAATGAAACTTTCAATCACCTTGCTAAGATCAAATGTTGTAATTCTAGCCGTCTCTAGTACTGCAGGGAACAACATTGTTACAACTGCAGAAAGCAACCACATTGCAAACCAGATAATTCAATCAAATTATGGCATGTTAGACTAGCACATATTAGTGAGAAGGGATTAGAAGAATTGCATAAGCAAGGCTTATTAGAAGGAACTAGTTACAAGAAACTGGATTTATGTGAACATTGCTTATATGGAAAACAGAAAACGGTGAAGTTTCCATAAGTGCAGTCTGAGACACCACATTTGGTGCATAACCATCCTTATTCATCAAGCCTAAGACATTTTCGGCACCATTGAAGTATCCTAGCTTCCCATAAGTCGTGATAAGCATGAAGAAAGACAAATAAGATGAATTACCTGAAGAAATTGTAGGTTTGTCGGTGTTCGAACAGTCTGATACATCCATTTAATAGAGACTTCTCTCAATAGATGTCCTTCCATACATGCAAACCTGAGAATCAAACTACTAACCATATGCTTAGTTAAGGAACATGACTATCTACTAACCATATTACACTATGTTGACTCAACAATTAAAACATAAATATAATAGATTACTTTATTATGAACTTTGCAAATCATCAAAAATAGACATATATATGCTAGGAGAAAAAAATCAAACAGATAGATTTGAGTTGAAAACAAGAACAAGCTCAGAACAAAGTGAGAAAAAGCAAGTAAATCAATCACCTTTCCCTGTCCACCTCTGGCATTCTAACCACTGGGTGCTTCATTCGACCTATAATATGACCATTCACTCAGGGTGGCCTTGCCTAAAATGATAGCACTGACATTTCTTAGCCTGGTTACTACACTTGCATCTCTAGGCACCACAGAGCCCAGAAGTGCAAAAGAGCCTGAAGTCGTGCTCATCTTATCCTTGGTTGCAATGTTGTCCTTAACCAAAATGGGTATTCCATGCAGTGGTGAAAGAGACCCTGATGCCTTAGTCTTTCTCTCATGGTCAACTTTGTCAGCTTGTGATAGTGCATCTGGGTTCAACTCCAACACCACTATCAGAACTGGGTTAGAGGTTTGTTTTTGTTTGTGGTAGAATTCAACAAATTGCCTAGAGTTTAATTGGTTTCTCTTGAAAGCAAGTTGGAGATCATAGACAGTTGCCTCTTCGATTGAGAATTCCTTGGTTGTGGTAGTTGGTAAAAATAAGACAAAGTGACTAGATGGATTAGGAAAATGAGTTGGAAAAACAAAGAGAAACTTTGTACTATGTTGCAAGCCACGAAAGCACCAACATATTATACTATTCAATTAACTGCATTTTTTTGAATGCCATTGTTCTGTATTTATGTGCTTCTTAATCATTATGAAAAATAAAGGTTAAATTAAGAGAGCATTTGGGTTGTGCTTGTGCTCTGCTGCTTTTACACGAAGCTGAGGGCAATGGAGGTAAGAAAAAGGAACAATACATTAAAAATGTCTCATAAGCTTATAGATGATATGAGCACATGGTCAAACCACACTCATAGAAGCAATCAAAAGCCAAATAAAACATTTCAGACCCATATTATTGCCAAAGAAATGTGGATTCTTGTACCAGTATTGACACCAGAATCGAAGTTCCCCATTGTCACCCCTGTTTTTCTCCACAGTTTTGTAGCATTCAAATCCAAGATATGCTCAGGTACTCCGCTTTCAACCTAGCTTCACAAAGTTGTTTCACCTTCCCTTTTAGCATTTCTAACTCTTAAAATAAGTTAATACTATTACTAACATGTAGCATATTAAATGAGGCCTATCACACTCATCAACAACTACATAAAAGTTGCATCCATGCACCTTAACTTCAAAAGGTGCATTGAAGAGGTCACCCTATATGCGTAGTTTGTTAGATGATGAAGCCAATTTATCTTATAAGTGGTTAAAGATTGCATACCAATTTATCTTATAAGTAGTGAAATAATTTATTGAACTTCAAGACTCACATAAGTATTGTTGTCCACTCCCCTGGCGCCAACTTCACCACCTCACATAAGTATTCAAAGCCTTTTCCATTTCTACCAAGGATAGCACGCTCCTGCAACATACAAGACTAGCATAAGTATCTCAGAAGCTTGTTCAGATATTGCTACTACCTGAAACAAGAATCCATCCAAATCCATGTTACCATTACATACAGTCCAAAGTTGTATAATAATTTTATCCACAAGAGTATTCAATTTTGGTAGGGCCGTCATCAATTAGATCTTGAGTCTGATATCATATATGTTACTGGTACCTGTAATGGCATAAATTTTAGATCAGAGCAGTTCCTTAATTATGTCTTCTTCCTGTCAACATAAAAAATATGTTGTTTCTTCTCAAATCTCTTTTCTTTCCATTAACTGCTTCCCAATATGATAAATTTAGGTCAAGTAACTATAAATAAATAATCAAAATTTAAAGTCATATAATAACTTAAAATAATTATGTGACTTGATTTAGAAAAAGACATTCTTCTTGTGATTCTTGTGGACCCCACAACCACCAAAGAATGTCTCAGCCGTAAGCCTCTCAAATCATGCACCAAGTTTCAAACTCATGTCTCGTCATGATGTTGCCTAATTGCACTTCATTGATCTTTGATCCCAAACCCTCCATCTCTCTCTCAAGTCTTAACAGTTAACACTACCCATCAATTACCAATCCTCTATATACATGTTTTAATTTATTGCTTAGTGGGAAAACCATTTCATAGGGACTAGTAAAACCAGAACTTTAAGATTGATTCTAATGGAAAGGTATGAAAATTGGCCAAGTGCTTCAATAAAAGGCATGGACTCAATATCCCTGCATGAAAGAAAAGTCATTTCAAATGGATTTTAAAAATATAGACTATCCCACCAAGTGGAAAAAGGCATGTTGGTGGTTGTTTCAGAATATATAAGTTCTAGAGTTTTCAAAGAAACGAAAATATCAATACTATTTTCTCTCACTTTGCCAACAAAAAGTTGCTTTCAATTTCTAGCTTTCAATTTCAATTTCTAGTTTTCTAGTTTCCCTACATCTGTTTTGTGTGGAACAACATACAAATAAAGCAAAAAACCAAAAAATGAAAATCAAGGCACCAACCACAATTACAAATAGCTTCAAAGAGTAAAAATCAGAATGATTAAACATACCTGTACAGTCTTCCCAACATAATCTCCTCTTCTTTCCTTCTCAATAACAGACTATAAACATCCATAACAAAACAATAAGAAACATAAGGCACACCTGAACAAAAAGAAAGAAGAAAACATCGAAAGGCAATGAACTCACCTGGTATATTTTTCCAGTAGTGATATTATTGTCACGAGTTAATTTGATATCCAAGAAACACTCATAGTTTCCAAGATCAAGGTCAACCTTCAACAAACAAAAATAAAGAATAAAAATGACAATCAAAAACTTCAAAGAAAAACAATTGCAGTTGTCCTCTTTTACCATAACTGAAATCAGAAACATACAAAAGGCAAATTTAGATTTAGTTTCAAAGTAAAATGAGAAAATGAAAAAAACAAGGGAAAACAACATGGGTAGAGAATGTCTCCTTCTTGAAATTCTTCAAATAGGAAAAAAACACAAAACCCTTTTCAGAAGAGCACATATATGACGTAATTGAAACCCAATACCCTAAAAATATCTCCAATGGAAACTAGGTTCCAAGCAAATCAATGAAAGACATACATACCTGTTGAAGGTCACAGCTTTCACCAAGGGAACGAGAGTCAGGGATGGCTGGGTAAAGAGACATGAATTGAAGGAAGGAGACTGAGGCTCGAGCATGCAAGGGAGTGAAACTAGGACATGTAGAGTAACGCTGGGTATCTACACAATAACACTATTGTTTCCTCATTTAATTTTAATTTATTGTTACAAATAACGACGTTTTGAAGAATAACCGACTTCGTTTAGTTAAAAAAAAATCACAAAAAATGCCACCGATTATGAATTCAAGCTTTTCGTATACGGTTTTTGTAATACCTGTCTTTCTTTTTAACCTCATATTTACGATAATGCTACCGCATAGCATACTAAGACGGTTTCCATAGACCCGTCGTCGTATGTGCGTCGTGAAAGGCTATATTTCTAGTAGTGGCTGATAAGTGCCCTAATTCAGTTAAATTCATGTTTCAAATGCAGTCACTTATCTTTTGATTTCAGAAGATTTGATTATAAATTTGCCCTAAACCTAGTTAAATAGCACCTAGTGCTTGTATAAAAGATATTGTTCATATTTTGGAAGATTAATCCAATCATGCTTTGTATTTTGATAGATTCTGTGGATTTCCGAGGCTTCTAAATAAGCAAAGCAAGCAAGGAGGGCTTACATAGCAAACATGGGAGGTGTTACAAGCAATCCAGGCCCAAAATCCATCAAAGCCCATAGAATTCTTCATGGTTAAGGCATTAACTTGCCCAGGCAACCAAACTATGTGTATTTGGCTCGCTCGGACAAGCTCCAAGTACCAAGGAGATAGACATTAGCTCGCCTAGGCGAGCAAAACATGAAGAAAATGGTCGCCTGGGCGAGTGAAGCTTGCAAGAGGAAGATTTCTATAAATAGCCAACGAATTTGAGAGGAAAAGGCATCCCATTTGCTTTCTTTTACTTCCTTAGCTTGTTTCTTAGTTTAGGAACTTAAACAATAGTATTAGGTAGATTAAGAAAGTGAGAGAAGTGAGGATTAGTGTGGAGACTCTGTCGGAAAGAAGGGGTGATGGGGCCCTTCGTCAAATCTTCCCGTGAGGAGGTTCTGTCCACTATGAGTAGCTAGCTTCTCTGAGGATTCGATGTAATCTTCTTAACCGTACGCATCTCTTTTAATATTTATTTATGCATGAATCATTTCTATTCCTTGTTGGTAATTTCATTTTGTGCTTAATGCTTGGTTCTACTTGATCATTAGTTTCATGAATTTAATCCTAAGTGAGACTGGAAAGTAATCTTAGGGTTTGAACTGAATGATTTTACTCATTACGTTACATTGCTAGGAATAGGGCATAACGTTCTGATTGCATAAAGCATGCAATTATAATTCTTAATGTTGGGGTATTTACTTCATATGCGAGGAATCGATATTCGGTAGATATCCTTAGAACTCGAATGCGAGGGATCGATTCGAGGTAAAATAGTGTGCATCGATAAGGATAGATGATGGTTTATGCATGGTAATATTAATTGGA
>PYAF01003460.1:3392-29058 GCA_007407185.1 Glycine tomentella
ATGTATGTTTAATATTTACAGCCATTAGATAAAGCTCACTACGTTTCATCACTTGTTTTTCAGAAATTTAAATGAACTTTAATTTAATTATGGGTTATTACTACATTTTTGAAAATTAAAAGAAATGAAAAAGGAAGAAAAAAATTTTATGCGTAAAAATAAATAAGTAAATAAGTAGAAATGAATTAGGCGTAACAAATGCAGCAGAAAATGTCATCCCAGTAGGTGTCACACCAACAATGTCAAGTAAAGCAAGTCTATACCTGTTTGTTTTGTATGTACTGTCTGTCAAGAAGACCATATGATATGCATTGCTCAATTTCATTGCATCTAGGTGTGTCCAAAATAAGTCACGTACTACATTTTCTTCTTTCATTCTATGCCAATGAATATACATGTCGTGTTCAAGAAGTTTCATTAACTATTGCATTTCAGTATTATTACCTCTTATATGCGTGCGGTATGCATATCTTGCATTGTATACTTTCTTCAATGTTGTATAATTATTGACATTGTGCTCCTTTAAAGTTAAAAGAATATTATTTGGTTTCACCATCGACTTTGTCATATCAGCAACAATAGTCTTCTCCTCCTCAGTTAGTCGACCAACATATGCGTGTCCAAATAATGACTTAGCCAAAGTATGATTATGACTGCCACATATTAGCTTCACTATCCAACCTTCACCTCTTGGGACGGGTTTTGCTCTCAGCTTAAACGGACAATCACATTTTCTACTGCTAGTCATTGTAGGTACAAAACCTTTTTTCAATGATCTATACATTTCACTCCTTTGACAACCAATTAAAACATATGATGTTGTTCCTAGCTTTCCATTTGCCATGCTACTCCTCATTAAGACAGCTACAAAATCATAATCATATGCAACACCAAGAGCCCATTTCAATACATTCTCACGGGAAAGGAACACCTACAAAAATGGAACATTCATCTTTTACTATGATTTGTATACTCATTCATTTAACAACTTTAATTACAAATATATACCTCAAACGTATTGAAAGTTGTTGAACAATCAACTGAACAATTAACATATTCAAACGCATAAGCTTCTTCTCCAATATCTTCCTCCATATTAATTTCTTCAGACATAATATTGTCATATATCCACTCGTCGTTATCTATCTTAACAAATCAAAATAAAATTTTTTCATTGACAAACCATACACATAATAATATTAAAAAACATACAGATTCATGCATATTATAAACAACTAAAATATTTTTAAAATTATATTTAAAATTTTTTAAACTATTTATGAAACATACAGATTACTCAATCTGTATAGGTCATACGGATTGACTAATCCATAAGGTCATACAGATTACTTAATCCATATGACCTATACGGATTGAGTAATCTGTATGCTTCATACAGATTGAGTAATGTGTATACTTTATGTGGATTACTTAATCTGTATGAACCATACAGATTACTCAATCCATATGCTTCTTTAAAACGACATTTAACTTACGGATTGTATAATCCGTATTATCAATATAGATTACATAATCCGTATGCCAAAAAACAAAACACGACTTACCTCGCAGCCACCACCAACAAACGCCTCTCTGACGACTGCCACCGATGAACGCCACTACCACCACCCACAACTAACTCCTCCGATGCCAATACCTCCAATGCATAACCAAAACACAAACAAGTGAGCAACTGAGAAGCAAGTGAGCAACAACAAACAAAAACAAGTGAGCAAGAGAGAAGCATGCCAACACAAAAAGCAACGGAATGCTTGAGGGCAATTTTGCCATTTTAAAAAAAATATATAATGTATAAGAAGTTCATATAGTGTATTTAGCATATCCCAAACAGGGCTGGCCCTGGGGCAGGGCAAGCGGGGCGCCTGCCCGGGGCCCAAAATTAGTTTAAGTAAATGGGGTGATCATAGTTATCTCTCAAACAAAATTCAATGTCAAAGGTTTTGGTTTCTTCAAATAGAAATAATAATATTCGGGCAGTATAAAAAATGTAGTGCAAGTCAAGTTATTTAGTGGGCTTGAAATGACTCAAAATTCCGGTGAAAAGCTTTGGATATGCAAAGTTATATACAGTTGGATTACATTATATTAAAAAAATAAAATAAAAATAGAACCTGCATTAGGGGTCCATTTTATGTGTTAGGGGTCCATTTTTTTCATCCCTTAGTTTTAATATTATTTGCATTTCAAAAAAATTTGTGTGTTAGGGGCCCATTTTTTTCATCTCTTAGTTTTAATATTATTTGTATTTCAAAAAATTTGTGTGTTAGGGGCCCATTTTTTCATTCCTTAGTTTTATTATTATTTGTATTTCAAAAAATTTGTGTTGTTAGGGGCCCATTTTCTTCATTTCGCCCTAGGTCAAAGAATTTTCAGGACTGGCCCTGATCCCAAACAAAGAGAAAACAATTCAGAGTTGGTCCTACAATTTTTAAAGTGTACTGGATGGACTGTATCACTTTAAAAAAAATGAAAAAAGGCTTACTATAGCTAGACGGGATACACTTTTGATGTTAGAATTATTTTTGCTTCTAATATAACTTTAATGTATATTATGAAATTTTTTAAATATTAATTATTTCATAAAAATAATAATATTAATTAATTTTAGTAATATTTTTATTTATTAATTTGACTCTTTAAATATAAGTAATTTTATTAAAAAAATATTTTTATAAAAGTGTACACTACAGAAAAAATAATAATATAAGCTAAAGAAAGTATAGAAACCTATTTCTAATATAAAGATTATTTTAAGCTTTAAAATTATAAATGACTTAATTAAATTTTTTATTAAAACCGTTGACTGAAATATAGTTCAATTTTTTTACATTGAAATATAGTTGAAGTGTAATATAAAACAAACTTTACTTATAACATCCTTGATTTAATATAAATTTAATGAAATAATCTCTTATTTTATAAACTTAAGATTACTTAAATATAAACTTTAAAAAATGCTTGCAATAATTTAGTTTAACGATAATTACATTAACAATCTTGCCAATTGATGCTTAAAATAATATAGTTTAACAATAATTAAATAATTTAGAAATAAAATATACGTACAATAAATAAATAATTTAACGCAATAAAATATTTGATCTTATTATTTATACCATTCATTGCACGTGATGGAAAACTAGTTAACAAAAAAACGTTGGAAGTAATAGAAGATAGTTATGTTTTTCTGGAAACAAAATAGTCAGAAGCAATTTTGTTTGTTCGCAATGTTTTTCTTTTTTTTTTTTTTATAAGCAATTTGAGCCAGTTAGCATCTGTAACTCAATATTCAAGATTGGTATAAAAAATATTTCTATGGAGTTAATTTGCATTATGATTAAGGTTGTGCTTGACAAAAATAACTGAAATATTATTTGAAAGTCAAAATGTTAATATGTAATTAATATTTGCTGAAGAAAAATTAATGCTTACTAACTAAGGTCATTAAAGTACACGTTTACTAAAAATAGATTTTTTAAGAGAATTTAGTAAAATTTGTTCAACTAATTAATTGATAAATTTAAGATGGTATATAGTAAAGTAAAATAGAATGTTAAGCAAGTAATTTTTAAGTGATTTTTATGTCATGAGTTTTTTTTATGTGATTTTTATATTCTTTATTATATTTTAAACGAAAATAATTTTAAGCAATTACATTTTTAAGTATTTTAGTTAATTTTGAACTCATATTTTTTTATTTAAAGATGAACTATTTTATCAAAATTTAAAAATAAATAGCATAACTAATGTGATAATTAAAATAAATAGCATAAAATTAATTAATGGAAAATGTAATTTTATTAAAGTATCCAAAGGTGGAAAAATAATTGCATCAAGTATAATTGTACAAAGCAAGTTGGCCCTAAATATAATCTTTAACTCTTTGAAGTTATATGATCTCTAACTCTGTTTCTAAGCCGTACTCTTTAAAGTGTAGAAATGGCAATCTAGGAATTAAGCGTAGAAATTATCATACACATTGAGATTTTGGACTCAAATCTCTAGTATCATTATTTATTATACCCAAAGTCTCAATGTCAATTTAATTTACAATATTTATTTGGAATGGGAGAATTGGAGACAATGAGACATGATATAGAATTTGAATCTTGAGAGTTGATCAACGATCGTGGAGCGAGTAGCTAGCTGAAGCCATGATGAATTTGAATCTTATTGTACAGTCTTCAAGCCATGATGAACATAATGATGTCTTTTGGAATACTGTTGTGCCTTGGCTCCAAATTCGCCAAGCCTGCGCTTTTGCCACGGTTTTGAAACCGTAACAAAATCAACAGCTTGATGGGTGAGGGAAATGAGAGCAATAACTACACCCAATTGAAGATCATCCTTTACAATTCTGAAATATTCGAAAATGATTGATGAAAAATGGTGCAAATCAAATAGGAAAACTGAGAAGAGTCCGAGGGAGAATGCGATTAAGAGAACCAAAAGGATGGTGAGGATCACAAGGAGTAGCACAAAGATAACGAATGAGCCATGGAGGAGGGTTAGGAGAATGAGATCCAAGTTTGGGAACATATTTTTGAATGTGATTTTGATTAAAACCAAGGCATATTATTATGTTGGTTGTTAAAGGAAAGCAGATGAGAAGGGAGATGAAGTAAATTAACTCGCACATATTCTATCCTTCTAAATGCCACTAAACCACTTTTTTGGACTCTTCGTTTAAACCAACATTGGGAAACGGAACTGGGTGGGATTCGATTCCCGTCACAATATCACACTGTGGCTAAAAAAAAAAGGCATTATTATTATATATACATACAAGCAAGGCATGAAAATATTCCCCAAGTCTATGGAAAATTAGGCTCTTGCTAAATACACTTCCATTTTGCTAAGTATGCCCTTCTTTCTTCTCTTATTACCAATTATACCGAGAAGAAAGGGGAATTTTCTTAGCAAAGATGTATTTTTTTTTTTGTTGTTGAATTATGAGGTGTATTTAGCAAGAGCCGAAAATTATTGGCTAATATGGCTTGGAATGAAAAATCGGCTTAGAACGTACCTGCGCAAGCAAAGTCCTTTTGTAACCATTACTAAATAATTTTTCCTGTTTATTCTCGACTTTAGTTTACTTTATTTTGTGTTTACCACATTTTACTGTATTATAATCGACGGCCAATGGGTAATTATTGGAGGAAAGGATTTCTTTTTTAGGTGTACTGAAAAAGTTGATACTACTTGTATTCAGTTTTTGTTACATAAACACTTTATAGAATAAGGCCCAAAGTTGAAGAATGATTCCTTGCTTGTCAATGCCTATGCTTTTTCAGTTTAGTTTTAATACTTATTAATTTCATTCATTTAGAATTGTGATATACTCCCTACAAGAAAAAACATATTTTTCTTAATTTTAAATATATGAAAAATTCAACTAATTTTATTTTATTAATTAAATATTACTATCTCCATAATATCCTTTATTTAATTTGAGATATTAATTTCAATAACTTTTTCTTATTCTTGATACCGAGTTCTAATGGAAGATAAGTTTTTTTAAAAAAAATACTTTTTAATTGAAATTGATGTAATTAAATGTAATTAACTAATTTTCTTAATTAGTGACATTTTTTTATCTTGTTATATTTAAGTCTGGAAGAAGTATATCTTAATTTCTTGAGCTAATTAATAAGATAGACAGAGGCAATACATATCTTGGTAAGTGAAGTTTAAAGTCTTTTAGAAATCAAGCAACAACTATGTTTTACTCTGCACCACCGGTGGTGGCAGCGACAGTCATGTTAGTGGCAATGATAGTGGTCATAGGGGCGATCACAGTTGCGATGGTGTTGATGATCTTGAAAGTCATGTTATTCTTTAAAATATTTGACTTTTTATTTGACAAATCTTTTAGAGATTTTATGATTAAATAAAGTTTTGATTTGAATTTAAAAGGTTTTTAAATCTAACAATTAAGATTAATAATTCTCATTCTCACATAAGATAGTCATTCTCATATGATACTCTCTCTCTCTCTCTCTCTCTCTGTGTGTGTGTGTGTGTGTGTGTGTGTGTGTGTGTGTGTGTGTGTGTGTGTGTGTGTGTGTGTGTGTGTGTGTGTGTGTGTGTGTGTGTGTGTGTGCGTGTCAGACCCTAATTCTATCCGGACAATTTTATTTTTTTTTTAAAAAAGGAAAATCATAAAATGAAAAGAAAACAAAACAAAAGGAAGATAATGAAACGAAAAGGAAAAAAAGGAAAGGAAGATAATAAAATGGAAAAAAAGGGAAAGGAAGATAATAAAACGAGAAAAAAAGGAAAAATGGAAAGGAATATAATAAAACGGAAAAAAGGAAATAACGATAATAATACGGAAAACAAGAAGAAAAAAGAAGGAGAAAACACACAAAAAAATTGAAGAGGCACGAATCCCAATGAGGCAAAAGGAGTCAATAACGTTGCGTCAGTTGGCACTATAGTCAAAGAAAGAAGAGGGGTCTCTAGATATCCCTTCATTCCTTCCTTCTCTTTTCTTTCTTCTCCCTTTTTCTCTCCTTAACCTTTCCTTTCATCTCTTTTCCTCTTTCGTTGTTCTTTTGTCTAAAATAAAATATAAAAAACTATTTACATCCATCTTTTATACTTACACCCTTATCTTTTTTGGGTCATGCCCCATCTTCTTGTTAAGTTCGAATTAAATAAATACTGCTAGTCACACCTCCATATTTTATATATACACCCCCTTATTTTTCGGCTTGGTCCATTTTTTGTTAAAGTTCAAATTAAATAATTATTGCTAGTCACACCTCCATCTTTTGTACCTACACCCCCTTGTTTTTTGAGACTGACCCATTTTTCTTGTTAAATGTAACATCCTCATTTTTTCTAATCTTGAGTTTGTATTAATGATTGAATTATTTGTGTGATATGCTTATAAAGTAGTATAACCGTGTGATTATTAATACATGGTTATATGATGCAAAGATTTTGTGTTACGAGAAAAATTATCACATGAGGAACACATGTAATGGTAGTGCGATTCTAGAAGGATAGGATAGAAACTAATGGATCCAAGTGACAAGCTTAAAAGTGCTTAGAATAGATTTAGTCATGATTATTTAACTTAAGAAAAGAAACAAATTTTAGTAACATAAAGAGACCTAGCCGTGTGGAATATTGGATATTTTAGATGATTGGTCAAAGGAAATTAATAGGTAATGACACATTAGTAGTGATCACATTAATTGAAAAGCACCTGAAGTACAAGTGGTATAAATCAAAAGAAAATAAACACTAAAAGTAGGTGCAACCACATATGAGTGTGCATGATTGAATTATAGCCGTGTGTGTGTGTATACGTGAATGCCTAAATAAAGTGATATGCAAGAGACAAAAGGTGAAACCATGCATTATATGAACAAAACAAAAAGAACAAGCTTCTTAAGGAAGCTTTGGACGTGAATCTTGAGCAATCATGAAGGGAATATTTGCTTGATGAATGGGCAGGCTTGCATTTAATGCATAGATTTAAAATTAAACATAAAAATCTAGTAATTATCTTCATGGCATGATGACTTAGTTAGACTAGAACTAAACTAAAAACCTAACTAGACTTCCATTCTAACTAAAAGTTTTCCTATAAATACTTCCTTTGATTAAAAATTCTGCACCCTTACATATTCTCTCTCAACCTCACGACCATTCTCTCCTTTTCTCTCTTCATTTTACTTTCATTATTCTCACTTCTTTCTTGGCTCCAAACCGTGGCCTTCACCTCTATTTCCTTCTTTTCTTTTTTCCAAACCATCTAATACAAGACAAGACTTTCATTCCTTCAAGACCTTGAGGTGTGCAACCAAATACTTGGAGGAGTTGGAAGAAAACTTGCTTAAGGTAGGCTAGGCTTTCAATTTTGGTTTAAGGATTTAGTTGGGCTAACTTTTATGCTTAATGGTGCAGATTTTTGGTTGAGCACACTAGGCTGAGTTTTCAACTCCTTAGAGGTTACTTTATGATGTGTTCTATTGATTAAGTGTTGGAATATGTTGATGAGTTGGAGTGTTGAAATATTGGTGATTGTTGGAATTAATTTTGATAATCTCTTGAATTGATTTTGATGACATTTGAACTGTTTATTTTTATATATATGTTGGGACTGTTTTGAATTGATGTTGGGAAGTAGAAGTTGAATGGTATGTTGAAATGGTTACAAATACTAGAGTGGTTCAGTTTTGAGGATCAAGTATTAGAATGACACTTGAAAGGAGATTAAGGTCTAGGATATGTTTTAGCTCTCTTATGTAAGGAGAGGAAGTAGAATTTATATTGGATGATATATTGGAACTTACTAACTATAGTAAAATCATGTTGTTCTTAACTTAATGATAGCATTTGCATGCATAAGATTGCATGAAATTGTATGGAATATGGATGATGGCTAAACCATATGTAGGTTATGTCATAATTTTTGTAGTAAAGTTTCATGAGGTTGTGCAAATATACATATAACTTGTGAATCCATAAGACTTTGATGGTGGCCAAGCCACATATTTGATATTGTCATGATTTATTTTATAAAATTTCCATGAAGTTGTATGGATTTAATCATGATTTGTATTATAAAGGAAAAAAAATGGATTCTATGTGGTGATATATTAAAATTGTTTCTGAATCTATGAAGAGATTTTAGAAACAAAATGGGTAGTACATCAAATTCAGCCTAGAAATATAGTAAACATTTGAAAAGGACAAATTAGAATTGGAGAGGGATCTACTGTTTGCTAATGGCATTGGGGTACCATCAGCAGTCATGATTAATATAGACGAGACAAGGTTTACAGACACAAGAGACTTAGGATCATATGACATGTGATGTGACGCTCCAGAATCAAGAATCCAAATGGATGAAGACGTACCTAACAAACTAGAGGAAGGTAAACCTTTTAAGGAGGAGGAAAACATGTCATGTCACTAACTAGCAAGAAATTTTTGAAACTGTTCTGCAAGATCATCTACTTGAGAGGTGGCATCAAAAGTGGATGTGTCCATCACTAAGAACAACAAAATTAGACTATGCATACAACGTTTTCAAATGGTCCCAAATAGCCTTAGCCAAATCATACTTTGCAAGTTGCATCCCTATCAATTGTGAAATAGAATTATTAATCCCAATAATGATCTTTGAGTTGTTGACTTCCCAAGTTTCCAACTATTTTGCAGATTTTTCATTTTTGCTTATCTTGAGGCTTAGCAAAAGTTCCATCAACATTTCCCCACATTCTCTTACCTTTCAATATATTTTTTTCAATTACGTAGCTCCAATATGGATAATTTTGTCAATTCAATTGTACACTAATTGATTCAAGAGAATTATCCTTCTCACCAACCATATTTGACAGACCGAAACAATAACAAAGTGCAGTAACCAAAAAAATAACACAACAAAATATAGATTACCAAACCATTGTGTCAGAACAAAAACAAAGTCGTGACAGAATAGAGAGGGTTGCAACGATCAAATGATGCACGAACGGGAAGCATGACGGAGTTGGGAGTATGAAATCATAGAGGTAGGAACGACAAAATTGTGTCGCGAACTAGGTTGCAAACAAGGTCATGAACTGGGTTGAACAAATCAAATTTTAACCTTAAAAAAGTTGTGCTCAATGCTACAGTAACTTCTAATCACGAGCCAAGCTCATCGGTACCATATTAAGATTGAGAAGAGAATATATATAATGGAGAAGAAGAAAAGGGATTAGAATTCCATAACATTAACAATTGTAAATTACAATACAAGACCCAAAAGAATAATATATATAAATGACATAATGGCTAAACTGTCATTAGCTAATATATCTCATATTATCTAACAAATCCAATGTTGGATGTGGTGTTGCTTATCCAAGTCATGAGTTTTCATAATGTGTCTTTCGTTAAGAATTATAAGTCATGGTTTTGGAGTTTTGTTTCACATGTGTTATGAGTGACAAAAGGCTAAGATTTTTCTGTTCTACTCTTTTAAGGGGTACTAAAGAAGGAGAAAAAAAATGTGAAATTCTATTGTATCTGATAGGCTAATTAAAAAGAGTATGATAGCAATTGAAAGTTCCTCAACAAGTATTCTTATAACTGCCTTGTTTCATCCATTTTTTTTTTATTGTTTTATATTAATAAATAAGAATACAGTGTGTAATATACTTCTATCATATGTTATTGAAAGGAAGTAAAATTTAGTTTGTACGCGCATGCGTGACTGTATAACTTCTTTGTTTCATCCAGATTTTTTTTTTGTTTTTGTATTAATAAATAAGACTATAGTTATTCACACACACACACACACACACACACAAAAAAAACAGTAATGTATGTTATTGAATGGACAAAAAAATTTAGTTTGTGCGTGTCTCACTAATTTTCTTGTTCTAATTGCTTCAAACATCTCATTCATGATTCTAAATGCTTAATTTGAAACCGGAAATTCATTCAAATGTTTGCATTTTGGTATAGTATCTCATATATGATGAAGTGACGAATATGTGATGTCTAACGTCATTTTTCGTCTTTCACTTTCAACATCAAAATTTTCAAACCCTTATATCTTTATTAAAACCCAAAACAAAAGGAAGCCTTTGTAGATAGCATATTCTTGGAATTTACTCCTTCCGTCCTACGTTTCTCATCACAAGACAAACAAAGAACAATATTGTCAGCTTCAACCCCAAAAAATAAGTTTATTTTTATAATATGATTAAAATGGAATGAAATATAATAAAGAAAAGGCTAAAATATAATTTAATATTTTATTTTTTTCAATTTACAATTTTGATTTCTCTAAGAAAATAGAAATATTTGATTTTCTTATTTTTTTAAAGTTAAAGATTTTGGTTCAACCGCCAATTTTAAATTATTGACTGGGCATAGAGGGCGATAGTGTCCCGCATTCGCTGTCCCTGTCCCTCTAAATAAAAAACAATGAAAAATCAAAACCTCATTTGCAATTCAAGAAACTATTATTTTATTCAATTTTTTCCCTTACAAGCTTTACCTTTCCCTTTTTGTTCCGCTATCTCCGCAATATATAATAACAAAAAAACATCCCGAAACAAAATCCATCATCAACACCACCACTACCACCATCACTTTCTTCTCATGGGTGGTTGGCTTTATTGGTTTTTGGGCATTTTAATTCACACACTTCAATTCTCGTGTTCAATCAGAACTGTCCATGGCATGATCCCACAATCCCCAATTCAATGCAACAGTTCAGGCTGCACCCTCCACAACTCCTACGGAGCGTGGGGCGACCGAAAAGACTGTTCTGCCCTCAATGTGACATACCCAACAACCGAAGAACAGCTCCGTTCGGCAGTGTCCTACGCCGTCAGAAACAACCTCAAAGCCAAGGTTGTTACCAGATTCTCTCACACCATTCCCAAATTATCATGCCCACATGAAAATAACAACAAAATTAATAGCAGCGCCGCCACCTTGCTGATCAGCACGGAGAAGTACGACTCCTGCATCGAGATCGACGCTGCCAGCATGACAGCTACGGCCGATGCGGGTGTCGGACTTCGCCAATTGATCGACGCGGTGGAGGAAGCTGGATTCAGCTTGGTGGCTGCCCCGTATTGGGAGGGTGTCACTGTTGCGGGGCTTATTAGCACTGGTGCACATGGTAGCTCTTGGTGGGGGAAAGGGGGTGCTGTTCATGATCATGTTGTTGGGGTTAGTGTTGTTGTTCCTGCTTCTAAATCTGAAGGGTATGCCAAGATTTTGAGGCTGGAGGGGCAGGATCCGATGCTTAATGCTGCCAAAGTTTCACTCGGAGTCCTGGGTGCCATCTCCAAGGTCAGTTTATAATTATTTCTTCAGTTGCTTTTTAACTGTTGGAATTTTAAATAAATTGTTTTTATTTATTTGTCATTAATAAGTAATTAATATTATTATTTTTTTAAGAAAAAATAGTTTAGTTGATTGAATATATTATGTGAGGGATTAATATTTATTTATTTATTTTTATTTCAAGAATCATGAAAATTATTAACTAAAATATAAGTATGTGGCTCTACCCGGTATCAGGGCCGGTCCTGAAAATTCTTTGGCCCGGGGCAAAGTGAAAAAAATAGGCCTCTAACATATATTTTTTTTAAATACAAATAATATTAAAACTAAGGGATGGAAAAAATGAGCCTTAACATACAAATTTTTTAAAATACAAATAATATTAAAATTAAGGGATGAAAAAATAGGCTCTTAACACACAAATTTTTTAAAACATAAATAATATTAAAATTAAGGGATAAAAAAATGGGTCTCTAACACACAAAAAATGGACCTTAACATACAAATTTTTTGAAATACAAATAATATTAAAACTAACGGATGGAAAAAATGGGCCCCTGACACATAAATTTTTTGAAATACAAATAATATTAAAACTCAGGGATGGAAAAAATAGACCTCTAATACACAAATTTTTTAAAATGCAAATAATATTAAAATTAAGAGATGAAAAAATGGACTCCTAACACACAAAATAGACCCATAACATAGATTTTGTTTTTATTTTATTTTTTTAATAAAATTTTTTTACTTAAACTACCGGCGCAAAAATTTTTGGGCCCTGGGCAGACGCCCTGCTTGCCCTGCCCCAGGGCCGGGCCTGCCCGGTATGATTGATTCGATGTGTCTTCAAATATCCAATTTGAATTATTGGGTATTTAATTTTTTGTGTGATAGCCTTTTAATTAAATATCTAACTTTAATTTAACGCATGATTACAATTAAATATTTTTTTTTAGGGAATTAAATATTTTCTTTTCACAATAATTAAGAAGTCTTACATAATACTAAGTCAATATATAAGTACGATATCAAACAAAATTCACAATTATTGTGCAAAATTTAAAAAGTATAGATTATCATATCACATTTAAATTAAGCTAAATTATAATTTTGGTCTTAGTTTTTCAAATCCACTATTTTGGTCTTCTTATATTTTAATTGTAATATTTGATGTTCATAATCTTATAAATTAGTGATTTTAGTCCTCCTGATATATTATTCACAAATAATTTTGATTTATTAAGTTATTAAGTTATTAAGTTAATTATAAATTAATCAAAATCATTAATTTTAAACAATTGGATAAAAATTTATTAATCCTAATTTTCTACAATATTGTGCTCATTTTTTTTCTCTGTAAACGTCTCTTCTACTTCAATTGTCACACACAACTCCACCGACCTGAACATCACATTAGGGTTAATAATCTTTTATTAAAGTTTTTAATGATTAATAATTTTATTTAATATATACTTAATTTAATATTTCTAATAATCACAATTATTAGTTAATAATCTATCATAAAAATCAAAATCACAAATTTATAAAATTAGGAAGATCAAATGTTACAATTAAAAATCAAGAAAACAAAAATCATTAATTTAAAAAATTAAGGGACCAAAATTGTAATTCAATCTTTAATTCATTAATATTAAAATGTCAATTCTTATAGAGTTTTTTTTAGTAATTATATGATTTAACTAACTTTTCTCTATAAAAAAAAAACTAACTAACTTTTAAGTTTTAATACTAACAATCACATATAATTACGACTAAATTTTATTATTTTTGCATTCTTAGAAAAAATAAAAATATGTTCTCACTAAATGTATACGCATGCACTCACAAGTCACAAACTAACATAGTACTCTTATATAATTATTCCAAGTGGCTTTGTTTTTAAGTTTGATATATGTATCAACATCAACACTATCAACATCAATTAAGATTACAAAGTTAATTTTAATTGGTGGTAGATGAACCCAATTAATATATGTATGAATTAATATAAAAGTTGATGAAGTACAGGTAAAATTATCACTTGAGCGTAGGTTCAAAAGAAGCATAACCTACAATTTCACAGCAGAAGATGATCACATCGAAGATGTGTACGTAAACCATGCAAAAAATTATGAATTTGCTGATATAACTTGGTATCCATCAAGACACACAGTTGTGTACAGATATGATTCCAGGGTTCCCTTGAGTGCCTCTGGTGATGCCGTTTATGACTTCATTGGATTTCAAGCCAATTCCATCTTGGTCTCTGAATCAGTTAGAGCAGCAGGTATATATTGATCTCTCGAATACTTCTAACATTCGTAGATAGTTAAATATATAGTTTATCTTTGGTTAATTTTCATTTATTTAGTTTTCTTCAATTAATTAAGTTATATTATTTTTAGAATATATAAGGTAAATTTAGTCTCCTTGTTAATAATTTTTATTGAAAATTCTTATTTTCTATTAGGGGTTAATCAAGAAGGATTTGAAAAATGAAAATTTTCAAAAGTTAAAAAGTAAAAAAATTAATGAGCAATTAAAAAAATGTAAAATATTTTATAAAATGTGAGATTATAATTTTTTTTGCCAGATAAAAGTGAATACTTTATTATCGTGTCAGCCATACACTACAAACGTATAACTATTTCTATTAAACTCCACTCAACTCAACAAAATAAACATAAAAATTAACCCGCCACTCACGTGCCCACTCACCTTAGATCGTGCCCATCATACATCAATTCCCACAAATCATGCACTACTTAAAAAAACTTAAGTAGAAAATGGGGATTTGAATTATTTTTAAAGTGGTAAAAGTATAATTAAGCCAATGGTTAACAAAGGTTGATCCATTTAGTAAGGATCAAACTCATCCTGTGAGGACACAGATTTGAATCCGGCTATGAATATGAAGATCTTGTTGGTGAGTGATCCGTAAGTATCTTTTTAAGCGCTCAATGAGTCTTAAGACAAGCATTTATCCTGATGAATCCCCCAAGATCAAGGTTATCAAACTCAAGAATGTACGTAGATTTGTGAGAACTTCATAAACTTGACTCATAGACTCGTAAAAAGTCTACTTTATATAAAAATAATAACAAATACATACAAATTAAACATGTCAACAACATAATAAAGAAAATATTAAATCATAAAATCTACAATACTTAAATAACTAAGTATAGTAATGCACAACTACTAGATATATAATAACTTGTGGCGGTGATAGTTGCGGTAGAACATTCCTGTCAAGGGTTTGATGTTATTGTAGAAGTCAGGGTTCTTCGATTCACAGACGACACACCAAATTCAGGTATGTTGAACTTTAAACACACAGAAAGCAACCTAAAATAACTTGCATTTTAGTATAATTTTTTTACCTTGTTGACTTGCTAACCCAATGATAAATAGTTTACTAAAAATAGAGTTTGCATACGAGTCAACTTACATAGGAAAAGTGGATTCATAAACTTGTAAGAGTTAACGAGTTAACTAAAAAGTTTGATAAACATGTCTAGAATTCAACTCACCTAAACTTTTCCATCTAAAAAAAATATAATTAAGCCAATCATATTTATATGTATGAAAACTTTTATCCACGCAGAAAAATTGCTAGAAAGTACCAGAAACGCAAATGGGAAATGCTTAACGGCATCTACTACTTTGGGCTTCAAGAAATTAGTAGGCAATGGATTGAAGAACAATGGCCAGATCTTCACTGGCTATCCAGTAGTGGGTTACCAAGGCAAAATGCAAACTTCAGGTTCATGCTTATATTCATCAAGATTTGACACCTCATGTGCTTGGGATCCAAGAATCAAAGGGCTATTCTTCTACGAGAGCACAGCAATCTTCTCTGCATCGAAATTCGGAGACTTTGCCGGCGATGTGAGAAAACTTAGAGACCTCAAGCCAGAAAATTTCTGTGGGGTGGACAACTACAACGGGTTGCTAATTCGCTTCATCAAATCCTCAAGTGCCTATCTAGGGCAACCTGAAGATTCTGTGGTTGTTGATTTCAACTATTATCGCGGAAATGATCCGTCAAACCCTAGGCTAAATCAAGATGTGTGGGAAGAAGTTGAGCAATTGGCATTCTTCAAGCATGGGGCCAAGCCACATTGGGCTAAGAATAGGAACATAGCATTCTTAGGGGTGAATCAGAAGTATCCCAAGTTTAACATGTTTATTGCAGTAAAAAAACAAATGGATCCACTCAATGTGTTCTCTAGTGAATGGTCAGATGAGATACTTTATGGGAAGGAATTATCAGAGAAAGTTGATGGGTGTGCTTTGGAGGGACTATGCATTTGTAGCGAACATAGACATTGTAGCCCACAAAAGGGGTATTATTGCACCCATGGCCTTGTCTACAAGGAAGCTAGGGTATGTAGATATTTACAACCATCCATTTCATCAACCATAGCATGATGTGTGCCTTTATATCATATCATTGTTTTAAATTATGGTTGTAGTTACAGTCAATATGACTGCAATTATAGTCAGAAAACTACAATAATATATATTTTGGCTCAAAAGCGTGATTTAAAACCATATATCATATTACATGCAGTTTTATTTTTTGTACTCAGATCGTAGTCCCCATCAACCGATCTGAGAATAAATGTCATTTTGTGAATGTCGATCTACATGTTAATTAATTCAACATTTCTGTTTCAGAGTCGAAGCTTATATAGTTTAATTATTGTTATTAAATTTGAATGATTGAGGGAAAAAAGAAAAAATGTTAAGGAAGAAAATTAATAGGATTATAAAATAGTCTTCTTTTGCTTCGTATATAATCAAAGCGATAGAAACGTTATTGGAACCATGCTATTTCTTACATGCAACAACAAAATGTTACCATCGGCATTACGCATGCAAAGGAGTAGAAGTTTCATATGGGTTCGCATCAATAGCAATAGGCACACACGTCGCAATAACAATAACTTATTTTCTAAAAATTTAAAATTATTAGATAAATAGCATTTACTTGTGTATTTTAAATGTTTAGTCAAATTAATTGTGTATGATTAGTAGCGAATCACTAGAAACTTTAATTTGAGGGGCATTACTTATATTCTCCTCTTGCTCATCTTTCATTTACTTTAATTTGCCTTAAAAGAAAATATTTCATACTCTCTTCATGATTATTTCAAATTTGTTGGAAACATCAATTTTATTGGATTTTATTTTTCATTTAAGAAGTAAAACTTACTAAAATTGGTGTTCTCAATAAAGTCAATTATAAAATATATAATTTTAGGAAGAAAGTGTCAAACAAAACATTACTAATATTTCTCAAGAAAATATAGAAAGGAAGAAGATTTGGAATATATATATATATATATATATATATATATTTGTAATTTACTCTTAAAGTTCTTAATCATCCATCCTTTTCAATTTTTCATTTTTTATTTTTATCTTTCAATTAAATTTATTTTTTTAAAAGATATTATCAATATATAGTTAAAAAAAATTTATAACATAATTTAATTTGTTCATTATAAATATAAAATCTAATGGAAGAGGAAATGATATTGCAAGAATGTTAACGGGTGCAATGAGTTTTTTTTTTTTTTTTTGTAAAATAAAATCCCCAAATAATGAATAATATTGTACTTGCACTAGGGTTTTAGGATACTCTTCCTCTAAGTTATATTGGTTCCTTATTCTCGTAGTATGATCGATGGGATGCATATCTAGTCCTTTAGCCTTCGTAGTAGGACCGATGAGGTGGATATTTATAAAGACATTCGGGCGCTCAAGTCAATACAATACTATATATGTGTTTATTGTAGAAATTCATTAAGTAATCGAACTTAAGTTTATTACGTTTCCACTCTTGATTCTCATTAAACACAAACAACTTATTTTATTTATTTTGACAAAATCAAAATTGCAAGTTCTTTTTATTTTAACTAATAGTTGTTATAGCTTTCAATTAAAGGAATTGTGAGATCAATCAAATAGACATGATTTTTTAATATAATGATATGTTATTGTATCACATTCAAAAATAGTCATTTTGAAGATTAATCTTTCTATGAAAAGATACTTTTAGAAATCAATAGATAAACATAATTAGGCTTTCACGTGAAATATACTTTTTTCGAGCTGAGTATGATTGTGATCTACTCGGAAAAAAAAAACTTTTTAGAATGGCTTTCTAGAACGGTTATACGAAAACCGGGTAAAAAAAATGTGGTGACAATTTTGTAATAAAAAGAAGACTTTTTAGAACAGTTGTAGAAAATCGATCTAAATAATTATTTTTTGATCGGTTAAAACTTAAACCGATCTAATTTTAAGACAATTCAATTTATAACTAATTCCCTCATCCCAAAACCCAAAACAGGCGCTCCTTTCTATTTTTAGAACAGTTCAAAAGAGACTAATTCTAGAAAAACTTATTCCCTCGCCCCAAAACCCAAAACACATGCTCCTATATTAACCCAAACACTCAAATGCTGTAAACAAAAAGCCTCGATAACATGTCGTTGTCTGAACACCATACGAACCCTGAACCCTAAATGTGACTCAAATTGAGCCTTTCTCTGAACCCAATCATCGCTTCATTAGACTCTTAACCCTATCGCACCCCATCCACCAACGCATCAGACCCCACAACACCATTGCACCTCACATCCTCAAACTCGTGTTTGCGCGTGCATAACAACAATGCTTGTGTGTGTTGTTGAAGATATTTAACACATATTGAATATTAATATGTTCACACACAAGTCCAATAAGGTATTGTATGGTTATATGGACCCATATGGGCTGGAGTCCAATAACTTGCTATGTTACTAGCGTTTTCCTTAAGCTGGAGGTAACACTATTGATAGGAACAGAGAAGATGGAATAGAATAGAAAAGATGAAATATAAATTTTATATAAGTAATATTTAGATATTTTCTAATAACACAGGTTTTCGAGAGCCTGCCTCTCCACAATTCATACTTTTCCCTCTTGGTATTTCCCTATTTTCCTAATCTGGTTTACTTCTATTTATACTGCATCTAACATCTATTCCTAATAGACATAATTGTTCAGAATGGTTGTGACTCTTCACCAAGGGTCATGTCCCCTCGATTCACATCTCTTGACCTTGCGCCCCTTGGGTGGATCATGTCTGTTGGGTGGTCCAGAACTATTGGTTCTTTTACTCACTGCTTGCGGGTGTATGCCCTAATGATGAGTGGCTTATGCTTATCAACTATTGAGTATTCCACATGTGATGTCTCTTAGTGTAATACTTCAAGCACCCAACACTAAACCCTTCTCTCTCTCAAACCTCTTACCTCCAACAATCTTGAAGTATTAGCTTCGTGTATCAGATTTGAGTGTGTAAGGTGTTGTTTCAAATATCTCATCGAGAGGAAATCAAAGGTGTGATCACTTTCGTGTTTTGACGGAAGGATTGACGAAATAAGAGATTGAAAACTCTACAGCCGTAACCTTTGAGGTTAGATCCTAGAAATTTAAGCCAATTTCACGAGTTGAAACCTTATGGGTTTTGTGACGGATCAATAGCTAGATATAAAGCACGTTTAGTAGCTAAAGGCTTTAAACAACAAAGTGGAATATACTTTTTTGACGTTTATTCACCTGTATGTCATCTTTCAACTATGAGAATTCTTCTTGCTTTGGCATCTATTGAACACTTTGTAGTGCATCAAATGGATGTAAAGACAACTTTCTTAAATGGAGAGTTAAATGAAGAAATCTTCATGGAACAACTTGAAGGGTATGTCATGGCCTTGAGAAAAAAGTTTGTAAATTGAACAAACCTTTGTATGGTCTTAAACAAGCACCTAAGATGTGGCATCTTAAGTTTGACAAGGTGGTAAAGAGCTATGGTTTTCAGTCCAATTATTCAGATAAATGTCTTTACTATTGTTTCATGTCAAATAAGATAGTCATCATATGCTTGTATGTTGATTACATGTTAATTCTTGGCTCCGATCATTCCATAGTGAGTGATGTGAAAATCACTTTTGTAACACCTCAACTTACGATCTTGTTATTATTGATTTTTAATGAAAAATTCTTTTCGATTTGCTTAAAATACTAAACCACAATTTTTCATTACTGAGTAATATTCATAACTATGAAGTGACACATAATAAGATTACAAAAGATTTTTCCTCACTGATTGATTTTTATAAATCTGATGTACAATAAAATACATACTGGTATCAATTTTATTACATAGTACACTTAACTAAAACCTTCTATCACAAAAGAATACATCTTCAAACATATCATCTTCACTTAACACATCTTTAAACAAAATCCTCTTCTTGTATACAACTAATAGTCTCTCTTTGTTGTTCATCTGCTCGCCCGAATAAAATCGAGGTCATGGCAGGTGTGAACCACAGACACAAAGCACATGGTAAGTTTATGATAAACATAATTTAAGCAACAATATATATTCAATAGCAGATTTTCATAACAACATCCTCAAAGATGCATGATTCTCTTAGACTCTTATCATGATACATGATTCTCTTAAACTCTTTCAATAATTGGTACCAATAGTCAAGATAGCCCCAGTCCAATGGTCCAGAACTTGCATGATCAGTCAAGGTGTCACAGTGGTGCACAGGAAGGTACCCACACTACATGTGAACATCATGGGTGGCGTGAGTTCCCCACTGCCGAAGCACCCCCCAGCTCAGACTCCTCATTGTCCAAACGCTCGTACTCAATTCCTATAACTATCTGACACACCTCCTCTCGAGGTAATAACGCGGACTAACCCCCGCCGATCATATGCATATGAGACATATAAGATTGATTCACTTTAAGGTATAACTTTTTTCATCATCTTATATTTATTTTCAACATCAGTCTTTAATTTATATCTCACATACTTTACTCAGAAACTTAACATAAAATATAGAACTCATCTTTATATTCATGTATAGAATCTCAGCATATTATTCATATACAAAGGTTTATAAAAACACTCAACAACACATGAACTTCATGGAGATTTATAGAAGCACTCAACAACACATGAAATTTCATAGAGATTCATGAAAACACTCAACAACACATGAACATTCAAACACTTATTCAAACAAAAAAACACTTAAAATATCTTTATCATAAAGCTTCCCCATACATACCTTGTTTTTCTTCTTTTAAAAGCTTGTCAAATTCTCCCTAGCTTCTCCTGGCTTTCACGTGATGCTTCACTATGGTGGGGTTTACTTTCTAACTTGATTTAGGCTTGAAAATGAAAGGATGGGAGGGATATGGAAGGAAGAGTTACACGTGAATTTGGTAGAGAGAATGGCTTGAAAGTGATGTGCACTTTAGGTTCCCCCCCTTTATATAGTGTTTAGAAAATATATCTTTCCTTAAAAAAATCTTCCAAGCTAATTATGTGCCATACAAGTGTCCTAACACTTGTCTTGGTCATAATGATTGTCTTTTCAAGTGTCTACTTAGTTGGCATGCCTTTACAAGTGTCCCACCATGTGTCCAATTTCATGAAGCTTCTCTTTGCTTCATCAAAGTTCATGTGAAGGCTAGGTGGAGGTGGAGAAATCTTAGCTTCATTTTCATATTATCTTGCATCCATGCCATACAAGTGTTATGCCACTTGTTTCTGTCAAGTGGCTTGCTTTCCAAGTGGCTTATCATGAAGTTTCTTGCCTCTTCTACATATTTTCTCACGTGAATGACCAATCTAAAGGGAAGGAATACAAATTTTTCTTCCTTTCATGCTACATGTGGTCATTTTTGATGATGAATAAAAATCTAGTTTCTAATATGGCATTTACACATAGTATTTTCTTGTAGGAAGTTAATTTTAAATTAAACTCTTTCTCCTAAAAATCATATGAAATAATAGAATTCTAAATATCTTCAAAAATTGGCTTCAATGATAGTTTAAATTTTCTGACAAGCAATCTATACCGAATGATACACATCCTTGCCTACAAGACTGTTCTTATTTTAATTTTGATTGGTCTGTATTATTCTTGATCATCAAAATTACTAAACGATTTTATTAAATAGATCTATACATCTTACAATTTAGAGAAAATTCTCTAGATTCTATTTATCATTTTTTCATATTTTTCTAATATTGGAATTATTCTAAATAAAGCTTCAAAGTTGTCACTTTGTAAAATTCATAGAAATTTTATTCTAGAATTTCTTGTCACAAACTATTTTGATATTCTGCCAGTCAACTGTAATTTCATCAGGTTCTCACAAACTCTCTAAGGATATCTGGTCATTTCTGGCTTGAAGGACATTATGGTAAATTCATCATTCATCTTAGGGGCATAATTGTCATTTCCACCATAAAATATCTAGCAAAAAATATCTAAGGGTATTCTTGTCATTTCCAAAATATCCAAGGGCATTTATATAATTTTCATCTTAAAATATCTCACTAAAATATCTAGGGGCATTTTTGTAATTTTCAAAAATATCTAGGGACATTATTGTCATTTTTAGTCAAATCCCTTCTCCTTTCCTGTCAGAGATCAACTTATTGAACTATGCAAGGTCCAGATATGAACTTTCAAGTTTTTTTTTTAGTTATATTTTTTATTATTTAATATATAATAATTAGTAACTATTACCTTTAAGGACATTTCTGTAATTTCTGATTTAAGGAAAGGGTAACATGGTCATTTCTCTTCAAATATTTCCTTATTGTCTCTAATTGATATTTCACCTAATTAATTCAAATATAGACCAGCCAAATTTCTCATAATCTAATACTCACATCAATAGCTATATAAGAATAATTCATATAATATTTTGACCATAGTTTTTGAATTTTCAGGGTGTTACAACTTTAGCTAGATAATTTGACATGAAAGATCTTGGTATAGCTAATACTATTCTTGGTATGAAAGTAAGCTTTGAAAGGCGAGTTATCTCCCTTAGCCAAACTCATTATACTGGGCAGCTACTTTCTACTTAGGGATACAGTGAGTGTAAAACGAGTGAGACACCATATGATTATAACAAAAGACTGAGTCCTAATGAAGGGACCAGTGTGGATTAGTTAAAGTACTCAAAATTGATAGGTAGTCTCATGTATGCTATGAGTTGCACTAGACCTGACATAGCCTTTGCAGTTGGCATGTTGAGTCATTTCACTAGTAATCCTAGTAAAGAGCATTGGAATGCCCTCAGTAGGCTAATGAGATACCTTAAAGGTACTAAGAAGTATGCTTTATGTTATTCTAGTTATCCTCCAATTGTGGATGGATATTCTGATGCCTCATGGTGTTCAGAAATTGGAAATAGTAAATCCACCAGTGGATATGTATTCACTCTGGGTGAAGCTACTGTTACTTGGAAATCCAAAAGACAAACTTCTATTGCGTTGTCATCAATGGAATCAAAACTTTTTCTTTAGCCTCAGCTGGTGAAGAGGCATAGTGGATAAAGAATATGATTATGAATATTCCTTTGACTAAAATAAAGATTAATTCTTTAAGTTTATTTTGTGATAATCAAGCAGCAGTCCAAGTCGTAAAGAATGCTCTCTTTAATTCAAAGAGAAGACATGTGAGACTGAGACATGCGTTGTTAAATTATTTGAGGGAACAAGGAGTTATCACTTTGGTCGATGTGAGATCGAAGGATAACATGGCCGATGCTCTCACAAAAGGTTTGCCTAAAGATCGATTATTCAAAATAGTGGGGGAAATGAGGTTAAAGACTGTGTAGACTATCATTTACTTACCTTTAATTGTGTGTTTTAAATTATCGAATCTTCCTTTGTTGGCCAAATGATAAGCCCAATTTATATGTTTCATTGATGATCGTGGTTGCTAACTATTTTTGAAAATGGTGAGTTATCTCATTCCAAACTTGATGAGATGATTTTAATCCAATTCAAAAGTTCTATTTGGGAAGCTTGTGTCATTCTAAACTTGATGATACAATCCTACTAGGTTGGCCTATCTTTTTGGTTAAATGATCTCATTCCAAACTTGATGCTAGATTATTTGACTTTAAGGAATTAGTAACTGTGACATTCCAAATTGAAACATAGAAATAGTTGATTATATAAGAAGCCTATTGGTATTGTTATTAATTGAAACTTGACATTACAAGACTAGGTTATTGTAAGTGACGTGACTATTAGTCTTATTTTGTGAAACAAGACAATCGTTACTCTCTTACAAATAAACTTAGGTCAACACAATTAAACTATGCTAATTCTATAGCACAGGATTAACCTAGGTCGGCTCAGAGACACGATCAATATGGTTCCAACTTCAATTCACTAATCAACAGTTGGCAGTTTTTGTCAAATAGTTTGCATGCGATAAGTAACAATTGCAGAAAAATGTATAAACTAATGTGAATTGATAAGAGGTAATGTAAAATAGATTAAAGAGCATCAATCCAATTCATCAAACCAAGCAATGGTAATTATCATAGTTCTCAGATAATGATCCTGTTATGACAGTTCATTCAATTTCACTAGAAGGAGTTCAATCGAATTAACTCCTAAATTAATTGAAATCACAACCTAATTGAAATATCATCCAACTATTATGTGATTAAAATTTGAAATTAGGAAATGAATCCATAACCTAATCCGTTTTCAATCCTAAACACATTCATAATCATGAAAACTGAATAGATGATTGAAGAAGAAAGTGAACATTCACACAGAATTTGAAATACTAAACCAGAACTCAAATTCCCTTTTACTTGGACTGGATCCTTGGATTGATTGATTGTTTAGCCTTCCATGATCATCATCAATGGAAGACCCACAAAATTAGTACATGAATATGGAAGAACAGAAAACGAATATGAAGAACAAGATGAAGAACAATTGAGAGAAAATGTTTTAATTCTGGAAATTTCTAAAAGAAATGTAAATTCTGTTTTTGCTAAAATGTAATGTGTTTTTCACTAACTAATTGCACTAGCATATAATGACTAAGTCAGAAGGAAAGTATGGGCCATGAGTAGGCCCATCTAATCTAATTATTATGCTAATTACACCACTAAAAGTGCAACTCGTAGCCCAAAATTCAAGTGCAGTGGTTCTGACTTGCAAGCCTAAAATGATCCTCAAAATGACAGAATTGACATTGGCTTATCTCTGACAAAATTGTATATATTTTCCTTATCTTTCCAGGGACTACTCATATGTGCCATTTGGAGTTCTGCAGAGTTGTCTAGGTCCTACAGAAGGAAGATAGGTCAAGTGAGCATAAAATCCGAAAATAAGCAACAATTAGCAATTAAGCCCACTTGTTTGCCTAAGACAAAAACTGAATTTGAATGAGAAAATAAAAGTCCAAGAGAAGTCAAATAAGATAAGAAGAATAGAAAAATATTTAACTAAAAACACCCAATCAAAATACCCCACACTTAAACATTTGCACTCCTAGGTAGAACTAAAAGAAAAATTCAAACTAAAGTAAACCAAAAACTAAAAGAAAGATATGAACAATGTAACGCCCCCCCTTCATCCCGAGGGTCATTACCAAACATAATCACAACACAAAAATAATTAATCAGAGTTATAAGCAGTTTGGAAGCACATAAATAAGAGTGACATCAACAAATGTCCTCATCATATACACTGTACATATCATATGGTGAATATACATAATCTGTTTAGGTACAAAACTGTACAAATAACCCCTCAGGGTATAACAAAAGCAAAACTAAAGACTAGGTACAAAATATCAGAGCCCCATGCTCTCACATCATCTAGCCTAAAGTATGCCAACAGCAGCTATCCCTGCACAGGCCTCTTGCCTTGGGATCTATCTGCTCCTCCGGGTGAATCACCTGCATCATAAGTCCCACA
>PYAF01003460.1:41604-55681 GCA_007407185.1 Glycine tomentella
TGTCATTGAAGTCAGTTTCTGGAAAACTCTAGAGTTTCATTATTTAATATTATCCTTTAGGTAGAAGAGTTCAAATTGAACTTGAACTTCTCCTATGAAATGCCATGTGTAAAGACAAATTCAACTTGAACTTTATTTTCTCTTAAAAAATGCCATGTGTGAGGCCATTTTCAAATTGAATTCTTCTTCCTCATGAAAGATGACATGTGGATACAAGGAGAATCATATAATTTTCTTCTCTTTAAGAAAAATATCTTAAGCTTCATAAATTAAAATGATAAGATACAATCATGAAGGCTTAAGAAATATCTAGTCACTTGTAACTACTATTAATATAAGAATGAGAAAGCTATCATATATGTGCACAAAATGAGAAGAAAAATATTCTCTTGTTCCCTTGATAAATCAGGTGAAGGAGGAGGAAGAATGGAGAAGTTTCATGGCTTGAAGACAAATGGAAGGACACTTGAAAGCAAGGTGTCATGTCTTGAAGGATATGAATACAAAGTAACATGAAATGAAGCAAAATTCTCTCCCTTTCCCTAGAATCCACGTGAAGCTTGGAGAATCATGGAGAAGATTCATTATTTGAGACACTTGGAAGGAAAAGAGGAAGAAGCTTCATGAATTGGACAAGTGGTGGAATACTTGTAAAGTTCATGACAAGTGTAGGGACACTTGTAAAGTAAGTCATCATAACTTAGGAGATTTTTTATAAATCTAGTTAGGATATAATGGAATGACATGAAACTTAGTTACAATGAAACCAAATGGGAGTAACTAGCTAGGAAGGGTAGAAATGTCCATGAATATTATATCATTTTCCAACTACTATATAAAGGGGTAAAGGGGGCCTTAAGTGGAAGTCACATTCAAGACTTCACCTTTCTAACACTTCACGTGAAAAGCTCTATCCCACATCACCTTCATTTCATTTTTATCTTTTCCTTATTAAAGCCTAAATCAAATAAGAAGAAGACTCCACTTCATTGAAGGATCATGTATAGAAGGATAAAGTATCCTTAAGAAAAGTTTGCCATGCTTTGTAGGAAGAGAAAGACAAGCTTCATAAGAGATTATAAGGTATGTATGGGGAAGCTTTATGATAAAGATAGTTTAAGTGTTGTTTTGTTTGAATAAGTGTTTGAATGTTCATGTGTTGTTGAGTGTTTCCATGAAGTTCATATGTTGCTAAAAGTTTCTAAGAATTTCTCTAAGTTCCATGTGTTGCTGAGTGTTTCTATAAATTTTCATGAAGTTCATGTGTTGTTGAGTATTCCTATAAATCTCTGTACATGAATAATATGCTGAGATTCTGTACATGAATATAAAGTTGAGTTCTATACTTTATGTTGAGTTTCTAAGTAAAATAAATATGAGATGATGAAAAGAGTTATACCTTAAAGTGAATCAGTCTTATATGTCTCATATGCATATGCCCAGCGGGGGTTAGTCCATGTTATTTGTCTCAAGAGGAGGTGTGTCAGATAGCTGCAGGAACTGAGTTCGAGCATTCAGACAAGAGAGGTCTGAGTTGGGGGTGACTCGGAAGTGGGGAAATCACGCCACCCATGATGATCACATGTAGTGTGGGTGAGAATCCTGTTGCAACACTGTGGTACCTTGACTGATCGTTTCAGTTCTGTGCCACTGGGATGGGGCTATCTTGACTATTGGTACCAATTATTGAAAGAGTTTAAGAGAATCATGCAAATGATAAGAGTTTAAGAGAATCATGTATCATGATAAGAGTCTAAGAGAATCATGCACTTTTGAGGATGTTGTTATGAAAATCTGCATATTGAATATATACTGTTGCTTAAATTATGTTTATCATAAACTTACCCTATGCTTTGTGTCTGTGGTTGACACCTGCCATGACCTCGATTTTATTAGAGCGAGCAGATGAACAGCAAAGAGAGACTATTAGCTGTATACAAGAAGAGGATTTCATTTGAAGATGTGTTATTTGAAGATGATATGTTTGAAGATGTATTCTTTTGTGATAGAAGGTTTTATTATTGGTACTATAGAATCAAATATCAGTTTGTACTCTTATTTTACACTACATCATATTTATAAATATTAATCAGTAATGGAAATCTTTTTGATATCAGTTAAATTTTTTGGAGTATCAGTTATTGGCAAAAATTTTGTTATATTCAAATAGGTGCTCTTAAGTAAGTTGAAAAGAATTTTTCATTAAAAATAAATAATAACAAGATGGTAAATTGAGGCGTTACACGAGCATCCAAGATCTCTCAATGGATCAAGGACCTTTCCATATCACTCTATGGATATGAAGCAAAACCTCATGCCTCTCTATGGACATGAGCATCCAAGATCTCTCAATGGATCAAGGACCTTTCCATATCACTCTATGGATATGAAGCAAAACCTCAAGTCACTCTATGGATCTTGAGCAATAGAATTCAATTCCAAGATCTCTCTATGGACCTTGCTTTCAATATTCATTTATCTCTAAGACCTTGACATAGATCTTGCATTTCAACCACAAGCACAACCATGGAACAATTCTCATATCAGTGAATCAAAAAACATCATGAAACTATTGTGGTTTGGTTACACCATACAACAAGTTAAATTGTAACTTTTTTAATATATCTCACCCTTGGCCGAACACATGTGCACTCAAATTAGTGTTCACAACCAATTAAACACTATCATTAATAAATAAGTATCTCCATCATCATAACATAAGTAAGATCAACAAGTTCATACAAATATAAATAATCACAACAGCCCAAGAATATCATAACAACCAGATTTCTCACCACATACAATTCGGTTTCCATATAATCTGTATTGATATAAAAGTAATTTGTTGAATATAGAGGGAGCAAACAAGAAGAATGAAGCTTTTGACTTAGAAGATTGTTTTGAGCTTTTCACATGCCTTGAAGATTGAAATCCAAAATGAAGTGTATGAGAAGTCAATCTGTTGATCCTTGCATTTGCATGCATATAATCATTTACATGCTTAAGTGTTTTCATCAAAGAATCAAAGCTATTTCGAAAAAGAACTAAATGGGTAATGTTTTTGGAAAAATTTAATTTCACTATTTTAATCGATTACCCAGTAGATTAATCGATTATTTAGTTCATGTTTAAAACTGGAAAAGCTTTGATGAACATTTTAATCCATTACATCACGGATTAATCGATTATTTGGTTCATGTTTAAAATTGGAAAAAATTTAATGAATATATTAATTGATTACCAAACATTGTAATCGATTACATAGTGTAAATCAAAAGTAATACATTGTTGCTTTAATCGATTACCATTTACAATAATCGATTTCACAAGCTATCTTGAAAATCATGTTTTCACTAATTTAATCGATTTCCAAACATTGTAATCGATTACATAGGCATGTTTCTTAAAGCTTGCTTCACTGCCTTAATTGATTACCAAATATTGTAATCGATTACACAAGAGGCTTCAGATACAAAACTTCACTGCTTTAATCAATTACAACTCGGTTTAATCGATTATCTTGTTCGTTGTGAAACCCAGAATAGAGCCATGAACACTTTAATCGATTAAGTGACACTTTAATCGATTACTTAATGTGTTTTAATAAATTATTGTGAAAATAATAGGAATACTTCACAACAACCAAGAGAAGGGGTGAATTGGTTGAACCTTGGTATTTTGAAAATCAAATTCAAATCAGAGTTTCAGGATCTTTATCACTTTCAAAACCAAGAAACCTTTTACTCAATCAAATAGCTCAGCCCAAGAATTCAATAGATCAAAATAGAACTTACAATGATTATGATTCAAAGAATTAAAGATCAATGAATAAGATGAGAATAGAGATATAGAAATAAGAACACAAGTAATTTATACTAGTTCACTTCAAAACCTGAAGCTACATTTAGTTTCTTCTAATTCTCACTGAATTAGAGTTCCACTATTATAAAATATTCTTACAAGCTTTTACAAGAGCCTCCCCTTTATCAACCCTAGATAAAAAACATAAATCTAAAACCCTATTAGACTTTTAAGGAGAAAGATTCAGAGAACACTACTCTAATCTTTATGCTAGAGAACCCTTCTCTAGTCCCAAGCTATAAGAATCCTATTACAATAGCCAATCTCAACAAATTTGTCAACAAAATTACAATCAATGAGTTAAGGAAAGAAACAACCTGATGATCCAGTGAATGACATGCATATGAATGAGCAATTCAGGTTGAAAGACAAAAACAAACTCAGAAAATTCTTTTTCCTTAACCTTTGAAAGAAACTTCTTGCTTTAAAGAATCACTCAAAAACCCATGAGTGTTTTAGTTGATGCAAGAACTCATAAAACTCAGAAAATCACTTTGAACGTGTTTAGAAAGCTTGTGTATTATAAAACAAGCTGAGCTTTGGTTCTATTTATAACAAACTTTTGTAACTGTTAGTAATCGATTAAACACGCCTAATAATCAATTAAAAGCTCATGAAATCGATTAAAATAACCTTGTAATCGATTAAAGTGTTCTACAAGATTTTGGACATGAGCAACAAGCAAAATAATCGATTATTCCGTCTTGTAATCGATTAAGACAGCAAGCTTCAAATAATCAAAATACACTATGTAATCGATTACAATATTTGGTAATTGATTAAATCAGGAAGCTTTATAAAACAGAATGAGCTATGTAATCGATTACGACATTTGGTAATCGATTAAGACAAGAAGACAGATTTTTCAGTTAAGCATGTGTAATCGATTACTACCTATTGGTAATTGATTCTTCCAGAAAGTCTTAAAATCATGTATAGCAATGTAAAGCTTTGTAATCAATTACTACCTATTGGTAATCGATTAAAGTGTTCAACAAAGCAGTTTATATGAAAGCAAAGGTCAAATAATCGATTATTTCGATAGGTAATCGATTACATTGTTCTTGGAAGCTTTTCCAGAATGAACAAAGAACAAAATAATCGATTATACCTTTAATGTAATCGATTACATCAGTATAAAAATAATTTTTCCAAAACCTTTGAATCAAATTTAAAACCTTAGTTAAATGTTAAAAGCTTTGTTTGATTTTTATGAAAAACACTTAGTTGAATCAATGAATGAATAAGTGAATGCATGAATGCATGGATCAATCAGATAGCTTTACTTTTACATAAAATTCCAAGTCTTTAAGCATGTTGAAAGCACAAAACTCATCTTGTATCAAAGACTTCCAATCTTCATGAAGCTCCCCCAGTATCCAACAATCTCCCCCTTTTTGGCTTTAAACATGCCAAATTCTTGATTGACCAATTATTGAACTTGAAGCTTTTTAAAAGTAATTAACCATGGAAGACTTTGAATATTTTGGACCTAAAAATTTACACTTTCTTTCCAAAGAACAAGTGTTAAATTATCTGATTCCATTTAAACATCATTTACAAGTATTCTAGGTATAATTGATTAATTTTAGACAGTTAGCTCCCCCTAAATTCCATAATCCATTCAAGTCAGATTTTGGACCAAATTTTGAACAAAAAAATAGGGATGAACAGAGTATAAAGCAGAGTATATCAAAACTAAATCATTTCTCCCCCTATTTGGCTTGTTTAAGTCAAAAACATAAAGAACACAACGGATAATTGAAATGGAAGCAGAATGGAAGTTTTATATATGCATTGGGAAGCCATTACAAAGTGAAATTTAAACATTGCAGTCATAGAAAAAATAGAGCACAAAAATTACATGTGGTAATCGATTATCCTGGATGGTAATCGATTATTTCACACATCATTCAAAGGTTGAAGATGACTAGTAATCGATTATTTGTTAATGTAATCGATTATATCATCATTTTGAGAATTTAATCAAATATCAGAGCTTTTGTAATCGATTATCCCGACTGGTAATCGATTACTCCAGAAGTTTTTAAAATTTTAAGCACACATGTAATCGATTACTCCAGTGAAACTATTACACTGAAAAACATATTTTGCTTATCGTAATCAATTATCCCGTTACGTAATCGATTACTCCAGGAGGCTTCAGATTTTCAAAACAAAGAATAATCGATTATGAGATTTCTGTAATTGATTACTGAAGCACAAATTTCATAATCAATGAGATTTTTAATGATTTTAATCGATTAACCCGAAGTGTAATCGATTATTACAGTGATTTTATCAGAAAACAGAGTATTTGCAGATCAATACGAATTTTGCACAGCATAGATCATTTTTAGTGATAAAGGCAGCTATGAAGTTTAGTTTGCATGGAAATGCACAATTAAAATAGGCTAGCTTATATTGGATTCATCAAGAATACCTAGCATGTTTTTAAGTGCATAAAATTTATCTCTAGCCAATGGTTTAATAAATATATCAGCTAGTTGGTTATGAGTATCAATGAAATCAATTTTGATATTTCCTTTTTGAACATGATCTCTGAGGAAATGATGCCTTATCTCAATATGCTTGGTCCTTGAATGCATTATTGGATTCTTTGATATGTTAATAGCACTTGTGTTGTCACATAGCAAAGGTATTTCCTTCAGTTCAACTCCAAAATCTTGCATTTGTTGCTTCAGCCATAAACTTTGTGCACAGCAACTTCCAATTGAGATATATTCAGCTTCAGCAGTTGACAAAGCAACACAAGATTGTTTCTTGCAATGCCATGAGATCAAAGAACTACCAAGTAGATGACAAGTGCCACTTGTACTTTTTCTATCTAACTTGCAACCTGCAAAGTCAGAATTAGAATATCCAATAATATTAATTGAAGCACCTTTGGGATACCAAAGACCAACTTTTGGTGTAGCTTTGAGATATTTGTTGATCCTTTTGACTGCTGTTAGATGAGACTCTTTTGGATTTTCTTGATATCTTGCACACAAACAAACACTTAGCATTATATCAGGTCTACTGGCTGTCAAATATAACAAGGATCCAATCATTCCTCTGAATTTTGACTCATCAACCTTCTTTCCATTTTCATCTGAATCTAGATATGTTGATGTTGCCATTGGAGTTGCAGCATCTTTGCTTTTCTCCATTTCAAATTTCTTAATTACTTCAAGGCAATATTTGGATTGATTGAGAAATGTTCCATTCTTCATTTGCTTCACTTGAAGTCCAAGAAAGAATGTTAATTCTCCAATCATTGACATTTCAAATTCTTTCTACATAGCAAATGATTAGTTGAACCAAAAATTATATCATCAACATAAACTTGAACCAATAAGATATCATTCTCATGCCTTTTGATGAACAAGGTTTGTCAACATGGACCCTTGTGAAAGATTGTTCAAGCAAAAACTTGCTTAATCTTTCATACCATGATCTGGGAGCTTGCTTCAAACCATAAATATCCTTTTTGAGTTTAAAAACATAGTTAGGATGCTTAAAATCAGTAAAACCAGGAGGTTGTTCAACATATATATCCTCCTCAATGTATTCATTTAAAAAGGCACTTTTAACATCCATTTGAAAGAGTTTGAAGTTTATTAAACATGCAAAAGCAAGCAATAACCTGATTGCTTTCAATCTTGCAACTGGAGCATAAGTTTCTTCATAGTCTATGCCTTCTTCTTGGTTGTAACCTTTAGCAACCAATCTAGCTTTATTTCTGACTATGATTCCACTTTCATCAAGTTTGTTTCTAAAATCCCATTTTGTACCAATAAGTTTGAGAGAAGATGGTCTAGGAACAAGTTCCCAAACTTCATTTCTCTTAAACTGATTTAGTTCATTATGCATGGCAATCATCCAATGTTCATCATTCAAGGCTTAATCAATGTTCTTAGGTTCAATATGAGAGACAAAAGCCATATTACAACATAGGTTTTTGTTGCGATAACGGTAAGTGCACCGCTCGTTTCAAGTAATAAAGTGGTTAAGTAGAGTATCGTCTCCACAGGGATTGGAATGAAATTCACAGTAATTCTAGGTCTCAGCGATTGGAAAGGAAAAAGAAATTGTTTTTGAAGAATTTGTTGTGTGTTGAGTGTTGAAAGTAAAGACAGAATTTAAAGATATAAACGCAGTAAAATAGTTTGAGTTGTTACCAATGGATGGAATGATTGTGGTCAGGATGCAATCCCCTTTGATTCCTACCTCTTTCACTTAAATGGTTATCAAGTTTCAATTACTTCTGATTACTTAGAGGATACATCTTTCCAAATTCAGTTAAATCCTAATTCCTTAGCAATTTAACCTTTTAACCTGAATTGAAATCCTAATCCCTTAGCGATTCCTATCAAGCATTTAAAAGAATATATCATAAGTTGATTGTTCTGATTGCTCAGAGAATAAATCTTTTCTAATTTAGTTAACCCCTAATCCCTTAGTGAATTAACCCTTTAACCTGAATCAAAAACCTAATCCCTTAGTGAATTCTATCAAGTTAAGCATTTAAAAGAATATATTATAAGGTTCTGCAGCCACGCATCCCTATCCCTAGGTAATGAACAACTGTTATCCTACTTAGGTCAACAATTAGAATCCCAACATCCCTATTACGAATCCTAACCCTCAGCACTTAAATAGAATGGCAAATTCCAAATAAGAATAAAACAATAAAGAACAGAGTAGAATAAAATAATCATGACAATCTCATTCAATACCAGTCAAATTACAGAGGAGTTCACATCGGTTCTTAGCCTAACCACAATACAGAATTTAGCCTGACATAGGCTTCCAGAACACCAAAGCTGTTGAATAAAACATTTTCTGCATTAACCTAGCTTTGATTCTATGTAAAACTGAATTCCAGAGGTTTAGAATGCTAAAATCTGATGATGAGTGATGATTCTTCAGTCTTAGAGGCCTTTCTTTTATAGATTGGTTTAATTCAAGTAACTAAGCCCCTGTTCTGTGCCAATTTCGAACCATATCCTTTTAAATAAGGAAACAACATCTTCATGGCGCTGATGGCGCGGGATTTCACGCTGATCGCACGGGTTGCACGAATGAGAAGTTGCTTCCAGACCTTGTGGCGCGACTCACGCGAATCCTGGCGCGGATCACGCGGGACTTTCGACTCAATGGTGCTGGTAGCGTGACTTCCGCGCGGATCGCGTGGAGTCTTCGAGATGGGGCTTGGCAATTTGCTTGTGGCGCGGCTCGCGCGGGATATGGCGTGATCCGCGCGAGACCTTCAACTGGCTTTCTTCTTCTTCTGGCTTGAATCTCCTCTTTTTGGCCCTGAAAACACACTTTGTAATAAAATGAGATATAATAAAATATAAATGACAAACTAACTTATTCTAATCTAATTCCTAATGATTTAATTGAAATATAACCTAAAACTAGCCTAAAACTAAGATGTGTTAGCAACACATCAATTTCTTAATGAAGATCTAGTAGATACTCCCTTTGAAGCTTCACCTATGGTGTTGTCAAGTGATAGGTCTCTTGTTGTTCTCCAATCTTTAGGCTCTTGAACAGGGGTTGATGGTTTTGCTTCAGCACTTGGTTCTTCTTTTTCTTTATTTATGGAATCATTTAGCTTAATAAATTCTTCCATTGGGCCTGCATCTACATCACACTTCTTTTCCTCTTTCGAGGGATTAGACTCATCACAAATTACATGTACAGATTCTTCTATGCACATTGTTCTTTTATTGAATACTCTATAAGCTTTACTATGTAATGAATATCCAAGGAAAATTGCTTCATCAGTGTAACACCCCGTAGGCCTCCGGTGCGTTATCATTAATAATATCAGTTTAGCACTTAATTCACAATTAACAACTCAGCGGAAGCACAAAATCACTTTTCTTGATTTATTATGTATGGAACAAAACAGATTAAAGCAAACATTCATACAAGGCACATAAATCACACCCCTGCTGATCCAGTTTCGCATATCATACACATATAGACAGATAACTTGAACCTCTAGGCAGATAGTCAAATATACACCAATTATACTCAGGAGGAACATCATATACATATCATCATGAGTTCTGTACATAAATATACATCACAGTCCACACCACAGCATGGTGATACAAAAGAATATTAGCCCTCACAGAGGGTGTACAGAACCAAACAACTCAGGTGTACACACACACCATCCCTTCACAATGGTACAAAACATAATGAAAACAAAACTGAGCCTTCAGCTCTCCCTGCTGCTCCTCAGTCAAGCAGCCCAAGTCTCTACTGGGGCCTCCTGCCCTGAGACTGCTCTCCTTTGCCAGAAGAGTCACCTGAAATCATAAATCCCCACACGGGGTGAGATACACATCTCAGTAAGCTCAGGGTCCATGGAGGAATCTCCTCCACCCTGGCCCATTTTCCATAACCCATACATCAGGCAATCACAAGCAAATGGCCCACTGGCCTGGCCCTCTGGCCCTCATAACAATATATTAAACATCCAAACATGGAGGAGCTACCTCAATGCCTAAATCAGCAAACATGGCGGAGCTACCTCAACGCCTATCTCAGCAAACATGGCGGAGCTACCTCAACGCCTATGTCAGTGTGAGACCGGAAACTCACACCTGTGCCATCCCATTGGGTGCTAACCCTTCGCATGGATGCACATATATGGTACCTCCGAGAATAGAAGGAGCTACCTCAACTTTTATCCCCATGGTCTGTGGGAACTAATTCCCTGGGAGCTACCTCAACCATGAGCCAACCATACTAGGAGGAAACCATCATCTCCTAGGGAGGTCCATATCTATATATTGGCCAATAGATCTATCACAATCAAAGTACCGAATCACAAGCACAGATGCATACACATATCATTGTGAAGATGTAACTACCAATGCATCATGAAATGACCACCACTCCCTCGGAGTGTGGTGTGGCACACAAGATGGGAAATCATCCCCAGGGACACTGAACTTACCTGGCAAGATTTCACTTTGCGATCCTGTCCCTGCTCTGTGGCTCCCGCCACTGACACCCTCAGTGTCAAGCCCTATTCAAGGCATATATCCATATCAAAACCAATTCACAGGCATTCAAGCACAGAAACATATCATATCAGAATTCCCCTATCCTAGGGTTCAATATGGCCAGCCTACACTAGGCTTCTCACAGACCATACAAGGTCTCTCAAGGCTGAATACAAAGCATCTGAGTCACCCCAGACCCAATGCAAACACATATCTGAGCATACGTTCAATTCAGCCTCATAATTCAATTATCCCTGGAACGGTCTAAACCTCAATCAAGGCACCGTTCAACTAGCCTCTCAGGCTCAACACAAATTTAATCAAGGCTCATGCATGTCCAGAGAACAACAAGTGACTCATTCCACAGCCACACATGCATATCACAAAGCCAAGATTCAAAGTTAACCAAATCAAAAACTGAAAGGTAATCCTTCATCACTAGACAGTTCTAAACAAGTTTCTCTACAGGACCCTGGGCTAATTCTAGCCCCAGCTCATATATATGGGTCACTATTCACAGAAAACCCAAAATCCTAAAATAACCAAGGAAACTTGAGTTTCATACCTCAGTGGCGACCAGAAAGGCTGTAGGATAGCTTCCTCGAGCTCTGTTGTCCGTTCCAAGCCTTGGGTCTCAGCCAGACTCAAGTTTCAGAGCTTTTCCTTCAGAAAGGAATTCTCACTCACAAGGGGTTTTTAAGAGAAAGGATGAAGGATTCAAGCTTCCTAGGTGATTCTCTCAAGCTTATAGGTCATTAGGAGGTGTATAGGTCATAAACTAAGGTCCTTGGAAGCTTGGGTTCACCTTTAATGGAGGTTTGGGTGTGGAGGAAGAAGAAAACTGTTTTTCTTCCTCTGAAAACGCGATTTGCCCTTTAATACTGGGCCTGCCCGAGGTCTGGCGTGGATTCCGCCACCTCTGGTGCTAACCGCGCCACCATGGCGGTGTATGTGGCGCCATCAGCGCCACTCCCACGCCCCCAGCGCCAACTTCCATAACTTGTGGCGCTACTCGCGCCACACTGGCGCCATCCGCGCCATCCTCCCCTGACCTATGGCGCCATCCGCGTCGCACCTGGCGCTGACCGCGTGGAAAACCAGTGAAACTTGGTTTTCCAGACCACTTCCCGCGCCAGCCGCGCCAGCTATGGCGTGACTCGCGTGGGCTGGAAAACACCTGGCGCCCCTCGCGCCAGATTGACGCCCCAGGCGTCAACCTCCAGAGAACCTGGCGCTCCCAGCACCAACCTGGCGCCCTTGGCGTGGAATTCCAGTGGTTCTGGTGCTACCAGCGCCAACCCTGGCGCTACCCACGCCACACCCCTCACAGGGTTTTCTGCTAAGCAATCTCGGCGCTGATCGCGCGAGACCTGGCGCCAGTCGCGCCACAGTAAGGGTCATCACAATCAGCCTTAACATCAAATTTTCCAAGTGATTCTTTCCCATTGTTCAATACAAAACACTTGCAGCCAAAAACTCTCAAGTGAGAAATGTTGGGTTTTCTACCTTTGTATAGCTCATAAGGGGTTTTCTTTAAAATAGGCCTTATGAGTAATCTATTCAAAGTATAGCATACTGTACTTACAACATCAGCCCAAAAATATTTTGGCAAACTTGTCTCATTAAGAAGAGTTCTAGCTCCTTCTTCAAGAGATTTGTTTTTCCTCTCCACAACACTATTTTGTTGAGGTGTTCTTGGAGCTGAAAAATTATGGTTAATTCTATTTTCTTCACAGAATTTTTCAAAATGTTCATTTTGGAATTCACCACCATGATCACTTCTTATTGAGATAATTTTGTTACCTTTCTTATTTTATGCAAGTTTATCCATTTTTCTAAATGCAAGGAAAACATTACTTTTGGATTTCAAAAACAGAGTCCAAGCGAATCTGGAGTAATCATCCACAATAACAAGCCCATAATAATTGCCACCTAAACTCATTGTTCTAGAGGGACCAAACAAGTCAATGTGAAGCAATTCAAGTGGTCTAGAGGTGGAAACAATGTTTTTGTTTTGAAAAGGATCTTGGTTTGTTTCCCTTTTTGACAAGCATCACAAAGTTTGTCCTTCTCAAACTTGAGTTTGGGCAATCCAATTACTAAATCTTTTCTAATAAGCTTGTTTATATGGTGCATGTTTATGTGACTAGCCCTTCTATGCCATAGCCAAGATTCATCAATCTCGATTATGAGACAAGAAGTGTTATGGAAGAATGCATGGTCAATTGAAAGTAAGTAAATGTTACCTTTCCTTTTACCTATATGGATTACTTCACCACTTTTCGCATCATAAATCATGCAGTAGTTTTCATGGAATGTGACTTTAAATCCTTTGTCACAGAGTTGACTTATGCTTACGAGATTATGCTTCAAACCTTCTACATAAAGAACATTCTTTATCTTTGTTTTGAAGTTGTCTCCAATGTTGCCTTCTCCAATGATCTTGCCTTTATTATTATCCCTATAAATGACATATCCACCATCTTTAAGTGTTAAGTTTGTAAGCATGGACATGTCTCCAGTCATATGTCTAGAGCATTCACTATCAAGGTACCATGTTGAGGATCTAGCTCTTAGACATACCTGCAAAAATCAAATCAATTTACAAGGGAAGGTACCCAATTGAGGTTGGGTCCATAGGGGTTAGTTGCTTTCTTTTTCTTTTGAACCCAAATGCAATCTCCATTAGGCACATAGAATCTCCTAGCATAGCATTTGTAAGATGTATGTCCTCTTTCCATACAATAGTTGCATATCACAGATTTTGATGATTTTCTAAGGAAAGCATTTTGATTGATATTTGAGTTATTATACCTTTTTTGATTCTTCTGTTTTGGAGGCACAAATATTGTTTTTCCAACATACTTTGAGCCCTTTTTGTACCCGAAACCAGAAGTATCTCCAGCATACCTTTGCACACTTAGCATTTCATCCAAGTTGCATTTTCCTCTATATAACTTTCTCAAAAGATCAACCAAATAGCTGATTTCAGATAAACTTGTCATATATTTTTCTCCTTGACTCTTTTTGTAATCATCAAAATCTTTTTGAAGCAAGTTATACTTGTCAACACTTGTAGAGGAAGAGGCACATACACATCCATTCAAATTGTAACTTGAAACAAGTTTTTCATTTTCTTCTTTCAAGTTGCAAATATATGTTTGCAATTCAGTAATCTTTGC
>PYAF01003460.1:58871-75862 GCA_007407185.1 Glycine tomentella
ACATGCCCACCAGCTTCCGCCTGGTTCGTCCTCGAACCACACCGTACTGGTAGAGAGGCCTTGCTCTGATACCACTTGTAACGCCCGACCACTTGCAGGATCAACGACTGTCCCTACATACCAACACAAGACTTTTCAGTGTGCTTTGTCCTCACTCACACACTTCCTGAGAAACTTCCCAGGAGGTCACCCATCCCAACATTGCTCCAAGTCAAGCACGCTTAACTGTGGAGTTCTTATGTTATGGGCTACCGAAAAGTAGATGCACCTTGTTGGTATAGGTAGTACCTATTAAATCCTTTAAGTAATCCTCAACTGTACAGTCCCATACCTGCACAGCCTCTGGATCACTCTCGTTTGGGTGCGTATTCGATTCATTCATGTACCCCTCCCATTGGAAGCCTACCGGGAGCCGCTCCTTGTTCGTGCCTCACTTCACCGGCGATCACTCCCTGCCCTCGTCAGCGCCCGGGATGTTACAGTAAACTCATCGTTCTTGGGGAATGTTTCCCTTGCTTTTGTTTCACCATTCCCATCAGGGTGATGGTTTGGTATGCCATGCATTTGAATATTGTATGTTGTTGTTATATTAAGATATGTATATGATGTTGAAAGAAATGCCGTTATGGCATGTTGGCAATTGATGTTAACTAAACACTGTGATAGTGTTATGCTTTGTATTGATTATGAGATGAATGTGATGATAATGCTGTGTGATGTGATTGTATGAGAATTCTCTGGCCAGTAGAATAGGGAACTATGGACCCTTGGGAATGTGCCCTTAATTGGATGATCTTCCTTGGGAAAGTCCATAGGCGTCCATGAAATTTCTGAGAGAATGTGCCCTTCATTGGATGATCTTACTCAGGTATGGACGGGAAAAGCCTTGAGGGAATGTGCCTTTAATTAGATGATCTTCCTCAGGCATGAAAAAAGAGAGTCTTGAGGGAATGTGCCTTTCAGTAGATGATTTTCCTCAGACACTCAATACGAAGTCCTGAGAGAACGTGCCCTTTAATGGATGATCTTTCTCAGGCAATGTGTGATGGGTACATATGTTGTTACCCCTGGATTGTGATGTGCATGTAGTGTGATACCTGTGAGCCATGAAGGCTGATTGTCTGAGTGATGTTTATGTGATATTAATTATGTTGTTTATGTGATTGGAAGTGAACCAGGGGGAGGGAAACCTTCAAGGACCCTGAGTTTACTGAGATTATTATCTCACCCCGGTTGGGACTCATGTTGCAGGTGATGATACAGGAGTAGCTGATAGATCCCAAGGCAAGAGGCCTGAGCAGGGATAGTCTTGTTGATAACCCTAGGCATAGATGACTGAGCATGTTAGCTCACATTTTTTATTATGCCTGTACTTGTACAGTTTTGAGAAATGTACTTACCTTGTACAAGAATTCACCATATATGTATATAATGTACATTTGATATTGCTTCAGCTTCCAAATTTTTATTTTTTATTATATTGTAACCGCTGCGTCATTATGATATAATAACAATGTTAATACGTCGGGTGCACACGGGGTGTTACATTTTATGGTATCAGAGCAGTTGCAGGGAAGCAATATATATATACATATGGTGAATTAAGTGTTTTCACTATATGTTTTGGGTGTACACTATGATTATTGCATGTGTTATGTTAAGTGTGAACCTGATCAAGTCACCCTGTTATGTGATATGCGTAGTGTCATGGTGAGGACCCGGAACACTAGTGAGATGGCGGGTGCAGAGGGGCAACCCGACCCTATTGTAGCTGCTCTGGCAGCTGTGCAGCAGGAACTTGCTGCAAGTAGACAGGCTAATGAAGCCTTGTTAAAGACAAATGAAGAGCTCATGGCTGAGTTGAGAGCTCGACATAGGGAAGATAGAGTATCCCCTACACAGCATACTTCTGAGGGAGAGGGTAGTCGCCACCAGGGTGGAGGTAGCCATCACTCTGATGGGCCTCATCACCAGAGAGGAGAAAGGTCGTCCCAGGCTAATACAGAGGAGGACACAGGTACCGGAGGAAGGATACTTATTGCTTTCCGTAAGCATGATCCTCCATCCTTTCATGGGGAGTATGACCCCATTGCTGCTGCTAAGTGGTTGCAGGCGTTGGAGAAGATTTTCACTGTGATGGAATGCTTAGACCATCAGAAGCTCCTCTATGCCACTTATCTGCTTCAGGGGGATGCGCATGAGTGGTGGGTTACCACCTCACAGCTGTTGAGAGGCCAGGGTGAGGCCATCACCTGGCAGGTCTTTGAAGCCCAATTTCTTGACCGATACTTCCCCAGAGATGCTAGAGAGCAGAAACAGGCTAAGTTTGAGAGCCTTGTGCAGGGGAAGATGTAGTAGACGAGTACTTGGCCAAATTCAATGAGTTGGCTAAGTATGCACATTTCAGAAGGGCTTTACCTGAAGCAGAGGTTCTTGCTGCTAAGTTCCAGAGGGGACTTAGAGAGAATATTGAAGAAAAGATAGCTGGTAGTGGGTCTCAAGATCTGGGAAGCCTGGTGAGGCAGTGCCGCTAGGTAGAGGACATGATCAGGAGGCGTAGTGGAAATTATCCTACTTCCTCTGAGAGGTAGGAGGCAAGGAGATCCAGTGGATCAGGCCCTACTAGGAAGGGCAAGGGCAGAGACTTGGGGGTTTCTTCTCCAGCAGGCAGATTCAAGAAGGGCTCCAGTCAAAGAGGAGTTCCACAGAGATCTGGTCAACCTCCCAAATGTAATACTTGTGGAAGGAACCATTGGGGAGTGTGCCCCATGGGGCAGTTGGTCTGTTACAGATGTGGCAAGCAAGGCCACTATGCTAGAGAGTGCCCATAGGCAGGCAGTCGGGCTACAGCTGCCCCAGTGATATCAGCAGCACCTACGACAGGCCGAGTTTATACAATGGATGCTGGAGAGGCCGCCAGAGCTCCTAATCTGATCAGAGGTATTATTTTGATTGATGTTTTTGATGTGAGAGTCCTGTTTGACTCTGGAGCTACCCACTCTTTTATTAGTGATCGTACTGCACAAGGACTGAACTTGCCTATGTTCAGACTTCCTCTTCCTATGGAGGTTTCTACCGCCTCTAAGGAGCAGTGTAGAGTGGATATGTGCTGTAAAGATGTGCATTTTCAGTTTGAGGGCAGAGAATATGTTGTTGATCTGTACTATCTGGCGATGCCTATTCTTGAGGTTATTCTGGGAATGGATTGGTTGGCTAAGTATGGCATCATGCTAGATTGTTGTCATAAGAAGGTTGTAGTACCTTCAGATGGAGTTAGCCCGAGTTCTATTTCATTCCTCTTGGTCTTGCAAGTTCGCAAGGAAATGAAGAGAGGGGCTCAGGGCTATCTTTTGCTGAGTTCAGTAGTTGAGAAACAGGGATTGGATATGTCGAAGATTCCGGTGGTGAGCGAGTTTGTTGATGCATTTCCTGAGGAGATTACAAAGCTTCCACCGGATAAGGGGATTGAATTCTCCATTGACTTGGTTCCAGGAGTGGGACCTATATCCATAGCTCCTTATCACATGTCTCCTTTAGAGCTAAAGGAGCTGAAGGTGCAGCTTGAGGACTTGTTGTCCAAGGGGTTTATTAGACCGAGTGTGTCGCCATGGGGAGCACCAGTTCTTTTTGTGAAGAAGAAAGACGGAAGTATGCGTCTGTGTGTGGATTACAGGCAGCTGAACAAGGTGACGGTAAAGAATAAGTACCCGCTGCCTCGTATTGATGATCTACTTGATCAGTTGAGGGGAGCCTGTGTAATCTCCAAGATAGACCTGAGATCTGGATATCATGAAATCCGGATTAAGCCAGAGGACATACCGAAGACTGCATTTACGTCAAGGTATGGACATTACAAGTATCAAGTCATTCCTTTTGGTTTGACAAATGCCCTGCAGTGTTTATGGATTATATGAACAGGGTATTCAGACCATTTCTAGATCAATTTGTGGTGGTGTTCATTAATGATATACTGATCTACTCCAAGACAGAGGCGGAGCATGCCGAACACCTCAGGATCGTTCTGCAGATCTTAAGAGATATATGCTAAGTTATCTAAATGTGAGTTTTGGCTTTCAGAGATGAAATTCCTGGGCCATGTGATTTCTCCAACTGGGGTAGCAGTTGACCCCAGTAAGATTGAGGTCGTGATATCTTGGGAGAGGCCCAAGAACGTCTCAGAGGTCCGTAATTTCCTTGGTCTAGTAGGTTACTACCGGAGGTTCATTCAGGGGTTCTCACAGATGGTGTTACCTTTGACTCGCCTTACTAGAAAAGGCAACCCATTTGTTTGGACTCATGAATGTGAAGAGTGTTTCCTGAGACTGAAGGAAAATTTGACCATAGCCCCAGTCTTGACCCTTCCTGATCCTGAGGGTTGTTTCAAGGTGTATTGTGATGCATCTAAGCAGGGACTTAGATGTGTACTGATGCAGGAGAAAAGAGTGGTTACTTATGCATCCAGGCAACTGAAGCCACATGAGGAGAATTATCCCACACATGATTTAGAGTTAGCAGCGATTGTCTTTGCTCTAAAAGTGTGAAGGCACTACTTGTATGGTGCTAGATTGGTGGTATTTAGTGACCACAAGAGCCTCAAGTATCTGTTTGATCAGAAAGAATTGAACATGAGGCAGAGAAGATGGATCGAGTTCCTCAAAGATTATGACTTTGAGTTGAAATACCATCCAGGCAAAGCAAATGTAGTGGCTGATGCTTTGAGCAGGAAACATGTGAGTGTTGCCTGTATGATGATCTCAGATTGCAGATTGATTGAGCAATTCAGAGATATGCACCTGGCAGTTATAGAGGGTGCTAGTGGTCTGGAGTTGAGAAAGACCCAGATCGAGAATGAGTTGATTCAGAGGATCCGGGAGGCCCTGAGATAGGATGATGATGTGAGGGCCATAATTGGTTGACAAGATGTCTCTTAGGAGAATCATGACTTGGTGTTATACCAAAACCGGATCGTAGTGCCTAAGGGCGAACTGGTTGATGCAGTTCTGGCTGAGGCACATAAGGGCCAATTCAGCATTCATCCAGGTGCCACCAAGATGTATCAGGACCTTAAGGGGAAGTTCTGGTGGCCAGGGATGAAGAAGGACATAGCTGAGCACGTGGCTAAGTGTCTGGTGTGTCAGAAGGTGAAGATTGAGCATCAGCTACCGTCAGGCCTACTACAGCCTTTACAGATTCCAGAATGGAAATGGGATAGCATTTCCATGGACTTTGTGGTTGGATTACCTAGAACTCAAACTGGATGTGACTCTATCTGGGAAATTGTGGATAAGCTGACCAAGTCTGCTCATTTCTTACCTGTGCGATCTGACTACACTGCAGAGAAGTTGGCCCAGCTATATGTCAGGGAGATTGTGAGATTGCATAGAGTCCCAGAGAGTATTATTAGTGACAGAGATCCGAAGTTCACTTCTAGATTTTGGAGTGCGCTTCAGGAAGCTTTTGGCACCCAGCTAAGGCTTAGCATAGCCTACCATTCTTAGACAGATGGTCAGACAGAGAAGACCATCCAGACTCTAGAGGACATGTTGAGGGCTTGTGCTTTAAAGCAGGGTACCAGCTGGGATAGATACCTACCTCTGGTGGAGTTATCATATAATAATAGTTATCATGCTAGTTTGGGCATGGCACCTTATGAGGCGTTGTATGGCCGGAGGTGCAGGACTCCTGTGTGTTAGTCTGAGGTGGGTGAGAGGTAGCTTCTTGGACCTGAGATGTTTCAGGAGACTTCTGAGCAGATCCGAATGATCAGAGACAAGTTAATGAGAGCTCAGAGTTGATAGAAGGGCTATTATGATCATAAACACAGACCCCTACAGTTTGATGAGGGTGATCATGTGTTTTTGAGGCTGTCTCCGGTCACAGGTGTAGGACGGGCTTTAGGTGTGAGGAAGCTGAGTCCTAGATTCATTTGTTCCTATCAGATTCTTCAGAGAATAGGACCAGTGGCCTATAGGCTAGCTTTACCTCCCCAGTTGTCAAGGTTGCACGACATTTTCCACGTATCACAGTTGAGGAAGTATGTACCAGATCCATCACACGTGGTAGAGCCTAACACTGTGCAGATTAGAGAGAATCCGACGAGTCCAACACGACCTATGTGGATCCTGGATCGGATGGAGAAAAAGATCCGGAGCATTACCATTCCCATAGTCAAGATACAATGGGAAGGAAGGACACCTGAAGAGGCGACTTGGGAGTGGGAGCAGGAGCTTGTACAGCTATATCCCGATTTGTTTGTCAGGTATGACTTTGAATTTTGCAGACAAAATTCCTAAAAAGGAGGGGTAAATATAATGACCCTCAAGTTCGGCACGACTGGTGTGAGGATTCAGCGCTGGTAGAGTGCTAAGGTTTCTGCAGAAAACAGTTGCAGAGGTACGGCGCGATCGGCGCCAGAGTTCTGGAGTATGGCGCGGGTGGCGCCACATAGGCGCGGTTAGCGCCACAGCCTCTGGAGTACAGCGCGGATGGCGCCAGTAGTGGCGCAGACGACAGCATATTCTCTGGATTTTCACGCTGATGGCGCAACAGTGGCGCGGATGGCGCTATTGGCTCTGGTTTTCCGCGTTATCAGCGCCGTATGTGGCGCAGATGGCGCCACATTGCCGAATACTTGGCGCGGTTAGCGCCAGAGGTGGTGCGATCAGCGCCAGACCTCTGGCAGGCCAAGTATAAAAGGCCATTTCATGTTTTAAAAGGGAAAACACTATTCATCTTCTTCCTCTGGCCCAGGCAGCCATTGCTGAGCATTAGAAGCTCCATACCTTCATCACATCCCATCTGAACACCTCCTAATCACCAATAATCATGATTAGAACCAGTTAAGAGCTAAAATTCCAGCCTAGGTTTTTAGAGAAACCCCATTTCCTGAGAAACTTCAGATAGCTGAGTTTTGAGAGGAAAAGAAGGCGGCTCAAGGACGCCAGAACTGGGAGGACGGGTTCTCCAACCTTCCTCGACAGATTTGAGGTAAGAAACTCAAGCTTTCACCATTAATTTGTGAAATAGGTAGTGGGGTGAATAGTAACCCAATTGTGCTAGAGCTGGAATTAGGCTTGGGTTCTTTTGAAAAGTATAATCAGGAGGTTGTTCTGAGGAATATGAAACCTTGAAATTGGATTTGTGATGAAGTTTGAGTTTGAGTTTGAGTTTGATTTGGGTAGGAAGAAGAGTGAGTAAATGGAAGGTAATATGATCTACATGAACCTAAGTACCTTTACGAGAGTTGTTCATAAAGCCAAATGAACGGTGAAAACGTGTTAATATATTTGTTTTGGCTAAGTTGAACAACTATTGATTTCTGAGCTATTAGAACTTTGAATTGGCTTATACAGAGTCTTAGAGATACTCTAAGGCCTTGGTCAGGCTGAGATAGACCATTGAGGGCTATGAAATGCCTAGTGAGAGCTGGGCTATGATGAACTTTAAGTTAGAAGACAGAGAGGTTAACATGGAAAGGAAGAGTGTTTCCTTTCATATGAACGGCTGAGAACTGTTACTGATTGTTTGTCTGCATGCCTAATGTAGGGCGTGAGACTTAGACGACTGGTGGTGGTCACCACGAGGCTGGGAGAGCTGGTATTGAGCTGAGACCAGGTAAACTCATCGTTCTAGGGGAATGTTTCCCTTGCTTTTGTTTCACCATTCCCACTAGGGTGATGGTTTGGTATGCCATGCATTTGAATATTGTATGTTGTTGTTATATTAAGATATGTATGTGATGTTGAAAGAAATGCCGTTATGGCATGTTGGCAATTGATGTTAACTAAACACTGCGATAGTGTTATGCTTTGTATTGATTATGAGATGAATGTGATGATAATGTTGTGTGATGTGATTGTATGAGAATTCTCTGGCCAGTAGAATAGGGAACTATGGACCCTTGGGAATGTGCCCTTAATTGGATGATCTTTCTTGGGAAAATCCATAGGCGTCCATGAAATTCCTGAGAGAATGTGCCCTTTATTGGATGATCTTTCTTAGGTATGGGCGGGAAAAGCCCTGAGGGAATGTGCCTTTAATTAGATGATCTTCCTCAGGCATGAAAAGAGAAAGTCCTGAGGGAATGTGCCTTTTAGTAGATGATTTTTCTCAGACACTCAATGCGAAGTCCTGAGAGAACGTGCCCTTTAATGGATGATCTTTCTCAGGAAATGTGTGATGGGTACATATGTTGTTACCCCTGGATTGTGATGTGCATGTAGTGTGATACCTGTGAGCCATGAAGGCTGATTGTCTGAGTGATGTTTATGTGATATTAATTATGCTGTTTATGTGATTGGAAGTGAACCAGGGGGAGGGAAGCCTTCAAGGACCCTGAGTTTACTGAGATTATTATCTCACCCCGGTTGGGGCTCATGTTGCAGGTGATGATACAGGAGTAGCTGATAGATCCCAAGGCAAGAGGCCTGAGCAGGGATAGACTTGTTGATAACCCTAGGCATAAATGACTGAGCATGTTAGCTCACATTTTTTATTATGTCTGTACTTGTACAGTTTTGAGAAATGTACTTGCCTTGTACAAGAATTCACCATATATGTATATAATGTACATTTGATATTGCTTCAGCTTCCAAATTTTTATTTTTTATTATATTGTAACCGCTGCGTCATTCTAATATAATAACAATGTTAATACGCCGGGTGCACACGGGGTGTTACATTTTGCCTTGAAATCATATTGGACAACCTTTTGTTCAGCATCAGTCATTTGATCCCATTCTTTGGGAATCAATTCATTGGCAACAGTTTTCTTTGGAATAAAAGGACCCTTTTCTATAGCACTCCAAGCACCTGGGTCATTTGATTGAATAAAGATTTTCATTTTATTTTTCCAAAAACTGAAATGTTCCCCTTTAAACATAGGAGGTTTGTTTAAAGAAGCACCTTCCTTGAAGGTTATTTGTGAGGTATTCATTTTTCTTTTTGAAGAAAAACTAGTGATCTTGAATAACTCTAAAGAACCAGCTCTTGATGCCAATTGAAAATAATTGGAATACTTCACAACAACCAAGAAGGGGGTGAATTGGTTGAACCTTGGTATTTTAAAAATCAAATTCAAATCAGAGTTTCAAGATCTTTATCACTTTCAAAACCAAGAAACCTTTTACTCAATCAAATAGCTTAGCCCAAGAATTCAATAGATCAAAATAGAACTTGTTGAACAATGAATATGATTCAAAGAATTAAAGATCAATGAATAAGATGAGAATAGAGATATAGAAATAAGAACACAAGCAATTTATACTGATTTACTTCAAAACCTGAAGCTACATTCAGTTTCTTCTAATTCACACTGAATTAGAGTTCCACTATTATAAAATATTCTTACAAGCTTTTACAAGAACCTCCCCTTTATCAACCCTAGATAAAAAACAAATCTAAAACCCTATTAGACTTCTAAAGAGAAATATTCAGAGAACACTACTCTAATCTTTATGCTAGAGAACCCTTCTCTAGTCCCAAGCTATAAGAATCCTATTACAATAGCCAATCTCAACAAATTTGTCAACAAAATTACAATCAATGAGTTAAGCAAAGAAACAACCTGATGATCCAGTGAATGACATGCATATGAATGAGCAATTCAGGTTGAAAGACAAAAACAAACTCAGAACATTCTTCTTCCTTAACCTTGAAAGAAACTTCTTGCTTTAAAGAATCACTAAAAAACCCATAAGTGTTTTAGTTGATGCAAGAACTTATAAAACTCAGAAAATCACTTTGAACGTGTTTAGAAAGCTTGTGTATGCTCAAAATACGAATTGAACAACTTATAAAACAAGCTGAGCTTTGGTTCTATTTATAACAAACTTTTGTAACTGTTAGTAATCGATTAAACGCGCCTAATAATCGATTAAAATGCTCATGTAATCAATTAAAATAACCTTGTAATCGATTAAAGTGTTCTACAAGATTTTGGACATGAGAAACGAGCAAAATAATCGATTATTCCGTCTTGTAATCGATTAAGACAGCAAGCTTCAAATAATCAAAATACACTATGTAATCGATTACAATATTTGGTAATCGATTAAATCAGGAAGCTTTATAAAACAGAATGAGCTATGTAATCAATTACGACATTTGGTAATCGATTAAGACAAGAAGACAGATTTTTCAGTTAAGCATGTGTAATCGATTACTACCTATTGGTAATCGATTCTTCCAGAGAGTCTTAAAATCATGTATAGCAATGTAAAGCTTTGTAATCAAATACTACCTATTGGTAATCGATTAAAGTGTTCAATAAAGCAGTTTATATGAAAGCAAAGGTCAAATAATCGATTATTTCGATAGGTAATCGATTACATTGTTCTTGGAAGCTTTTCCAAAATGAACAAAGAACAAAATAATCGATTATACCTTTAATGTAATCGATTACATCAGTATAAAAATAATTTTTCCAAAAACCTTTGAATCAAATTTAAAACCTTAGTTAAATGTGAAAATCTTTGTTTGATTTTCATGAAAAACACTTAGTTGAATCAATGAATGAATAAGTGAATGCATGAATGCATGGATCAATCAGATAACTTTACTTTTACATAAAATTCCAAGTCTTCAAGCATGTTGAAAGCACAAAACCCATCTTGTATCAAAGACGTCCAATCTTCATGAAGCTCCCCCAGTATCCAACATATTGGGCACATGTAATCGATTATAGGTTGTTACAAAATTCTGCTATAAATAGAAGGAAGGCTTGGCTTGAAACTTAACTTGAATACTTTGAAATTTCTGAATACACACAAGCCTTCTCAAAGTTCCAAAGTGATTTTTTAGGTTTACTTACTTCTTGTCCCACTCTTTAATCGTCATGGGTATTGAATGATTTTTTGGGCAAGAGATTTCAAAATAGTAATAGAGAGCATGTTCTGAAATTCTATTTCTGCAATTCAACCTTGATTGTTAACTCATATGCATTCATATTCATTGGATCATCAGGTTGTTTCTCTCCATAATCTTTGAGTGTAATTTTGTTTTTGTAATTTCTATTATTTAATGCTATTGTAAACGGTTCTTTGAAACTTGTTCTAGAGTAGTGTTTTCTAGGGAAGAACAGAGTAGTGTTCTCTTGTTCTTGATCTTTAGGAGTCTAATAGGGTTTTAGATTTCTATTCTTTATCTAGGGTTGCTAAAAAGAGATTGTTGTAAAGCTTGTAAGAACAGAATTTTATAATAGTGGAACTCTAATCTAGTGTTGATTAGAAGAAACTGGATGTAGCTTCTCTTGAGAAGTGAACCAGTATAAATTGCTTGTGTTATTTTTCTTTATCTCTATCTCTTCAAGTAATCGTGTTCATTTGTTCTTAGTGTTATTATCATTACTCAACAAGTTCTATTTTGAGCTATTGGTTTCTTGTGCTGAGTAATTTGGTTGATTAAAATCATTCTTGGTTTAAAAGTGATTAAGATTCTTTGACTCTGATTCTATAAATAATTTTAAAAGACCAAGTTGAAACCAATTCACCCCCTCTTGGTTATTGTGGGTATTCCTATTGTTTTCAATTGGTATCAAGAGCAGGTTCTTGAGTGTTATTCAAGATCACTATCTTTCTGTAAAAAGAAAATGAATACCACACAAATTACCTTCAAGGAGGGTGCCTCCCTCAATCGTCCTCCGATGTTTGAAGGAGAGCATTTCAGTTTTTGGAAAAATAGAATGAAAATATTTATTCAATCAAATGACCCAGGTGCTTGGAATGCAATAGAAAAAGGTCCTGTGATTCTTATAAAAACTATTGGTAATGATATGATTCCCAAAGAATGGGATGAAATGACAGATGCTGAAAAAAGAGTTGTCCAATATGATTTTAGAGCTAAGAATATGATTACTTCTGCACTTTCCTTTGATGAATTCTTTAGAACTTTTAGGTGCAAAAGTGCAAAGGAGATGTGGGAGATGTTGGAGATCACTCATGAAGGTACAGATGAAGTAAGAAGATCAAGAAAGGTTGCCTTAATACATGAGTACGAAATGTTCAAGATGAATCCCACCGAAAACATATCTCAGCTTCAAACAAGATTCACTCACATAGTAAATCATCTTCTTAGTCTTGGAAAGATTTTTGATGCTGAAGAGTTGAATATCAAAATCTTGAAGTGTCTCACAATACTATGGCAACCAAAGGTGACAGTAATCAAAGAATCAAAAGATCTATCAAAAATGTCCATGGCTGCACTATTTGGTAAGCTTCTTGAGTATGAACTTGAATTGTCACAACTAACCAATGCAGAAGATGCAGAAAAAAAAACATAAAAGGATAGCCTTGAAAGCTGCATCCTCAAAGGTGGAAAAGGTAGAAAAATCAAGTGAAGAAGATGAAGAGGACAACATGAATTTAATTGTCAAAAAATTTAGCAAGTTCTCGAGGAGAAACAAGAACAGAAAGTTCACAAAGAACAACAACAACAACAACAACAAAAAAAGTGACAACAACTTCACTTGCTTTGAATATGGTAAGCCTGACCACATTAAATCTGAATGTTCTATCTTTTTGAAGAAGCAACAAGGTGAAAACAAGATAAAGAAAGAAGGAAAGCCTAAGAGAGCCTACATAGCTTGGGAAGATAATGAGTCAACAACTTTTGAATCATCAACTGAAGATGAAGAAGCAAATGTGTGTCTCACTTCCACAATTAATGAAGATGATGATCTCTTAAGTGCTGGAACTGAGGTATGTTTAAGAGCAAGATCATCATTATGGTATCTTGATAATGGATGCTCTAGACATATGACCGGTGACACATCAATGCTCACAAATCTGACTCTTAAAGATTGTGGAATTGTCACCTATTGAGACAACAACAAAGGGAAGATAATAGGTGAAGGAAATATAGGAGACAACTTTAAAACCAAAATAAGAAATGTTCTTTATGTGGAAGGTTTAAAGCATAATCTCCTAAGTATAAGCCAACTTTGTGATAAAGGGTTCAATGTGTCATTCAATGACAATTGCTGCATGATATGTGATGGACAAAATGGTGAGGTGATTCATATAGGTAAAAGAAAAGGTAATATCTATTTGCTTTCCATAGATCATGCATTCTTTCACAACACTTCTTGCTTGATAAGTAAAATTGATGAATCTTGGCTATGGCATAGAAGAGCAAGTCACATTAACATGCATCATATGAACAAGCTAATTAAAAAGGATTTAGTGATTGGCTTACCCAAACTCAAGTTTGAAAAGGACAAATTATGTGATGCTTGTCAAAAGGGGAAACAAACAAAAAATTCTTTTCAAAGTAAAAATGTTGTTTCTACCTCAAGACCCCTTGAATTACTTCACATAGATTTGATTGGTCCTTCTAGAACTATGAGTTTAGGAGGTAATTACTATGGGCTTGTCATTGTAGATGATTACTCTAGATTCTCATGGACTTTGTTTTTGAAATTCAAGAGTGATGCTTTCAATGCTTTTAGAAAACTGGCCAAACTTGCTCAAAATGAAAATGGAAGCAAAATTATCTCAATAAGAAGTGCTCATGGTGGAGAATTCCAAAATGAACATTTTGTAAAATTCTGTGAAGAAAATGGAATTAACCACAATTTCTCAGCTCCAAGAACACCTCAACAAAATGGTATTATGGAGAGGAAAAATAGATCCCTTGAAGAAGGTGCAAGAACTCTTCTTAATGAGACATTTGCCTAAATACTTTTTGGGCTGATGCTGTAAGTATAGTTTGCTACACTTTGAATATATTACTAATAAGACCTATTTTGAAGAAAACCCCTTATGAACTATACAGAGGTAGAAAACCAAACATTTCTCATTTGAGAGTATTTGGTTGTAAGTGTGTTTTTTTTTTAAATAATGACAAAGAATCACTTGGAAAATTTGATGCTAAAGCTGATGAAGCAATTTTCCTTGGATATTCATTACATAGTACAGCATATAGAGTTTTCAATAAAAGAACCTTGTGCATGGAAGAATCTGTACATGTTATTTGTGATGAATCTAATCCCTCCAAGGAGAAAAAGAAGTGTGAAATGGATGCAGGTCCTTTGGAGGAGTTTATCTAGCTAAATGATTTAATGATTAAAGAAAAAGTGGAACAAATTGCTGAATCAAAACAATCATCACCAGCCCAAGAGCCAAAAGATTAGAGAACTACTAGAGATCTCTCTCTTGACAATATCATTGGTGAAGTCTCAAAGGGAGTATCTACTAGGTCTTCATTAAGAAATCTCTGCTGTAATATGGTTTTTGTTTCACAAATAGAACCTAAGAATATTGGTCAAGCCTTAATTGATGAACATTGGATGCATGCCATGCATGATGAATTGGATCAATTTAAAAGAAATGAAGTTTCCTAGACCTTCTTCTCTCAAACCTATTGGCACTAAATGAGTTTTTAGAAACAAACTTGATGAGAATGGAATCATAGTCAAAAACAAAGCTAGATTGGTTGCAAAATGTTACAACAAAGAGGAAGGCATTGACTATGAGGAAACCTTTGCACCAGTTGCAAGGTTGGAAGCCATTAGGTTATTGCTTGCATATGCATGTTTAATGGGTTTTAAACTTTTTCAAATGGATGTTAAAAGTGCTTTCTTAAATGGATATATTGAGGAGGAAATATATGTGGAGCAACCTCCTGGTTTTACTGATTTCAAATATCCAAATTATGTTTTTAAACATAAGAAAGCTCTCTATGATTTAAAACAAGCTCTAAGATCTTGGTATGAAAGATTAAGCAAATTTCTGCTTGAACAATCCTTCATAAGAGGACATGTTGACAAAACCTTGTTCATCAAAAGGCAAAGCAATGATATTTTATTGGTTCAAATATATGTTGATGATATAATATTTGGTTATCAATTATTGTGCAAAGAATTTTCTATCTCTATGCAGAATGAGTTTGAAATGTCAATGATGGGAGAAATAACATTCTTTCTTGGACTTCAAGTGAAGCAAATGAAGGATGGAACAATTCTAAACCAAACCAAGTATTGCCTTGAAGTGATCAAAAAGTTTGAAATGGAGAAAAGCAAAGATGTTGCAACTCCAATGGCAACTTCAACTATCTAGATTTAGATGAAAAAGGAAAGAAGGTTGATGAATCAAAGTTTAGAGGAATGATTGGATCTTTGCTGTATTTGATAGCTAGTAGACTAGATATGATGTTGAGTGTATGTTTGTGTGCAAGATATCAAGCAAATCCCAAAGAATCACACCTCACTGCAGTCAAAAGGATCCTCAAATATCTCAAATCAACTCCAAAAGTTGGTCTTTGGTATCCTAAAGGTGCATCACTTAATATAGTTGGTTATTCTGATTCTGACTTTGCAGGATGCAAGTTGGATAAAAAAAGCACTAGTGGAACTTGTGATCTTAGGAAGTTCACTGATCTCATGGCATTTCAAGAAACAATCTTGTGTTGCTTTATACATAGCTGAAGCTGAGTACATCTCTACTGGAAATTGTTGTGCTCAAAGTCCATGGCTAAAGCAATAATTGCAAGATTTTGGTGTAGAATTAAAAGAAATACCTCTGCTATGTGACAACACAAGTGCTATCAACATTTCCAAGAATCCAATAATGCACTCAAGGACCAAACACATTGAGATAAGGCATCATTTCCTAAGAGATCACATCCAAAAGGGTAATATCAAAATTGACTTCATTGATACTCACAATCAATTGGCTGATTTATTCACTAAACCTTTGGCTAGAGATAGATTCTATACTCTTAGAAACATGCTAGGTATTCTTGATGAATCTAATCTTTACTAGCTTGACTGTTATGTATTTATCTATGTGAAATAGCTTGTTACTTGATCAATCATCACATGTGCTTCAAAATTCCAAGTTGTGCTGCATATATATTGTGCATTCTGATAAATTCTCTATATTAATCGATTTCCCATCGGAATAATCAATTAAATTCACTTAAAAAGCTTTTCAGAATGAATTTTGCACTCATGTAATCGATTACAACCTCAAGATAATTGATTATTTTTCCTTCAAAAATATTTCAAATTTGAATCTTCTGTGCTTTAATGTTAGTGGGTTAATTCGAAAATTACTATTACTCATTTCAAATTTGAACTTTGGAGCCCAAATTCTTCTATAAATACAACCTATGTTCAAGAGAGAAATCACATCATCTTAAGCAATACTGTGTTTTTCTTTCTTCCTCATAGTTCAGAAACCTTGTTCTGTAGCCTTTCCTCCCTAGTTCAATATGTCTGCACCTAAGAGAACCAAAACCTCTAAGAGAAAAGCTGGTGAAACCTCTAACCCTGCTGCCAATAGATTAGATCATTGGTTTCCTACTGAGAGAAACAAAATGACCTATCTTCAGTTCAAAGCCACTAAATTAGTCTGTTCTCCCAAACACCTTGAACCTGAATGGTTCATTAGAGAAGGTTTTCAATTCCCTGCTTTTATTGAAACCCAAGGATTGAGAAAGTTTGTTGAGATGAAGGGTACCTATTACCCTGAATTAGTGAAGGTGCTCTACACCTGTGCTAAGGTTTCCATGGATGGGACACTCATGTCTCAAGTCAATCGAGTGGTCATGGAAATCACTCCAGAAGTGTGGGAAACTGTTGTTGGTATTTCCTTTGAAGGAGAAAGGAAATTTGAGGAAGAAGCTGGGGGGTATAGTAAGATAGATACCTATAGGGGGATGCTTCTTGATCCTCACATGAGGTTGAAGCTTAGGCTGAGTACTAGCCCCATGACTCATGAAGATAGACTTCTTCATTACATAATCACCTACATCCTGACCTCTAGAGCCACTAATCATGCCTAAGCCACTGATGATGTAACACCCCTTACACGCACCGGGTGATTACCACGCTTAAACGGTCATTATCAGACATAATACATCAGAGATTAAGCAGTTCGGAAGCAATATAACAAAAGGCATCAACAAATGCCATAAGCATACACGCTTTACATTATAATATGGTGATTACATACATAAGTTTCTGTACCAGTACAAAACTGTACATAATATCC
>PYAF01003460.1:118598-129476 GCA_007407185.1 Glycine tomentella
AAAATATGGTAATCGATTAAAACAGAAATGTATAAACCATGAATGAACTATGTAATCGATTACAAGAAGTGGTAATCGATTAAGGCAGAGTGATCTTAATTTCTAAATAGCTAAGTAATCGATTACAATTGAATGGTAATCGATTAAACCAGTCACTCATTCAAAATTTTGTCTATGTAAGAATAGAATAATCGATTAATACAATGATGTAATCTATTAATTTGTTCTTAATCATTTCCAGAAAGATTAAAGAACAATATAATCGATTATATAAATTGTGTAATCGATTAAACAGACTTAGAACTATTTTTCCAAAAATAGCTTGACTTATTTTAAGTTCCAAATCAATTGCTTAATGCTTTTATGATGTAATGCATGAATGGTTATCAATGGTATGCATGCAAAAACTTGGATCATCAGAAGGCTTCCTTTCCTTTTACATTTAATCACAATTTTAATCTTCAAGCCTTCAAGCATGTTGAAAGTCAAAACCTTTCCAAGTCTTTATAAAGCTTCAATCTTCAAGAGCTCCCCCTCAAATCAACAATTTTTCTAAAAACTGAAATGTTCCCCTTCAAACATAGGAGGTCTGTTTAAAGAGGCACCCTCCTTAAAGGTTATTTGTGAAGTATTCATATTTCTTTTTGAAAAGAAAAAGTGATCTTGAGTAACTTTCAAGAACCAGCTCTGATACCAATTGAAAATGATAGGAATACTTCAATACAACCAAGAGGGGGGGTGAATTGGTTGAATCCTGATATTTAAAAAATTTATAATCAGAGTTTCCACAGGATCTTTATCACTTTAAAAATTGTTTTGAAACCAAGAATCTTATATTCAATCAAATTCCTCTGTTAAGAAAATCAATAGGCAACTGAAATCTTTCTTTGCAAATAATTTGATTCACAAACCAAAGCAATAAAGAGATGAAGAGAATAGAATAAAGATCAGCCACAATTTTTATATTGGTTCACTTCAAACACTATGAAGCTACATCAAGTTCTTCCACTCAACACTAGAATGGAGTTCCACTATTACAAATTAAAGTTCAGAGATCTAAAACACTAGATTTATAAAAAATCTCCTAAGACATGATGACTTACTTTACAAGTGTCCCTACACTTGTGTTGATTTTTTACAAGTGTCCCACCACTTATCCTAATCTTAAAGCGTCCTTCTTTTTTCCTTCCAAGTGTCCACTTACTTGGCATATCATGAAGCTTCTACATGCTTCTTGCTTCGTCACGTGAATGCTAGAGGAAAAAGGGGGAAAAATCTTCTAAGTTCATCATGTGCCTTACAAGTGTCTTAACACTTGTCTTCATCAAAAAAACTATCCTTTACAAGTGTCCTAACACTTGGCACGTCTTGAAACTTCTCCCACCTTCTCCCTTTTCACGTGAACTTCTAGGGAAGGAAGAGTAATCTTGCTTTGTTTCATGTTATTTTGTGTATATATGTCATTTTTGATAATGAAAAAAATCCAATTTCCTTATGGCTTTACACATGGTATTTTCTAATAAGAAGTCAAGTTTAATTTGAACTCTTCTATTAGAGATTTCCAGACACTGACTTCAATTACAGTATAGATAGCTCACAAGCACTCTACACAGAGTGCTAAGCAAACCTTACATACAAGACTGCTCTTACTTTAATTCTGATTGGTCTGTACTATTTTTTATCATCAAAATTACTAAACCATTTTATTAAATAAATCTGGACACCCCACAATTTAGAGAAAATTCTATAGATTCTATTTATTATTTTTCCATATTTTTTCAATGCTTGAATTCTTCTGACTAATGTTTCAAAGTTGTCACCTTATAAAATTCATAGAAATTTTATTCTAAAATTTCTTGTCACAAACTATTTTGATATTCTGCCAGTCAATAGTATTCTGTAATTTCATCGGGTTCTCACAAAATCTCTAAGGATATCTGGTCATTTCAGGCCTGAAAGGCATTATGGTAAATTCATCATTCATCCTAGGGGCATAATTGTCATTTCAACCATAAAATATCTAGCCAAAAATATCTAAGGGTATTCTTGTCATTTCTAAAATATCCAAGGGCATTTATATAATTTTTATCTTAAAATATCTTACTAAAATATCTAAGGGCATTTTTGTCATTTTCAAAAATATCTAGGGACATTATTGTCATTTTTACTTTAAGGGCATTTCTGTAATTTCTGATTTAAGGAAAGGGTAACATGGTCATTTCTCTTCAAACATTTCCTTAATGTCTCTAATTGATATTTCACCCAATTAATTCAAATATAAACTAGCCAAATTTCTCATAATCTAATACTCACATCAATAGCTATGCAAGAATAATTCATATAATATTTTGACCATAGTTTTTGAATTTTCAGGGTGTTACAGGTTCACTTCAACACTAGAAGCTACATCCAGTTTTTTTTTCCAACCAACACTAGGTTAGAGTTCCACTATTATACTTTTCAGTTCTTACAATCAATTACAATGTCTCCCTTTATCAACCCTAGATAAAGTACAGAAATCTAAAACCCTATTAGATTTTAAGAGACAAGAACCTGAGAACACTACTCAGTTCTTCCATCTAGAGAACCCCTTCTCTAGTTTCAAGCAAGAACCCAATTACAATAGCCAAATTACAAAGAAAATCCAAAACGAAAATTACAATCAGATTAAGGAGAGAAACAACCTGATGATCCAATGTATGCAATGCAAAATTATGTTACCAGATCAGGTTGAATGAATATAAATCAAATAGCACAGTTTTCCTTAATCTTGAAATAGTTTTCAAGCTCCAAGAATGAGTCAAACATACATGATCAAAGCACAATGGAGCAAGAAACAATTAAACCCTTAGAAAACACTTTTAGAATGCTCACAAGACTGTTTAAGCTCAGAAAATACGTATGGGTAATGTTCTACAAAGTTAGAAAAGCAGTTGAGCATCAATCCTATTTATAACAGAAATTCGTAACTAAGTGTAATCGATTAAACGCACCAAATAATCAATTATTTCTCATATGTAATCGATTAAATCAAGAAAGTAATCGATTAAACTATTCATAAGCATTTTTGGGTTTTGCAAAATGAGTCAAATAATCGATTATTCCGTCTTGTAATCGATTAAGACAGGAGACTCAAAAAGACAAAATACACAATGTAATCGATTACGAACTTTGGTAATCGATTAAAGCAGGAGCCTGTAGCCTTCCAAATACACTGTGTAATCGATTACTAGAAATGATAATCGATTAAAGCAGGAAGATGGCTTTTTCAAAATAAGCCTGTATAATCGATTATGATACATTGGTAATCGATTATCCCGGCACGACTTTAAAATACATATAACTATGTAATCGATTACAATGAAGTGGTAATCAATTGTATTCCATCACAAGGTAGTTTATATGAAAACAAAGGTCAAATAATCGATTATCCCGATAGGTAATCGATTACAATGTTCTTGAAAGCTTTTCCAAGTTAGACAAAGAACAAAATAATCGATTAAATGAAGTATGTAATTGATTAAACCAGCAGGAAATGTATTTTTCCAAAAACCTTTTCAAACATCTTTAAAAATTAACCATTTTATGAAAGCCTTGTTTAAATCTTATGAAAATCAATTAGTTTATTCATGAATGAATGTATGCAATGCACTTGGATCACTAGATTTCTTTTCTCTTACACATTTCACACAATCTTTAACTTTAAGGCATCCATTTGCATGTTGAAAGCTCAAAACCAATACTTGATCATTTCCTTTACAATCCTCATGTTGCTCCCTTTGTATCCAACAATCTCCCCCTTTTTGGCTTTGAACATGCCAAATTTTTGATTGATTTCCAGTTGGACTTAAAGTTAATTGAGGAACCAAAATAAGGAAACTTTGAGCTTTTCAAATCTGAAAAATTTTCAATCTCTTTGCCAAGAATCAAGTGTTAAAAGCATCTGTGAATTATTCAGCATTCATTCACAAGTAATATAGACTTAATAATTTCATTTTAAGTACTTAGCTCCCCCTAAATTTCACAATCCATTCAAGTCGAATTTTAGGCCAAAATTTTGAACAAAAAAAGGGTAGAATAGAGTAAGTAACAAAGCATGTCCAAAATCAATTATTTCTCCTCCTATTTGGCTTATCAAAGTCACAAATGGATTATGCACAACGAATAAGTAAAGGAGAAACATAATTGATGTATTAATATAGGGAGGAATCATTACAAATAATGAAAATGAAACATGAAAGTAAAAAAATAAAAAACACAGCATAAAAAAAACTAAACATTTCATAGGCCTAGAAGGTTTCAGATTCATCACATTTTATAATAGCCTCTATGAGATCTAGCCTATCTTTTATTTCATCTAAAGCTATACTGGTTTTGTAACATCTCGACTTACCATCTTATTATTATTGATTTTTAATGAAAATTCTTTTCAATTTTCTTAAAAGCACTCAACTGAATATAACAAAATTTTTGCCAATAACTGATACTCCAAGAAAATTTCATTACTGAGTAATATTTATAAATCTGTAGTAATATATATAATAAGATTACAAACTGACACTGGTTCTATTACATAGTACAACTAATTCAAAATACTCTGTAACAAAAGAATACATCTTCAAACATATCATCTTCAAACAAAATCCTCTTCTTGTAAACATCTAGTAGTCTCTCTTTGTTGTTCATCTGCTCACCCAAATAAAATTGGGGTCATAGCAGGTGTCAACCACAGACACAAAAATATAGGGTAAGTTTATGATAAACATAATTTAAGCAACAGATTATATTCAATATGCAGATTTTCATAACAACATCCTCAAAATTTCTATATAATGTATAATTCTCTTAGACTCTTATCATGATGCATGATTTTCTTGAACTCTTATTATTTGGTACCAACTGTCAAAATAGCCCCATCCCAGTGGTCCAAAACTGATCCGACCAGTCAGGGTCTCCCGGTGTTGCACAGGTTCTCACCCACACTTCATAGAGCAGAGGTGTGTCAGATAGTTACAAAAACTGAGTCTGTGCGTTTAGACAAGAGAAGTCTGAGCTGGGGTTGACTCTTGCGATGGGGAAATCACACCACCCATGATGATCACATGAAGTGTGGGTGAGAATCCTATTGCAACACTATGAGACCCTGACTGATCGTTTCAGTTCTGTGCCACTAGGATGAGGCTTTCTTGACTATTGGTACCAAATAATAAGAGTTCAAGAGAATCATGCATCATGATAAGAGTCTAAAAGAATCATGCATCTTTAAGGATGTTGTTATTTGCATATTGAATATATTTTATTTGCTTAAATTATGTTTATCATAAACTTACCCTGTATTTTGTGTCTGTGGTTGACATCTGCTATGACCTCGATGTTATTCGTGCAAGCAGATGAACAACAAAGAGAGATTATTAGTTGTCTACAAGAAGAGAATTTTGTTTGAAGATGTAATGTTTTGAAGAGGTTATGTTTGAAGATGTATTTCTTTGTTACGGAGTGTTTTAGTTGTTTGTACTATGTAATAGAATTGATACCAGTCTGTATTTTACTGTACATCAGATTTATAAATATCAATCTGTGAGGAAAAATCTTTTGTAATCTTATTATATGTTACTTCAGAATTATGAATATTACTCAGTAATGAAAAATTGTGGTTTAGTATTTTTAAGCAAACTGAAAAGAATTTTCATTAAAAATCAATAATAACAAGATGGTAAATTGAGGCGTTACATCAATCACTGTCTCATATACTTTATTCAGAAATTCAACATAAATCAAGTACAAAACTCAGCTTGATACTCATGTACAGAAACTCAACATATCATTCATGTACAAATATTCATAGAACACTTCAGCAACACATGAACTTCATAGAATTTCATAGAAACACTCAACAACACATGAACTTCAAACACTTATTCAAACACAAACAACACTTAAACTATCTTTATCATAAAATTTTCCTATACATATCTTATAACCTCTTAATAAGCTTGTCTTTGTCTTCCTAAAGGTACTAGCTTCTACACGTGATTCTTCAAGGAAGTGGGGTCTCTTTATGCTTTGAAACTGAAAGGATGAAGGAGAGGTTTCACGTGGAATAGGTGGAAGAATGGAGTCTTGAATGTGACTTCCACCTAAGGCCTTCCCCCCTTTATATAGAGTTTGGAAAATAATAAAATATTCAAGGACATTTTTACCCTTTCTAGCTAGTTACTCCCATTTGATTTCATTAGAACTTAGTTTCATCCCATTCCGTTCCATCCTAACCAAGCTCATAATGACTCTTGCTAAATATCTTCCAACTTTACAAAAATCTTCTAAGCCATGATGACTCCTTTACAAGTGTCCCTCCACTTGTCTAAGTCATGAAGCTTCTCCTTCTTTCTCCATTTTCACGTGGCTTACAAGGAAGGAAAAGAAGATTTTCTTCCTTTCATGTTATCTTGTGTAAATATTTTGTAAAGCATGATGACTTCTTAGCCCTTTTTCTTCTCTTCTTCACGTGTATTCTCTTTATTCAAGGGGAATATTTTTATCTTCCTTTCCTCTTTCTATATCATGTTTTCATTTCCTTAAAGAGAAGAAAATTGTGTGGTTCTCCTTGTGTCCATATGTCACCTTTTATGAAGAAGAGGAATTCAATTCTAATATGACTTCACACATGGCATTCCTTGAGAGGAAGTAAAGTTCAATTTGAACTTTTCTACCTAAAGAATAATATTAAATAATAGAACTTTAGAGTTTTCCAGAAATTGACTTCTATTACAGTATAAATAGCTCACAAGAAGTCTACACAGAGTGCTACACAAACCTTACATACAAGACTGCTCTTATCTTAATTCTGATTGATTCGTTTTGCTTCTGTCCATCAAAATTACTAAACCATCTTATTGAATAAGTCTATTCATTCTACAATTAAGAGAAAATTCCACAGATTCTATTTATCATTTTTCCATATTTTTCTGATGCTTAAATTCTCCTGGATAAAATTTCAAAGTTATGACCATATAAAATTCATAGAAATTCTATTATGAGGCTTCTTGTCACAAAGTATTTTGGTAATTTTCCATCCAAGGGCACTCTGTATTTTCATCAGGCTTTCACAAAATATCAAATGGTGTCTTGGTAATTTTTGCCTCAAGAGTACTATGGTAATTTGTCATTCACCCTAGGGTATGAATGTAACTTTTCAAAATATCCAAGGGTATTTGTGTAATTCTAGCTCAAGGGTATTTTTGTAATTTATATTTTAAAATATCTAACCAAAAATATCCAAGGGTATTATCGTCATTTTCACCTCAAGGGCATTTCTGTAATTTCTGCTTCAAAGGAAGGGTAATATGGTCATTTCTCTTCAAACATTTTCGAATATCTCTAATTAATATTTCACCCAAATAATTTACATATAGACCAATCAAATCTCACATAACCTAACACTAACATCAACAGTTGCACATGAATAATTCATACAATATATATTTGCAGTTATTGAAATTTCAGGGTGTTACAGGTTTCAGCCTTAAAGTCATGTTGCATTTAGAGTAAGTCATCCATTTTCTGCAACACGAGGGATTCAAACTGAGTGTACATTGGTTGATTTGGATCCCTTTCTTTATCCTCAGAAGCTTATTCTTCTTAACCACCAGCAGCAGGAGGAGGTGGAGGCATTGGTGGTTGTGGACCATCCATCACCCATCCTTGTGGTGATTTCATCATGCCTAGCTTAGTAAGATGTTTATCTTGAATGAGGTTTTTACTAGAGTTTGTGTGGTCCACAACTTCATTAGAAACATCAATATTGAAGTGGTCTATGAACCTAGACACAAGAGCAGCATAGGGAAAGGGATAATTGACTAGCCTCTTAGATTTTAACATAATCTTTTCAAATATTAGAACCCAATTCATGTGAATGGAGTTCTTCAGACCATACACTAGTTGTAGGTCTTCATCAGTGGCTTGGGCATGATTGGTTGCCCTAGGGGTTAAGACATAGGTTATAATATAATGTAGTAACCTATCCTCTGGTGTCATTGGGCCAGTACCCAACCTATTCCTAATTTGCATATGGGGATTATTGAGCATGTCCATGTAGGTATCAAGTTTGTTGTAACCCTCAGGATTCTCATCAAATTTTCTCTTACCCTCACATATAACCCCAGCTACTATTTCCCAGACTTCATGGGTAATCTCCATAGTGACACCCTTAACTTGAGATTTCATGGTCCCATTCATGGAACCCTTGGCACAGGTATCAAATACCTTTACCAGTTTAGGGTAGTATGTACCCTTCATCTCTAGAAAATTCCTAAGACCATGGGTTTCTAAATAAGCAGGGAATTGAAATCCTTCCCTTATGAACCAGTTTAGGCCAAGGTATTTAGGTGAGCAGACTTGTTTGGTAGCATTAAATTGAAGGTAATTCATCTTATCAGACTCATTTGTGAACCAAAGATCAAGTCTATTAGATGGAGGGGGAGGAGGACGATTGGAAGAGGATTCTCCTACTTTCCTTTTGCTAGTTCGAACACGTTTAGGAGTAGACATTTTAAGCAAGGTTTCTAGACACAAAGAAAACACAGAAATATAGCAAGAGAGAGAAGAGATAATGGTGTAAGGCTTTTCCATGGATGCAAGGTTCTATTTATAGACTAAATTGAGGCTCCTAACGTTCTAATTTTGAAAAATATAGCTATTAGAAGGAGTTAAGCCACTTCAGTGAGTTTAGATTCTAATTTGATTTGGTTGGACAGTTACAATTCCAGAGAAAGAATTGTGAGATACGCAGCAACTGCCTAAATAATCAATTAAATGCTTATCGTAATCGATTATTTTGCATATTTAGAACACAAAAATAACACATGGTAATCAATTATCCCGTAAGGTAATCGATTATTTTACAAGCATCTAGAGGTTGAAGATGAAGTGTAATCGATTATAGCAGAGATTTTTTGGGAATCAGACAGGTATCACAGCTTATGTAATCGATTAATTCGACTCATAATTGATTACTCCAGGAGAGTTTAAAATATTAAACACATATGTAATCAATTACCATTTTGTCGTAATCGATTATTCCAGGAGGATTTAAAAATTTAGAAGCACATATCTAGGACTTTAATCGATTACCATTTCACCGTAATCGATTACTTCAGTGAAACTTTGAGATTAAAAAACACATTTTGTACATGGTAATCGATTATCCCGATGCGTAATCGATTACTCCAGGAAGAATAATTTTTTCAAAATGAAAGAATAATCGATTATTATATTGCTGTAATCGATTACTGAAGCTCAAATAACATAAACAATGTGGATTTTAATGAATTTAATCGATTAATCCGAAGGGTAATCAATTATTACAGAGAAAATATCAGATTGCATAGCATTATGCAGACCAATTTCGAATTTTTTCAACAACTTTTGTGATGGAGATAGCAAGGGATTTCAATTTAGCATGGAAAGGCATATATTAAACAAGCTAGTTTATATTGGATTCATCAAGAATACCTAGCATATTTCTAAGTGCATAAAACCTATCTCTAGCCAAAGGTTTTGTGAATATATCAACCAATTGGTTGTTTGTATCAACAAAATCAATCTTGATATTACCTTTCTGCACATGGTCTCTTAGAAAATGATGTCTAATTCCAATGTGCTTGGTCCTTGAGTGCATAACAGGATTCTTTGAGATGTTTATGGCACTTGCGTTGTCACACAGCAGGGGTATCTCTTTTAGATCAACTCCAAAATCTTGTAATTGTTGTTTTAACAATAGGCTTTGTGCACAACAACAACTCCCAGCTGAGATATATTCAACTTCAGCAGTTGACAAAGCCACACAAGATTGTTTCTTGCAATTCCAAGATATGAGTGAGCTTCTAAGAAGATGACAAGTACCACTTGTGCTTTTCCTATCAAGTTTACATCCTGCAAAATCTGAATCAGAATAACCAATAATATTGATTGTTGCACCTTTAGGATACCATAGCCCAACTTTTGGTGTTGCCTTGAGGTATTTGGGGATTCTTTTGACTGCTGTAAGGTGAGATTATTTTGGATTTGATTGATATCTAGCACACAAGCAAACACTAAGCATAATATCAGGTCTACTAGCCGTCAAATATAATAAAGAACCAATCATCCCTCTAAATTTGGATCCATCAACTTTCTTTCCTTTTTCATCTGAATAAAGGTAGGTTGATGTTGTCATTAGAGTTGCAGCATCTTTGCTTTTCTGCATTTCAAACTTTTTGATGACTTCAAGGCAATATTTTGATTGATTAAGGAAAGTTCCATTCTTCATTTGTTTCACTTGAAGTCCAAGAAAGAATGTCAACTCCCCCATCATAGGCATCTCAAACTCATTTTGCATAGCTGCAGAAAATTCTTTACAAAGCAATTGATTAGTTGAACCAAAAATAATATCATCAACATATAATTGAACCAATAGAATATCATTTCTATACCTCTTGATGAAAAATGTTTTGTCAACATTTCCTCTTATGAAAGATTTTTCAAGAAGAGATTTACTTAACCTTTCATACCATGATCTAGGGGCTTGTTTTAGACCATAGAGGGCCTTTTTAAGTTTGAAAACATGGTTTGGATGTTTAAAATCAGTAAATGCAGGAGGTTGTTCAATATAGATGTCCTCCTCAATGTAACTATTTAAAAACGCACTTTTAACATCCATTTGATAAAGTTTAAAACCCATTAAACATGCAAATGCAAGCAATAGCCTTATAGCTTCCAATCTTGCAACTGGAGCATAAGTTTCCTCATAGTCAATGCCTTCCTCTTGGTTGTAACCTTTAGCAACCAATCTAGCCTTGTTTCTTACTATGATTCCACTTTCATCAAGCTTGTTTCTAAAAA
>PYAF01003460.1:140770-154242 GCA_007407185.1 Glycine tomentella
ACAGAACTTTAATAATATGTATATGAGTTTTTCCCCTGAGTACCTGTGTATGTTGTATTATTGATCCTCTGCCTAAAGCCCTGTTACCTGTCTTATTTGTGTTGATGTTGATAAACTGGATCAGCAAGGACATGGTTTTATAGTTCTGTTATGCGATTCCGTACATAATGTATCAAGAAAACGATTCTATGCTTCCGCTCTTGTTTATAAATTGGATACGATGCGCTAATCTGATATTATTGATGCTAACACGTCGGAGGCCTACGGGGTGTTACAAAGACAGAGTGAGATGTAAATATCAGACAGGCAGGATCAGAATAATCGATTATTTCGTTGTGGTAATCAATTATTCCAGAGAAGTCCTGAATTTTGAAAAGCATAGGGACACCATGTAATCGATTAAAAGGTTGATTTAATCGATTATTCCAGAGTGAACATAAATTTTCTGGAACACGAATTGATAATAATCGATTAATTCGATGATGTAATCGATTACAACAATTTTGACTTGTATCTAAGAAGCACAGAATGAACTAATAATCAATTAAAGCGTTATGGTAATCGATTATTTCAGCTTTTATACATCAGATGTAAATTTTATGCAGCAATCAACATATGATTCTTATAACAATTTGAGTTGCTATTATTCATAAAATGTCTAAATCATTCATAATCACAGAGAGTAAACATAGGAGTGCCACTTAACATGTACTAGATTCATCCAAGATTCCATGCATATTTCTTAAAGTAAAAAATCTGTCCCTATCCAAAGGTTTAGTGAAAATGTCAGCTAATTGATTTTTATTGTCAACAAATTCAATCTTAATGTTACCTTTTTGCACGTGATCTCTGATAAAGTGGTGTCTTATTTCTATATGCTTTGTTCTGGAATGCATGATTAGATTTTTGGAAATATTTATAGCACTTGTATTGTCACATAGAAGTGGGATTTGTTGAAGATTCACACCAAAGTCTTGGAGTTGTTGCTTTAACCATAAACTTTGAGCACAACAACTTCCAGCTGATATGTATTCAGCCTCAGCTGTTGACAAGGCTACATATGATTCCTTTTTGCAATGCCAAGAAATTAAAGAGCTTCCCAATAAGTGACAAGTACCACTTGTGCTTTTTCTATCCAATTTGCATCCTGCAAAATCAGAGTCAAAATAACCAATTAAGTTGATTGTTGTACCTTTTGGATACCAAAATCCTACTTTTGGTGTAGACTTTAGATACTTTAAGATCCTCTTCACTGCTGTTTGATGAGACTCTTTAGGATTAGCTTGATATCTAGCACACAAGCAAACACTTAACATAATGTCAGGTCTACTTGCTGTGAGATAAAGCAATGATCCTATCATTCCTCTATAGTTTGACTCATCAATAATTTTTCCTCTTTCATCTGAATCTAGGTAGGTGGAAGTTCCCATAGGAGTTGTTGCAGCTTTGCAATTTTCCATATCAAACTTCTTTAGCATTTCCATACAATACTTTGATTGGCTTAGGAAGGTTCCATTCTTCATTTATTTAACTTGAAGTCCAAGAAAGAATGTAAGCTCTCCCATCATAGACATTTCAAATTCATTCTGCATACTGGCTGCAAATTCTTTACATAAAGAATGATTAGTGGAACCAAAAATGATGATTTGTACCAAAAGTATATCTTTGTTTCTCCTTTTGATGAACAAAGTCTTGTCTACTTCTCCTCTTGTGAATGATTGATCAAGTAAGAACTTACTTAACCTCTCATACCAAGATCTTGAAGCTTGTTTCAAACCATATAAAGTTTTTCTCAATTTGTACACATGGTTAGGATATTGATGATCTACAAAACCAGGAGGTTGGTCAACATATATTTCTTCATCAATATAAAGTTCAACATCCATATGAAACAATCTAAAGTTCAACATACATGCATATGCAAGGAGTAATCTTATGGCTTCTAGTCTAGCAACTGGAGCATAAGTTTCATCATAATCAATGCATTCTTCTTGGTTGTAACCCTTTGCAACCAATCTAGCTTTGTTTCTAATTATGATGCTATTTTCATCCCGCTTGTTAAGTGCCAATAGGTGTGTGAGCGGAAGTTCTAGGTACTAGTTCCCAAACATTATTCCTTTTAAACTGATTTAATTCCTCATGTATAGCAATCAACCAATGTTCATCTAATAAGGCTTGTTCAATATCATTAGGTTCAATTTGTGAAACAAAAGCCATAGTGCAACAAAGATTTCTTAAGGAAGATCTAGTTGATACTCCCTTTGATACATCACCAATTATGTTGTCCAATGACAAGTCTCTTGAGGTTCCCCAATCTTTGTGACTTGGTGTGGCTGCTTCTTGATTTATATCTTCTAATGCTTCTTCTTCTTCCAGCTTTCTAGCTTCTATGTGCTACTGTCTTTCTTCTTTATTTTCTGCATCATTATCACTCAAAACTTCTTCTTAAGAAGGGTTAGTTTCATCCCATACAATATGTACAGACTCTTCAACACACAAGGTTCTCTTGTTAAAGACCCTTTAAGCTTTACTTTGCAAGGAGTATCTTAGAAAGATAGCCTCATCAGCTTTTAAGTCAAACTTACCAAGATTATCTTTACCATTGTTTAAAACAAAGCATTTACAACCAAATGTCTTAAAGTGAGAGATGTTTGGTTTCCTCCCTTTATAGATTTCATAAGGAGTTTTCTTTAAAATAGGCCTTATGAGAATCCTATTAAGGGTGTAACAAACTGTACTAACAGCATCTGCCCAAAAATGCTTAGGTAATTTTGTTTCATTTAGAAGAGTCTTTGCTCCTTCTTCAAGTGATCTGTTTTTCCTCTCCACAACACCATTTTGTTGAGGTGTTCTTGGAGCTGAAAAATTGTGATTAATTCCAAAATCTTCACAGAACTTTTCAAAGTGTTCATTTTGGAATTCACCACCATGGTCACTTGTAATTGAAACAACATTGCATCCTTTTTCATTTTGAATTACCTTGGCAAGATTCTTAAAAGCTAAGAATGTTTGGCTTTTGGATCTTAAGAACAATGTCTAAGTGTATCTAGAGTAATCATCAACTATAACAAGTCCATAATAGTTTCCTCCTAAGCTCATGGTTCTTGAGGGACCAAATAAATCCATGTGAAGCAATTCAAGAGGTCTTGAAGTAGAAATCATATTCTTAATTTGAAAAGAGTTTTTAGTTTGCTTTCCTCTTTGACATGCTTCACAAATTTTGTCCTTTTCAAACTTAAGCTTAGGTAGATCAATTACTAAGTCTTTCTTAATTAGCTTGTTGAGATGATGCATGTTTATATGTGATGTTCTTTTATGCCAAAGCCATGTTTCATTCATTTTACTCATCAAGCAATCAGTTTTATGTATGAATGCATGGTCAATAGACAAGACATAGATATTACCCTTTCTCTTACTGTCATGTATCAAGCAAGTCTCGTTGTTGAAACCTTTATCTCACAATTGACTTATGCTAAGTAAATTGTGTTTCAGCCTTTCAACATAAAGCACATCCTTGATTTTTGTAGACAAGCTATCTCCAATATTTCCTTGCCCAATTATTTTGCCTTTGTTATTATCCCCATATGTAACATATCCTCTTTCTTCTAGAATTACATCTGTGAGCATGGATATGTCTCTGGTCATGTGTCTAGAGCATCCACTATCTAGATACCAAATTGATGATTTTGCTCTAAGATACATCTGCACAAATCAAGTTAAGTAGAGAATAAGGGTCCCCAATTTGAGTTAGGTCCAAAGTGGTTAGTTGCTTTCTTTCTTTTCTCAATCCATATGCAATCTCCATTTGGAACATAAAACCTTCTAGCATAGCACTTATAAGATGTATGACCTTTTAACATACAATAATTGCAAGTTGGAGATTTTGATGAGTTAGTATGAGAAAATCTATGATAAACATTTGGTTGATTATGCTGTCTATGGTACTTATGTTTTGGAGGTACAAACACAAGCTTGTTTTGAGTTCTAGCACCATGTTTGTATCCCAATCCATAAGTATCACCAACATACTTTTGAACACCTAGCATTTCATCTAAGTTACATTTGCCTTTGTAATACTTCCTTAGCAAATCAACCAAATAACTAATTTCACTTTGAAAATCCATATTTTCTCTAGCTTTGGTTATCTTAAACTCATCAAATTCTTTCTGCAGTTTATTGTATTTATCAACCTTAGAAGTGGCTAAGGAGCATGTACATCCATATTCCTTGTAACTTGAAAGAAGCTTGTCATGTTCTTCATTCATTTTACAAAGATTTTCTTGCAATTCAGTACGTTTGGAAACATGTCATCTTAAGTCTCCCTTAAGTTTGTTGTTAACTATAGCTAATCTTTTAGCTTCATTATGCATCTCATGAAAAGCATCAACTACTGTATTGAATTCAGAGTTTACCTCGGATTCTGTATTTGATGACTCTTCTTCTTCACAAATGGTAGATGTGAGGCATAGATGAGCTTCTACTTCTTTTTCTGAGGAGGATTCAGAACTTGTTGATTCATTATCCTCCCAAGCAATGTAAGCCTTTCTAGGCTTCCCTTCTCTTCTAGGTCTATTTTCAACTTGTGGCTTCTTTGATAATGAGGGACAATCTGATTTTATATGACCTTGCTTTCCACATTCAAAGCAAGTTATTGAGGAGGAGTTGTTGTTCTTGTTGGTGTTGTCATTTCTTTTCTTTTGAAATGGTTGTTTTCTGCCCTTGTTCTTCCTTAATAACTTGGAAAACCTTCTTACAATGAGATTCACATTCTCATCATCTTCATCTTCACTTGAATTTTCTTCTCTTTCAATCTTTGAAGGTGCAGCCTTTAATGCAACACTCTTAAGTCTTTTCTCTGCATCTTCACCATTTGTTAGTTGAGATAATTCAAGATCATATTCTAAAAGCTTACCAAACATAGCGGCCATAGACATTTGCGATAGATCCTTTGATTCTTTTATGGCTGTGACTTTAGGTTGTCAATCCCTTGTTAGGCATTTGAGAATTTCGATGTTCAACTCTTCTACATCAAAGGTTTTTCCTAGTCCAAGCAAGTGATTTACAATGTGGGTGAATCTTGTTTGAAGCTGTGAGATGTTCTCATCATCTCTCATTTTGAACATTTCATATTCATAAATGAAAGTACGCTTCCTTGATCTTCTCACATCATCAGTTCCTTCATGTGTAACCTCAAGTAATTCCCACATGGTATTCATGTGTATCCACATCACACATTTTAATATCATTATCATACATATTAAACTCAACTCATTTCAACACCAACAACCAATTCATCATCATCTCATTTAGGCATCACAAACCACATAAACATCATCTCATTTCATTCACAATCCACATTACCACAATATTGGTATTTTAGGAAAATTCTAAATTAAAGAGGAAGACTACAATATAGAAAACACACTCTTATGCCCATTTAAAAATTCAATAAAGAATTAAATGTAAAATATAGGAACACTTCACACTTAACCAAGAGGGGGGGTCAATTGGTTTGGCTTGGTAAAATAAAATTTCTTAGTCGAAATCAAAGTTTCCCTTTGGATCTTTATCACTTTTGAAACCAAGAATCTTTATTCAATCAAATGTTCAGTCCAAGGTATCCAATAGCTCAAAATTGAATTAATAAACAAGGCAAGATTATCAAGTTAAACATAATATAATCAAGAAAGAAATCAAGATCAAAGCACATAAAATTTATACTGGTTCACTTCAAACATTATGAAGCTACATCCAGTTTTCTTTCACTCAACACTAGAATGGAGTTCCACTATTGCAACTTTCTGTTCTTACAAGTGATTACAAAGTCTCTCTTTATCCACCCTAGATAAAGTTCAGAAATCTAAAACACTATTAGATTCTTAGAGACAATCCCACTGAGAACACTACTCAGCTCAACCCCTAGAGAAACTCTATCTCTAGATTACAAACAAGAAACCCAATTACAATAGACAATCAAATACAAGTTCACAAAAGAATTATAACCACAAAGTTTAAGGAGAGAAAACACTTGATGATCCAATGAATGATATACTCATGAATGAATATACCAGGTTGAATGATGAAAACAAACTCAGAACATCTCTTTCCTTAACCTTTGAAAAGACTATTCTTGCTTCAAGAATCACTTAAAGACCCATAAGTGTTTTAGTGAAGACAAGCACTCATAGAACCCAGAAAAATCACTAAGAATGTGTTTAGAAAGATTATGTATGCTCAGAATACGAATTGACCAAGTTACAAAACATGCTGAACAAGGGTTCTATTTATAACAAACTTTCTAACCGTCAGTAATAGATTAAACACGCTCAATAATCGATTATTTCACTTATGTAATTGATTAAATCAAGCATGTAATCGATTAAAAAGTTCTATAAAAATCTGGATTGAAGCAACGAACAGAATAATCGATTATTTCGATAAGTAATCGATTAAAATAGGAAGCTTCATAAACATGAAATACACTATGTAATTGATTACGGTTTTTGGTAATCGATTAAGACAGGAAGCTTCACAAACATGAAATACACAGTGTAATCGATTACGGATTCTGGTAATCAATTAATAAAGCAAGATATGTTAAGCATAGGCATATGATGTAATCGATTAAGATAGAGAGATGATTTTTCTTGTTTAGCCTATGTAATCGATTACAGCTCAATGGTAATCGATTAAAATGATCATCAAGGTAGTTTATATGTGAACCAAGGTAAAATAATCGATCAAACCGATACGTAATCGATTACATTGTTCTTGAAAAGTTTTCCAGAAAGCACTAAGAACAACATAATCGATTATCTCGTTAAAGTAATCGATTAAATCAGTAGAAAACATATTTTTCCAAAAACCTTTGATTTAATTATGAAACTTAAACATTTTATCAAAGCCTTATGGATTCTATTTCTTAAACTAATTGACTAAATGAATGATGTGAATGCAATGCACTTGGATCACCAGAAATGCTTCTTCCTTTTACATTTAATCACAAGTTATTCTTCAATACTTCAAGGCATGTTGAAAGTTAAAACCAAGCTTGATTCTTTGTCCATTCTTCAAGTGATTCCTTTGAATTCAACATTAAATAGGAAAACATATTATAAAAATTTGGGCAAAGTCTCCTCTGCAATTAATACTTTTCCCAAAAATCCAATCAATTACAACAACAACATCATTCACAATTTTATCCATTCAATAATAATTTCAGCGCATCCCATTAGTCAAAAACATCATTTGTCTTGAAAACAAGCACACAAACCGGGACAAACACACATCAATCATAAATACATCGCATCCCATTAGTTAAAAACTTATTTTTTCTTGAAAACCAGCACACAACAGGGACAGGCAGATATCCTCATAGTTAGACTCCCTGGCCCCCAACTATGGTATCAGAATTATAACTAAATAATAAACTCCCCTTACCTAACAAGGAGTTCTCCTGTTAAAACCTCACAGTGTTGTTTTGGAGATCCTTCAATACGCGTGTTTTGGTCCAAACATAGAGCTCTATATACCAAATCAAAGACAATTTAATATAGATTTCCAAGGTAAGATCAATATTAACATTTGTGATCAAATACCCACTCAAATTCAAAAGGGGGCTAAAAGGGTGTTTTGGGAGTTTACATCAAAAGACATCATTTTGAAATTTCGATTACATCAATGTGATCGGGGTTCAACAAGGATCACATAAATGACATCAATTTCATAAAAAAGAGACTTTTACAATATCTCATTTTCAAAGGGATTTTCAAAGGAAGTGTAAAACTCCCAACAACGGTACCTAAAACACAAGAGACACTAATAGAAGCTTAAACTAGCTAGGAGAAGACAAAAAAAAACTAAGACTATCTCAAGAAAACCAAGAAAGGAGTATTGAGAGCTCCGATCTCTACCAAAACTTTGAGAATAGTTTCAAAGATTCCGCTCCGAGTAAAGGGTTCTTCTCCGTGTTGGGGTCTCGTGGCAAGCAACAACAGCCCGTGGTTGTCTCCGATGGCTGTGGGTGGTGAAGGAGGGTGGTGGGGCAGCTTGGAGCTGTTTGGAGGAGAAAGAACCTTCATTTTCGTGACTTGGAAGCTTAAAAATGTATTTAGCACCGCTCCACTCGCCCAGGCGAGAAAAAATGCATGCAAAACTCGCCTAGGCGAGCTGACCCAATTCTAGAATTTTCTACTTCAGTAAAAGATTAATTTCTCATTCTAAAAATATTATTTTCACAATCCCAACGGTCAAACATTATAGGTATGAGTTAGAAACCTATCTTTAAAATTTGAAGCAGATCCAACGGTTAAACAATCCCAAATGATTATTTTAATAAAATCGGTTTTCAGGTCAAACTCAGAATTTCACAATTCAACGCAGCTCACACAAACTCCACATAACTTTACATCTACACCAAGCAATAACACAATGATAATTTACACAACAATCATTCAACTAATACAAACTTATCAAACAATCAAATAACACAACAATCACACGAAACATCTATTTTCAATTTATCTAAATTTCAGGGTGTTACAAAATTACCTCCCCATGAAGCAATCAACTCACCTAGGCGAGCTACCTTTCTTCAGGAATAAGCAAGCAACTCGCCTAAGCAAGTTGGACTAGCACCTCTTGCACCATTTGCTATAAAAATCCATGCAAGAATGCATTGCAGAGACTTGAACGAACCAGAGGTACAGTATTGTTTCCTTCATGATGTCTGTTGTTGATCTTATGCTATGCACAATGATCGGCTAGTTTCTGCAAAGGATTGGATGTAATCTTCATAACCTTATGTATCTCTTTTGATATTTGATATACATATGAATCTTTTCTACTCATTATTGGTGATTTCATTTTGTTCGTAATGCTTGATTATACTTGATCACTAATTTCATGAAATTGAATTCTAAGTTTGACTGGAAAGTGCTCTTAGAATTTGAGCTGAATGGTTTTACTCTTTATGTTACGTTGCTAGGAATATAGCATAACATTTTGATTGCAAATAACATGAGATTATGATTGTAATGTGATGTGCTATTGACTTGAGTCTTAACACCTTTTGCCCTGATCTTCCTTCAATGGAAGTCAATCTTCAATTCAACTTCAAAACATAGCATTCAACTCTTCTCTTGAATGGGGCTGTTTATGTTTTCCTAATTTCAGAAATGGATTGTGGAAGAAGAATAGGAATGAGTTGGAATGACACCATGGAATAGGAATTCCAATAAGTCTTGCAAGAATCATCACAATAGTTGGGAGGCCATTGATAAGAAACAAGAAGTTCTTTACTAAGAACAAGAGAGAAAACTCTCACTACAATTCAAAAATTGTATTAATCATCCAAAAGATCCCTTCAATTAGTTTGTGAGTGGTTTATATAGACCACGAATTACTAAGCTAAATGACCCTAAATGTAATGTAAATGCAAGCTAAAATGAAACCCAAACGTAGCTTGTAAGACAAGCTTTACCTAAGTGACCTTTGGCTTTTCCAAAAATATGCAGTGGCCATCTCAGACTGATATAATCGATTAATTCACTATTGTAATCGATTAAATCAGTTAGAAACTAAAATAATCGATTACATTAGCCATTTAATCGATTAAGACAGTGAGGTCATGATTCATGCTTCCAACTGACATTCTTGTAATCGATTACCAAACCAAGTAATCGTTTAATTTAGCTAAATAATCGATTACATGGTCGAAATAATCGATTAAAGCAGTGAGGCTTATTCCTGATTGCTTCTAAACATCCTATAATCGATTATAAAGCCAAAATAATCAATTAAAACAGTAGCAAACTATTTACAAATGTTTTAATGAATTTCTTCTAACAAGTGCTGGAATTTATTGAATTATATTGGATTTGAGATATCAAAATCTAGCTCTTGTCATCCTTGATATGGTGTGCAACTTCATGCTTACCCAAATTGGCTTGAATATGGTCTTGAAGTGTTTGAGTCCTAGCTCTTGTCATTGGTCCTTTGAAGCTAACCAAAGAAAGTGTTTCAAGCTCCCCTTTTAGACCTTTGGCTTGTCTTGGACCTCCATCATACCCTCCTTCTTGGAAAGAACTTGTACTCAAGTTTGCCTTCTCATTTGTACCTACATCATACAAAGAAAGATCACAAATATTGAAAGTATTACTCACACCATACTCACTAGACAATTCAAGTTTGTAAGCATTGTTGTTGATCCTCTCTAGAATCTTGAAAGGTCCATCTCTTCTAGGTTGTAGCTTGGATTTCCTTTCATGAGGAAATCTATCCTTTCTTAAATGAAGCCACACTAAATTTCCTTCATTAAAGATCATTTGCTTCTTGTGTTTATTTGCTTGCTTTGCATATTGTTCCATCTTTCTCTCCACATTGGCCTTCACTTGTCCATGCAACTTTCTAATATAAGAAGCTTTAGACAAAGCATCATGATTAATCATAGAAGAAGTGTTAGGAAAAGGCAATAAATCAAGAGGAGTTAAAGAATTAAAGCCATAACCAATTTCAAAAGGAGATAAAGAAGTAGTCTTGTGAACTACTCTATTGTAAGCAAATTCAATGTGGGTAGACACTCCTTCCAAGTTCTCAAATTACCCTTGATATAGCACCTAAGGAGTTGTCCCAATGTTCTATTAACCACTTCAGTTTGGCCATCCGTTTGTGGATGACAAGTTGATGAAAATAAGTGTTTTGTACCAAGCTTACCCCACAATGTTTTCCAAGTGGCTAAGGAACTTTGTGTCTCTATCACTCACTATGCTTCTTGGCAATCCATGTAGTCTCACCACTTCCTTGAAGAAAAGATTGGCTACTTCACAAGCATCATCACTTTTGTGACAAGAAATGAAGTGTGCCATCTTTGAAAACCTATCAACAACAACAAAGATAGAATCCTTTCCCCTCTTGGATCTTGGAAGACCGAGCACAAAATCCATAGAAATGTCAACCCAAGGGGAGTTAGGAATGGGCAAAGGTGTATACAAACCATGAGGCATTAATTTAGATTTAGCTTGATGACAAGTAATGCATTGAGAAATAAGCTTATGCATATCATGCCTCATTTTTGGCCAAAAGAAATGTTCATATAAAATAGCCAAAGTTTTGTCCACACCAAAGTGTCCCATCAAATTATTCTCATGAGCTTCTTTAATGAAAAGTTCTCTCAAAGAGCTTTTAGAAACACACATTCTTTTTTCCTTGAACAAGAAACCATCATGTCTAAAATATCCTTGATGAGCCCCTTTCTCACCCAAAGCAAAAATACTAGAGAAGTCATGATCACTTGCATACAATTCCTTTATGCGATTAAAACCAAGCAATTTTGTCTTAAGCATAGAAATCAAACAATGCCTTCTTGATAAAGCATCTGCTACAACATTCAACTTTCCTTGCTTGTGTTTAATTACATAAGGAAATTGCTCAACGAACTCAACCCACTTAGCATGTCTTTTGTTGAGTTTGCATTGACTTTTCAAATATTTAAGGGATTCATGATCACTATGTATCACAAATTCCTTAGGTAAAAGATAATGTTGCCAAGTTTGCAAAACTCTAACAAGTGTATACAATTCTTTGTCATAAGTGGAATAGTTCAAACATACACCCTTCAATTTCTCACTAAAATAAGCAATAGGATGTTTATCTTGAATTAACCTCCCCCCCCAATGCCTACATTAGATGCATCACATTCCAATTCAAAAGAAGCATTAAAATTAGGCAATGTGTAACACCTCAAAATTTTGGAAATTACAGTTAATTACTAAAATAAAATGTTAATAAGAGACAGTAGAAAAATTTAGGGCAAAATGACAAAAATGCCCTTGAACAATTTCAGAAATGACGAATATGTTCCTAGGATGGAAAATGACAGTTATACCCCTAGACACTTTGAAAATAACCAATATATCCTAGATATTTTAGTAAGATATTTCTAGAAGAAAATTACATAAATGTCCGTGAACAAATTGGATAATTACCATTACGTCCCGAGAGTGGTAAATGACTAAAATGCCCTTTAGGTCAAAAATGATCAAGATGACTTGAGAAATTTGTGGGAGCCTCAATATTGGATAAAATGCCTTTAGACAACAAATTATCAACATGGTTGGTGGCAGAGAACCATAAACAGTAATTTCCAGAAATTTTGGAAGATACTCTGAAAAGAGCTTAATTTAGACTACCTCGAGTATCAGAAAAATTATAAGAAAAGTGTGGGCATAATCTATAGAATTTTCTTTTAATTATGGGAGGAATAGGTTTCCCAAATGAGTCAGTTTAGTAATTTTAATAATTCAAAGCAAAATAGACCAATAAGAATTCAAGTAAAGTTATTACATGTAATTGAAAGAAAAATTGGTTGATTTGAATTCCTAATACAAGCTTTGGCCGTATGATCTAGGATCAAAGGATAAAACTTTAAGAAGCTTCAAGATTGGCCACATGGAAGGCTAAGAAGCTTGAAAATTCCTATTGGTCCAAGTAGAAAGCTAGACATAAATGCTTAAGAGATATTTGAAGCAAATTTTATTTTGCTCCCTTTGACAGAACACGTGGACATTTCTAAGTATTATTTCAAAGATCCCAACGGTCAGAAGTTAGACATATGAGATAGGAGTATACCTTTCAAATTTCAAGAAGATCCAACAGTTAACGAATCCAGAATCATTATTTTACAGCAACGGGTTTTGCAAGAATGAAGGAAAAACACAAACTCCTCCCATCCACGAAAATTGGTGAAACTTACCCTTTAAGCCAAGCATTGCACGTATACAATCAAAGAGAGCTTGAGAAGATTCATGAATTAGGACAATTGGACGGTTTATAAGCAAGAAGAAATCCAATTGGACCATTTGGAAAGTTAGGCTTGAAATAATGCAACAAAAATCTCCAAGGATAAAGTACTCCACATGAATGAATTGGAAGCAAGGAGAAACGCACCAAAACTGTCCATTGCACGGATAAGGCTAGGAATGGTGTAGAAAAATCTTGATTTAGTACACTTGTAAGGTCCTAAATCAATAGCCAATAAAATGAAAACAACCAAAAAGCAAGGTAATCATGGACTTTGGAGATTTTTGTAGAAAAGCCAAATAACCTAGCCTATAAAAGGTGATGGGAAACTGAAATTTTGGGCTGTCCAAAGGGAGTGAGCCGTGCAAAAATCCTACTCCATGTCATTCCATTGTTTTCAAAATTCCTTTCAAAAAGAACTAAAGAAAAACTAAGGCCCATTACTCTAAAATCCCACGTGAAGAAGCACTAGGAAGAAGGCTGTCCAAGAGCTTAAAGAAGGCTATCCAAAGGCTTTAGGAAGGCAAGGTATGGGAAGTTTATGATAAGCAAAGTTTGGATATGATTTATGTTAAGAATCTTATGTGGTTTCATGGATAATTAAGCCTTGTAGATTAAGTGTTTGTGGAAATGCCGTAAAAAGTTAAAGATTGCTAAACAAAATGATTATTAAA
>PYAF01003460.1:161717-205461 GCA_007407185.1 Glycine tomentella
CCCTGTTATCTGTCTTATTTATGTTGATTTTTGATAAACTGGATCAGCAGGGGCATGGTTTAAGGGTCTGTTATGTGATTCCATACATAATGTATCAAGAAAACGATTCTATGCTTCCGCTATTGTTTATAAATTGGATACTATGCGCTAATCTGATATTATTAATGCTAACACGTCGGAGGCCTACGGGGTGTTACAGGTAAGACTAGCACGGCTTATGTACTTGTATGCAGATACAAAGTAAAGACCTCATGAGCTACAGACATGGGGATGTCTTAGCTAAAGTCGTGGGTGGACCTATAAGGGTATAGCTCGCACTGAACGGACCCACAAAGAGACTCTATGAGGAAATCTCACAGATAGTATCACTAGAGAAGTCTCTTATTATTTAGGTGTGTCTTTCCTTAGACCAGAAGTTTTCACCTAGACTGTGTTGTAGAAGACATGCTTTGATTGTAAACCTCGTCTACCTGAAACATGGAGACACATAGGTATACCTTTGGGTATGTCCTGAAAGAACACGAGTCTAGGGTGACTAGCTGAAGGAATTCGTCAAATCTCTGTGAGAGATTAGGTTATCTGTAAACCGGAGAAATTGGGATGACATTTACGGGACTCGGGAATCTATGCATAGTAAAAGAAATCATGAGATGATTTGCCTTTAGAGTCAGTAAAGATGGAGACTCCCTATTTCGTATTAAAGCTTACCCTAGACCGCAAGGGCTAATACGTTTCCTTACCCTAGGTTTTATGGGAAGGTAACCGAGACGAAAGGAAATACATATGGAAACCAAATAGATTTAATAGGATGATCTTGTCATTTACCTAACTAGTTCTGGGGCAACAAAGCATTGCTAGTGCTCTGTGTTGTCATTAAATGGGTAGAGACCTTGTTGGGCCCAAACTCATTTATGTCAATAGCTATGTTGGACCTAATGGGTCACACACTAATACTTTATTGTCATGACATTATATCATTAAAGTTTTTGGGCCTAATAATGGTTGTTGGCCCAAGAAAGAGTTTAGAAACTTATCTTAAAGAGAAAGGGACGCATGAATGGAGTTAATGGGCTTGGATAGTCCAAGACATTATTAATTAATTTAAATAGTTAAATTAATTATCTGATATTTAAATTTGATAATTTAAATTTTGAATTTCAATATTTGAATTTAAATATGAATTAACTATAGTAGATAGTTTCATATCAAAAGGAGAAGATAAGAGCTAGATTTGAATTTGAATTCAACTAGCATCTTATCATGATCATATCATAGATTATAGGAGGAAGTTTGAGGGCTGATTAGAGGCTTATCATACGACTAGATATTTGATTATTATTTGGCAAAATAAATTCTAAGTAATTGACTTGGTCTTAAGAAGATAAGATAGGAGGTTGTTGGCAATTTTTGAATTACAACAACTCTATCTTTTCTTCACGTATGAAATGCTTAATGATCAGAATTTTATGGTTAAAAATCTGACCTAAAACTCTTTTATAAATATACTCTTGTGATCATAGTTCTAAAATAATGGTTTTTGAGAAAAACCCCATCTATCTTCTTCCTTTTCACATGCCCCTTTGTGTGAGTTTTGGCTGAAAATTCAGCCACCAATATCATCTATTGGTGAGTCTCTTAGATAAGTAAAACACTTTAAAACCTAACCTTCTTCCTCTCCATTGGTGCGCCTAACTTGCCTCCTTTGGTGTTTGTTGGTGGCATTCAAGAAGTGTTCTTGAGTCTTTACAAGAAGTGGTGTGGATCAACATTAGAGGGCTTGTATCTTCAAGCCTATTCTTGATCATCAATTTAGAATACAAACAAGGTAACATCTATGTCCTAAAGAATGATTCTTGAATGGTATGTGTGTTTTCGCTTTGAAAAAATTTTGTTTTTCTTCTCACATGCCTTCGGGCTTCAAGGCCCTATCTTTCATTAACTCCCCTAAATTCCATAATCCATTCAAGTCAGATTTTGGGCCAAATTTTGAGCAAAAAATAGGGATGAACAGAGTATAGAGCAGAGTGTATCAAAACTCAATCATTTCTCCCCCTATTTGGCTTGTTTAAGTCAAAAACATAAAGAGCACAGCGGATAATTGAAATATAAGCAAAATGGAAGTGTTATATATGTATTGGGAAGCCATTACAAAGAGAATTTAAACATTACAGTCAACATAAAGAAACAGAGCATATAAAAATAAAGAAACATAGGCCATTTAGAAAGAGGTAGAGTCATCAGTCTTAAGAGTGGACTCTATGATGTCTAGCCTATCCTTAATTTCTTCTAAAAAGACACTAGTCTCTGCCCTAAAATCATGATGCATCTGTAGAAGCCCATCCATCTTCTGCAGCATCAAAGATTCAAATTGTGAGTATAAGGACTGAGGTTGATCCCTTTCTTCATCTTCAGACTCTTCTTCTTGAAGGTCAGCATCAGCAGGTGGAGGAGGTTCTTGTGGTTGGCCTGCCATTACCCAGCCTTGAGGAGTCTTCTGCATTCCCAGCTTTGTAAGATGTTTTTATTTTATCAAGCTGTTGCTAGAATTGGTATGGTCCATCACCTCATCAGTCACATCAATGTTGAAGTGATCAATGAACCTAGATACCAAGACAGGGTAAGGAAAAGGATAGTTGACAAGTCTCTTAGAATTAAGCATGATTTCCTCAAATATAAGAACCCAATTCATGGGAATAGAGTTCTTTAGACCATACACCAATTGCAGGTCATCATCTGTAGCTTGGACATGATTAGTAGCCCTTGGAGTCAGCACATAGGTTAGGATGTAGCGGAGTAATCTATCCTCAGGATTCATAGGACCAGTACCTAATCTGTTCCTAAGTTGCATATGTGGGTCATGAAGCATCTCCCTATAGGTGTCTAATTTACTGTATCCCTCAGGGTCTTCATCAAACTTCCTAGCACCCTCACATATTACCCCAGCAACAGATTCCCAGACTTCATGGGTGATTTCCATAGTAACACCCTTGATTTTAGAAACCATGGTTCCATTCATGGAACCCTTGGCACAGGCATAAAAGACTTTAACCAATTTTGGGTAGAAAGTACCCTTCATTTCAAGGAATCTTCTGAGACCTTGGGTTTCTAGGAATGCAGGGAATTGAAATCCTTCCCTAATAAACCAATTTAAGTCTAGGTATTTGGGTGAGCACACTGGTTTAGTGGCAAAGAACTGTAAGTAGTTTAATTTATTAGACTCATTGGGAAACCACAAGTCTAACCTATTTGGGGGTTGAGGATTGGATGATGATTCTCAAACCTTTCTTGTTGTGGACCTAGCACGTTTTGGTGTGGGATTTGACATTTTAGGAAGATGTTTTAGACACGGACACACAACAAAAAACACTTAGAAATATAACAGAGAGAGAGAAAAGACAAAGGTGCAAGGCTTTTCAATGATGTAAGACACATATTTATAGGCTAGATAGATGCTCTTAACGTTCTTATTTTTGAAAATATAGTTGTTGGAGGCAGTTAAGGCACTTCAGTGACCTTTGATTTGATTTAGATTTGGTTGGGCAGTTACATTTCCAGAGAAAAACTGTTAGAAAATGCAACAACAAACTAAATAATCGATTAAATGGTAATAATAATCGATTATTTGCTCCTTCAGAACACAAAAATTACACGTGGTAATCGATTATCCCGTATGGTAATCGATTATTTCACACATCATTCAAAGGTTGAAGATGACTAGTAATCAATTATTTGTTAATGTAATCGATTATATCATCATTTTGAGAATTTAATCACATATTAGAGCTTGTGTAATCGATTATCCCAACTGGTAATCGATTATTCCAGAACTATTTAAAATTTTATCACATATGTAATCGATTACCAATTGGTCGTAATCGATTACACCAGTAAACCATTATACAGAAAAACATGTTTTGTTCATTGTAATCGATTATCCCGTTACGTAATCGATTACTCCAAGAAGCTTCAATTTTTTTTCAAAAACAAAGAATAATCAATTGCGAGTTTGAAGTAATCGATTACTGAAGCTTAAATTTCATATTGAATGAAGATTTTAATGATTTTAATCGATTAACCAGAAGTGTAATCGATTATAGCAGTAATTTTATCAAAAAAATAGAGTATTTTGCAGATTAATTCGAATTTTGCACAACATAGAGCATTTGTAGTGATGAGTTCAACTATGAAGTTCAATTTGCATGGAAAGGCATACTTAAAACAGGCTAGCATATATTTGATTCATCAAGAATACCTAGCATGTTTCTAAGTGCATAAAACCTATCTTTTGCCAATGGTTTAGTAAATATATCAGCTAGTTGGTTATGGGTATCAATGAAATCAATTTAGATATTACCTTTTTGAACATGATCTACGAAGAAATGATGTCTTATCTCAATATGCTTGGTCCTTGAATGCATTATTGGATTCTTTGATATGTTAATAGCACTTGTATTGGCACATAGCAAATGTATTTCCTTCAGTTCAACTCCAAAATCTTGCATTTGTTGCTTCAGCCATAGACTTTGTGCACAACAACTTCCAGCTAAGATATATTCAGCTTCAGTAGTAGACAAAGCAACACAAGATTATTTTTTGCAATGCTATGAGATCAGAGAACTTCCAAGTAGATGACAAGTTCCACTTGTACTTTTTCTATCTAACTTGCAACCTGCAAAGTCAGAGTCAGAATATCCAATAATATTAATTGAAGCACCTTTGGGATAACAAAGACCAACTTTTTGTTTAGCTTTGAGATATTTGATGATCTTTTTGACTGCTATTAGATGACACTCTTTTGGATTTGCTTGATATCTTGCACACAAGCAAACACTTAGTATTATATATGGTCTACTAGCTATCAAGTATAACAAAGATCCAATCATTCCTCTGAATTTTGACTCATCAACCTTCTTTCCATTTTCATCTAATCTAGATATGTTGATTCTGCCATTGGAGTTGCAGCATCTTTGCTTTTCTCCATTTCAAATTTCTTAATTACTTCAAGGCAATATTTGGATTGATTGAAAAATGTTTCATTCTTCTTTTGCTTCACTTGAAGTCCAAGAAAGAATGTTAATTCTCCCATCATTGACATTTCAAATTCTTTCTGCATAGCTGAGGAAAATTCCTTACATAGTAAATGATTAGTTGAACCAAAAATTATGTCATCAACATAAACTTGAACCAATAAGATATCATTCTTATGCCTTTTGATAAACAAGGTTTTGTCAACATGGCCCCTTGTGAAAGATTGTTCAAGCAAAAACTTGCTTAGTCTTTCATACCATGATATGGGAGCTTGCTTCAAACCATAAAGGGCCTTTTTGAGTTTAAAGCATAGTTAGGATACTAAAATCAGTAAAACCAGGAGGTTGTTCAACATATATATCCTCATCAATGTATCCATTTAAAAAGGCACTTTTAACATCCATTTGAAAGAGTTTGAAGTTCATTAAACATGCATAAGAAAACAATAACCTGATTGCTTCCAATCTTGCAACTGGAGCATAAGTTTCTGCATAGTCTATGCCTTCTTCTTGGTTGTAACCTTTTGCAATCAATCTAGCTTTATTTCTGACTATGATTCCACTTTCATCAAGTTTGTTTCTAGAAACCCATTTTGTACCAATAGGTTTAAGAGAGGATGGTCTAGGAACAAGTTCCCAAACTTCATTTCTCTTAAACTGATTTAGCTCATCATGCATGGTAAGCATCCAATGTTCATCATTCAAGGCTTGATCAATATTCTTAGGTTTAATTTAAGAAACAAAAGTCATATTACAACATAGGTTTCTTAATTAAGATCTAGTAGATACTCCCTTTGAAACTTCACCTATGATGTTGTTAAGTGATAGGTCTCTTGTTGTTCTACAATCTTTAGGCTCTTGAACAGGGGTTGATGATTTTGCTTCAGCACTTGGTTCTTCTTTCTCTTTATTTAAGGAATCATTTAGGTGAATAAATTCTTCCATTGGGCCTGCATCTACATCACACTTCTTTTCCTCTTTAGAGGGATTAGACTCACCACAAATAACATGTACAGATTCTTCTATGCACATTGTTCTTTTATTGAATACTCTATAAGTTTTACTATGTAATGAATATCCAAGGAAAATTACTTCATCAGCCTTAGCATCAAATTTTCCAAGTGATTCTTTCCCATTGTTCAATACAAAGCACTTGCAGCCAAAAACTCTTAAGTGAGAAATATTGGATTTTCTACTTTTGTATAGCTCATAAGGGGTTTTCTTTAAAATAGGCCTTATAAGTAATCTATTCAAAGTGTAGCATACTGTACTTACAGCATCATCCCAAAAATATTTTGGGAAATTTGTCTCATTAAGAAGAGTTCTAGCTCCTTCTTCAAGAGATCTATTTTTCCTCTCCATAACACCATTTTGTTGAGGTGTTCTTGGAGCTGAAAAATTATGGCTAATTCCATTTTCTTCACAGAATTTTTCAAAATGTTCATTTTGGAATTCACCACCATGATCACTTCTTATTGAGATAATTTTGCTACCTTTTCATTTTGTGCAAGTTTAGCCATCTTTCTAAATGCAAGGAAAGCATCACTTTTGGATTTCAAAAACAGAGTCCAAGTGAATCTAGAGTAATCATCCACAATGACAAGTCCATAATAATTGCCACCTAAACTCATTGTTCTAAAGGGACCAAACAAGTCAATGTGAAGTAGCTCAAGTGGTCTAGAGGTGGAAACAATGTTTTATATTTGAAAAGATATCTTGGTTTGTTTCCCCTTTTGACAAGCATCACAAAGTTTGTCCTTCTCTAACTTGAGTTTAGGCAACCCAATTACTAAATTTTTTCTTATAAGCTTGTTTATGTGGTGCATGTTTATGTGACTAGCCCTTCTATGCCATAGCCAAGATTCATCAATCTTGCTTAAAAGACAAGAAGTGTTATGGAAGAATGCATGGTCAATTGAGAGTAAGTAAATGTTACCTTTCCTTTTACCTATATGGATTACTTCACCACTATTCCCATCACAAATCATACAGCAGTTCTCATTGAATGTGACTTTAAATCCTTTGTCACAAAGTTGACTTACGCTCAAGAGATTATGCTTCAAACCTTCTACATAAAGAACATTCTTTATCTTTGTTTTGAAGTTGTCTCCAATGTTGCCTTCTCCAATGATCTTGCCTTTATTATTATCCCCATAAGTGACATATCCACCATCTTTAAGTGTTAAGTTTGTAAGCATGGACATGTCTCCAGTCATATGTCTAGAGCATTCACTGTCAAGGTACCATGTTGAGGATCTAGCTCTTCGACATACCTACAAAAATCAAATCAATTTACAAAGGAAGGTACCTAATTGAGGATGGGTCCACAGGGGTTAGTTGCTTTCTTTTTCTTTTGAACCCAAAAGCAATCTCCATTAGGCACATAGAATCTTCTAGCATAGCATTTGTAAGATGTATGTCCTCTTTCCATACAATAGTTGCATATCACAAATTTTGATGATTTTCTAAGGAAAGCATTTTGATTGATCTTTGAGTTATTATACCTTTTTTGATTCTTCTATTTTGGAGGCACAAATATTTTTTTCCAGCATATTTTGAGCCTTTTTGTACCCCAAACCAGAAGTATCTCCAACATATCTTTGCACACTTAGCATTTCATCCAAGTTGCATTTTCCTCTATATAACTTTCTCAAAAGATCAACCAAATAGCTGATTTCAGATAAACTTGTCATATATTTTTCTCCTTGACTCTTTTTGTAATCATCAAAATCTTTTTGAAGCAAGTTATACTTGTCAACACTTGTAGAGGAAGAGGCACATACACATCCATTCAAATTGTAACTTGAAACAAGTTTTTCATTTTCTTCTTTCAAGTTGCAAATATATGTTTGCAATTCAATAATCTTTGCAACATGCCATCTAAGATTTCCTTTTAACTTGTTATTGGATATTGCAAGTTTTTTGGCTTCTTCATGCATTTCATGGAAAGCACTAATAGCTTGTTCATATTCAGAACTTACCTCAGTTCCATCACATGAGAGATCATCATCTTCTTCATCGATCATCTTCCTAACTACATGGTACTCCCTCTCCCATTACTGGAACCGACAAAAGGGGGTGGAATAAAGAAAATGAGGAAGTGTCCCTTAGAGAAAGAGAGTATGCTCTCTCATTGTCAATTGATTGTGGAAGTGAGACACATGTTGGCTTCCTCGTTTTCAGTTGAAGATTCTGAGGTAGTTGATTCATTATCTTCCCAAGCTATGTTGGCTCTTTTAGATTTCCCTTCCTTCCTCATCTTGTTCTCTCCTTGTTGCTTTTTCAAGTAGATTGAGCACTCAGATTTGATGTGGCCAGGTTTTCCACATTCAAAGCATGTAAAATTGTTGTCAATCTTCTTGTTGCTATTGTTGTTGTTGTTGTTGTTCTTGCTGGTCTTTGTGAACCTTTTGTTTTTAGTTTTCTTCAAGAACTTGTTGAATTTTCTGACTATTAAGTTCATGTTCTCCTTTTCTTCCTCATCACTTGTTTCATCCTCGTTTTCAGCTTTTGAAGTTGCAATTTTTAATGTAATGCTCCTGTTTTTCTTTTCTGCATCTTCATTACAAATTAGTTGAGACATTTCAAGCTCATACTCAAGTAGCTTACCAAATAGTGCAGCTATGGACTTCTATGATAGATCTTTGGATTCCTTAATTGCTGTCACCTTTGGTTGCCAAGGCCTTGTTAGACACTTTAGGATCTTGATGTTCAATTCTTCAGTATCAAAGATCTTTCCAAGACCCAATAGATGGTTGACAATATGAGTGAATCTTGTCTGCAGCTGAGAAATGCTTTCATTGGTGTTCATCTTGAACATCTCATACTCATGAATCAATGCATGCTTCCTTAATCTCCTAACTTCTTCAGTTCCTTCATGAGTAATTTCCAGCATCTCTCACATCTTTTTTGCACTTGTACATCTTATTGTTATGAAAAATTCGTCAGAGGAAAGTGCAGAGGTGATCATATTTTTGCTTTGAAATCATATTGGACAACCTTTTGTTTAGCATCTGTCATCTCATCCCATTCTTTAGAAATCAATTCATTGGCAACAGTTTTCTTTGGAATAAAAGGACCCTTTTCTATAGCATTCCAAGCACCTGGGTCATTTGATTGAATAAAGATTTTCATTCTATTTTTCCAAAAACTGAAATGTTCCCCTTCAAACATGGGAGGTCTGTTTAAAAAAGCATCTTCCTTGAAGGTTATTTGTGAGGTATTCATTTTTCTTTTTGAATGAAAAAAGTGATCTTGAATAACTCTCAAGAACCAGCTCTTGATGCCAATTGAAAATAATAGGAATACTTCACAACAACCAAGAGGGGGGTGAATTGGTTGAACCTTGGTATTTTAAAATCAAATTTAAATTAGAGTTTCAGGATCTTTATCACTTACAAAACCAAGAAACCTTTTACTAAATCAAATAGCTCAGCCCAAGAATTCGATAGATCAAAATAAAATCTGTTGGACAATGAATATGATTCAAAGAATTAAAGATCAATGAATAAGATGAGATTAGAGATACAGAAATAAGACCACAAGCAATTTATGCTGGTTCACTTCAAAACCTGAAGCTACATCCAGTTTCTTCTAATTAACACTGAATTAGAGTTCCACTATTATAAAATATTCTTACAAGCTTTTACAAGAATCTCCCATTTATCAACCCTAGATAAAGAACAGAAATCTAAAACCCTATTAGACTTCTGAGGAGAAAAATTCAGAGAACACTACTCTAATCTTTATGCTAGAGAACCCTTCTCTAGTCCCAAGCTATAAGAATCCTATTACAATAGTCAAATTCAACAAACTATGTAAACAAAATTACAATCAATGAGTTAATAAAAGAAACAACCTGATGATCCAGTGAATGACATGCATATGAATGAACAACTCAAGTTGAAATATAAAAACAAATTCAGAACATTCTTCTTCTTTAACCTTTGAAAGAAACTTCTTGCTTTTAGAATCACTCAAAAACCTATGAGTGTTTTAGTTGAAGCAAGAACTCATAGAACTCAGAAAATTACTTTGAATATGTTTTGAAAGCTTGTGTATGCTCAGAATACGAATTGATCAAGTTACAAAACAAGCTGAGTCTTGGTTCTATTTATAACAAACTTTTGTAACTGTCAATAATCGATTAAACGCGCCTAATAATCGATTAAAATACTCATGTAATCGACTAAAACAACCTTGTAATCGATTAATGTATTCTACAAATTTCTGGATATGAGCAACGAGCAAAATAATCGATTATTCCGTCTTGTAATCGATTAAGACAGCAAGCTTCAAATTATCAAAATACACTATGTAATCGATTACTGTATTTGGTAATCGATTAAATCAGAAAGCTTTATAAAACAGAATAAGCTATGTAATCGATTACAGCATTTGGTAATCGATTAAGACATGAAGACAATGTTTTCAATTAAACCTGTGTAATCAATTACTACCTATTGGTAATCGATTCTTCCAGAGAGTCTTAAAACCATGTATAGCAATATAAAGCTTTGTAATCGATTACTATCTAGTGGTAATCGATTAAAGTGTTTCAACAAAGCAGTGTATGTGAAAACAAAGGTTAAATAATCGATTATTCCGATAGGTAATCGATTACTTTGTTCTTGAAAGCTTTTCCAGAATGAACTAAGAACAATTTAATCCATTATATCTTTCATGTAATCGATTACAACAGTATAAAAACAATTTTTCCAAAAACCTTTGAGTCAAAATAAAACCTTAGTAAAGTATTAAAAGCTTTGTTTAATTTTCATAAAAACCACTTTGTTAAATCAATGAATGAATGATTGAATGTATGAATGCATGAATCAATCAGATTGCTTTCCTTTTACATAAAATTCCATGTCTTCAAGCATGTTGAAAGCACAAAACTTTTCTTGTATCAAAGACTTCCAAACATCATAAAGCTCCCCCTATGTCCAACAGTGTTTGCACACTTTTTAGGCTTTTTCTATAATGTTCTCTCTTGCCTTTTTCCACTCTTATTCCTCTCTATAGTTCTTAAGCAAAAACTTCTAATCAAATCAAGCTTCTTTACTATAGTGAAATAGGAAATGATTCTAGGCTAGGCTCAAGAGTCCAAAGAACAAGAAAACTCTAAGACAAAACGTTGGAAATTTTAAGAGACAAGCAACGAAGCAAAATTTAGAAAAGCACAACTCAAATTGGAATTTAATGAGCCAACTCAAGGAATACTATGGCTATACCAAACTGCACAAGGAGGATATGCCCATCAAATTCAATTGCTAAAAGCCAAATTTCATCAAATTTGCATGTTATACAAGTTAACTTGATTTTGTTGTTCAAAGGAAAATTTTAGAACTTGTAATTTGTAAGTTGCTTCTAAAATTCTGTTTTTCTTTCACTTTTTCCACCCGTTAATCAATAATGCCTTTGGATGTACAACTGATGTATTTTCTTTTGTTTTTGATTGTTTCTTTCACAACTTTTTTCAGCTTTCGTTTTTCTTTTGAACAAGTTCAAAAAATCCTTAAGAAATTCAATGAATCACTAAAATATGATGTATAACAATTGTAAAATTTGCTTCTAACAACTCAATTTAGTTTAGGCATGAGAGTAGAATCAAAACAAGTGGTCATACATCACCAAAAACCCTACAAACAAAAGTTGACAAGAATCAAGACTAGAAAATCAGAAAAATATGAAGAACACATGAAGAACATGAAGAACATAAGAACATGAAATCACATTGAACTTGAAGAAAACACTAAGGTTTTGTGGCTGAACACACAATAAGCCCAAACCACCAAGAATCAAAGGAAAACAACAAGAAAGAAGGAATTGAAATGGAATTTCATTTTTGGAAATTATTCTGAATTTTACCTTTGAAGAAAACCTAAAACTGAAATTGAAGAAGAATCCCACAAGGATTAAGCTCTAGATACCAAATGATGTGCTATTGACCTGAGTCTTAACACCTTTTGCTCTGATCTTCCTTGCAATGGAAGTCAATCTTCAATTCAACTTCAAAATAGAGCATTCAACTCTTCTCTTGAATGAGGCTGTTTATGTTTTCCTAATTTCAGAAATGGATTGTGGCAGAAGAATAGGTATGAGTTGGAATGACACCATGGAATAGGAATTCCAATAAGTCTTGCAAGAAGCACCACAATAGCTGGGAGGCCATTGATAAGAAACAAGAAGTTCTTGACTAAGAACAAGAGAGAAAGCTCTCACCACAATTCAGAAATTGTATTAATCATCCAAAAGATCCCTTCAATTAGTTTATGAGTGGTTTATATAGACCACGAATTACTAAGCTAAATGACCCCAAATGTAATGTAAATGCAAGCTAAAATGAAACCCAATCGTAGCTTGTAAGACAAGCTTTACCTAAGTGACCTATGGCTTTCCCAAAAATGTGCAGTGGCCATCTCAGACTGGTATAATCGATTAATTCGCTATTGTAATCGATTAAATCAGTTAGAAACTGAAATAATCGATTACACTAGCCATTTAATCAATTAAGACAGTGAGGTCATGATTCCTGCTTCCAACTGACATTCTTGTATAGATTACCAAACCATGTAATCGATTATTTTAGCTAAATAATCGATTACATGGTCGAAATAATTGATTAAAGCAGTGAGGCTTATTCCTGATTGCTTCTAAACATCCTATAATTGATTATAAAGCCAAAATAATCGATTAAAATAGTAGCAAACTATTTACAAATGTTTTATTGAATTTCTTCTAACAAGTGCTGGAATTTATTGAATTATATTGGATTTGAGATATCAAAATCCAGCTCTTGTCATTCTTGATATGGTATGCAACTTCATGCTTGCCCAAATTGGCTTGAATATGGTCTTGAAGTGCTTGAGTCCTAGCTCTTGTCATTGGTCCTTTGAAGCTAACCAAAGGAAGTACTTCAAGCTCCCCTTCTAGACCTTTGGCTTGTCTTGGACCTCCATCATAATGCTTGGGTATTTACTTCATATGCGAGAGATCGATATTTGGTAAATATCCTTAGGATTCTCGAATGCGAGGGATCAATTTGGGGTGAATTAATGTATGCATCAGTAATGTTAGAAAATGATTCATATGTGTTAACGTTAATCGGATACTGAGAGTATGAATTATGAAATCCAATCCTACACTTTTCTTGAATTAATTAGGTCCGTTTAAATTATTTTCGTAATTTTTCGTATTTTCATATTTTCGTCAATTCCGCAATTCTGTTATTTCCATAAACTCATGAAATTTCGATTATATTTGTTGTACATAACTATTGAACTGATTACTTTTATTTGGGAAAACTGAGTAACTCAAGTCCCTATAGAGACGATCTCTTGTAAATTTTGTAACCTACGACGATATTGGTACAGTTGCCAATAGTCTAACAAGATCGTGTTCAAACAAGATCATCACTTAGAACACAAGGGCACACTGCACGAATTTCTAAAATGAAACCCAAACACATTGATGATGCAATGGAAGATGTCAACTGGGAGAAAGCGATGTAAGAAGAGCTTGACCAGTTTCAGAAGAATCATGTTTGGATGTTAGTTGAACTACCAAAAGGTAGGAAAGGAGTTAGAGCGAAATTGGTCATTCGCAACAAACTGGATGAAAATGGTAAGGTTGTGAGAAACAATGCAAGATTAGTTATTATAGAATACTCACAACAAAAATGTATTGACTACAAAGAAACTTATGCACCTATAGTATGTTTAAAGGCAATACGCATCTTACTTTCACTTGCCACTTATAGTAATATGAACTTGTATCAAATGGAAGTAAAAAACATATTTATAAATTGCATAATCCAAGAGGACATTTATGTTGAACAACCTCAAGGGTTTGAAAGTGAAACCTTTCCTCAACATGTTTTCTAACTCAAAAAATCCCTATATGGACTTAAGCAAGCTCCTAAAGGTTGGTATGAAAACTAAGTTCATTTCTCTTGAAAAATGGCTTTGAAGGAGGAAAGTTTGACACAACACTCTTTCGCAAAAATTATGATTCTCAATTTTTATTAGTGCAAGTATATGTGAACAATATCATTTTCGGTGCTACTAGTGAAATGAGGTGAAGATTTTTCTAAGTTGATGCAGACTGAAATCGAAATGAGCATGATGGGAGAGCTGAAATTCTTTCTTGGATTTGAAATAAAACAAACACCCAAAGGCATCTAGATTCATCAAACCAAGTATTTGAAAAAATTACTGAAGAAATTCAACATGGGCGATCCAAAAGAGATGAAGAATCCTATGCACCCCACCACATATGTAACGCCCTAAAATTTCGATAACTGAAAATATATGTTTGATGTATTTCTTATATTATTTGATTACTTTATTAATTTGGATTAGTTGAAATGTTGTGTGAATTACCCTTGTTCAACTGCTTGGTGTGGATGCTAGGTTATGTGGAATTTGTTTGATCTTCATTGAAATTGTGTGATTTCGATATTTGGTAAATATCCTTAGGATTCTCGAATGCGAGGGATCGATTCGGGATGATTTAATGTGTGCATCAATAATGTTAGAAAATGATTCATGTGTTAATGTTAATTGCATACTAAGGGTATGAATGATGAAATCAAATCCTACCTTTTTCTTAAATTAATTAAATCCAGTTAAATTGTTTTTTGTAACTTTCGGTATTTCTGACGCACTAAAACCGTTATTTCTATAATTTCTTTAATTTTGTAATTCTGTTATTTTCGTAAACTCATGAAATTGCGATTATATTTGTTGTACATAACTATTGAACTGATTATTTTTATCTGGGAAAACTGAGTAGCTCAAGTCCCTGTGGAGATTATCTCTTATAAATTTTGTAACCTGCGACGACATTGGTACGCTTGCCAATAGTCTAACAATTACCACATTTGATAATCGATTATTCCAGAACCTTAGAAGCTTGAAAAGCTCTTTGTGAAACCAGATAATCAATTACCACATTTTGTAATTGATTAACACATTCCTGAAAATGTATTACAAAGAGAAATTTGAATGATTTAATCAATTATCATATTTTATAATCAATTAAATATGTTCTATTCGTTAAAAACATAAATACCCTTTTGTGGTCTTTCTCAAAGTGACTCTTGATTCAAGCTTATCTCTTAGAAAACATTTTCAAAGAGTCAAGTAGTGGAATTACTCTACATTTCTTCAAGAGATTCAGGTTGATCAAAATTCATTCATTCTCCATCATGAATTGATCGTCAACGAAGAGCTTGAGGATGATGTTTTTTACACATCAAAATGTATTCATTTCAATTTTGGTTTAATTCTCTTTTCTTATCTTGGTTAAGATTACCAAGGATTTTTTTAGGTTATAGGGTTTCAGATCTTGGTTTTTCCCTTGTAGAACTCAAGGGAAAAAATGTTATTAGGGAATTGCATATGCATAATATTTGTAACTTGGTTCTCTAATAGTGAAAGTTCTAATGGGAATTACTCTACATTTCTTCAAGAAATTCATGTTGATCAAGATGCATTCATTCTCCATCATGAATTGATCATAAAAGAAGAGCTTGAAGATGACGTGTTTTACACATCAAAGTGTATTTGTTTCAATTTTGGTTTAATTCTATTTTCTTATCTTGGTTAGGATTACCAAAGATTTTTTTGAGGTTATAGGGTTTCAGCTCTTGGTTTTTCTCTTAAAGGACTGACGAGAGAAAAAGGTTATTAGAGAATTGCATGTGCATAGTATTTGTAACATGGTTATCTAGTGGAAGTTCTAAGGGATCTTAGAACAACTAGATGTAGGTCCTCTTGAGGATTGGATTAGTATAAATTCTAAGTGTGATTCTCCTCCTCTTTAACTCTTACTTTTCTGATTCAATATTGATAATGGAATTGATGTATGATAACCAATGTTGTATCGCTTCAAAATAATTAAACTACGCTAATTTTGTAGCACATGATTAACCTAGGTCGACTCAGAGACACAATCAATATGGTTCCAACTTGAATTCACTAGGAAATAATAGGGGAGATTTTTAGCGAACAGTTTGCATGCGATGAATAAAAATTGCAGAAAAATGTAGCAAAATAGAAACTAACAAAATTGATAATAGGTATTCTAAAACAGATTAAAAAGCATCAATCCAATTCACCAAACCAAGAAATGTGAATTATAATAGTTCTCAAATAATGATCTTGTTATGAAAGTTCATTCAATTTCATTAGAAGCAGCTCAATCGAATTAACCCCTAAATTAATTGAAACCACAAACCTAATTGAAAAATCATCCAAATAATCTGTGATTAAAATTCAAAATTAGGAAATGAATCCATAACCTAATCCATTTTCAATCCTAAACACATTCATAATCATGAAAATTGAATAGAGGATTGAAGAGGAAAGTGAACATTCACACAGAATTTGAAATACCAAATCGGAACTCAAATTCTCCTTGCTTGGGCTGGATTCTTGGATTGATTGATTGTTTAGCCTTCCATGATCATCATCAATGGAAGCCCCATGAAATTAGTGCAAGAAAATGGAAGAACAGAAATGAAAATGAAGAACAGTGAAGTATGAAACATGGGCACCATCAATGTACTGACTGTGGATAAGGACCAACCCTTTCTCGCAAGGATATCCAATAAGTCATGCAACTCCGATGTGCATACACAGCATACAACCATGGGCTCATCAATGCATTGATTGTGGATAGCGACCAACCCTTTCCCGCAGGGATATCCAGTCATGCACCCCCATGTGTGTATCCACAACATACAATGACATTGTCAACATCAACATTATTTCTCATCAATGTCATTATCAACATTAACATCATTTCATCTCAATGTCATCAACAACATCAACATCATTTTATTTCAATATCATTGGAAATGTCTTTGGAGCTTGTTATAGACTTCTCTTGCATAATAAGTGGGAACAAATATTCCACTCTAGCATGCCTTCAAGTTATCCCAACAATTTAATCTTTGTCTCCTCAACCTCCCTATGTCCATTTGAATTTGGTTCCACCACACCAAAGCATAGCCACCAAATTCTAGAGTTGCTAGAGTCACTTTCTTTTCTTCCTCAAATTATTGGCATGAGAAAATTTGTTCTACTTTCATCTCCCACTCAAAGTACTCTTCGAGATCATTATTGCCAAGAAATTTTGGAACTTTTATTTTAACTCCACACAATCCTCCATTCCCCTCATCTCTTTGTTCTCTCCCCACCCTCCAATCTTCCTCATCTTTATTTTGCTTCCTAGGATTGTGTCTCCTATTATTTTCTCTTCTATTATTATTTTCTCTCCAATCTCCCCTCTCATTCTCCTCATCTCCATAATTTCCTCCATGAGAGGAAGCATACTCACTCACCATCCTACCACTATGAGCCTCTTCATTCACACTACCAATTGGATGACTCCTTCTTTGGGTCACCCTTTGTAACTCTTCAAACTTTGCATCCATTTTGGTTTGCAAGTCTTCCATTTGTTTTTAAATGGCTTTCATCAACCTAGAGGTCTTAGGTGACAAAGTCTCATCTCTTATTGAATTCATCCTTCAAAAGAAAAGGTTAGAAAAAACACAAGTATATAAGAAAATTCTCACCATTCTCTAAGTGTTTGTCACTCTCACTCGTGTTTGCACACTTTATCTTGGCTCTTTCTATAATGTTCTCTCTTTCCTTTTTTCACTCTATCTTCTCTATAATTCTTAAGCAACACTCTCAAAATCAAGCTTCTTTACTATAATGAAATAGGAAATAATTCTATGCTAGACTCAAGAGTCCAAGAACAAGAAAACTCTAAGACAAAACCTTGGAGTTTTTAAGAGACAAGCAACAAAAGCAAATTTTTTAGAAAAGCACAACTCTTATTGGAATTTAATGAGACGACTCAAGGATATACTGGTTGTAGCAAACTGCACAAGGAGGATATATCAATCAAATTCAATTGCTAGAACCCAAATTTCATCAAATTTGCATGTCATACAAGTTCACTTAATTTTGTGGTTCGAAGAAAATTTGAATTTGTAGCTTTTGTAACTTTTCTTCGCTTCTAAATTCTGTTTTTCTTTGTATTTTTCCAGCCACGATTCAATAAATTCTTTGGCTGTACCAAAATGTTTCTCTTTAGTCTTTTCTTGTTTCTTTCACAATATTTTTTGTAAGCTTTTGTTTTTCTTTTGCACAAGTTCAAAAATTCTAAAAGAAAATCAACGAATCACTAAAAAAATGTATAAAAAGTTGTAAAATATGCTTCTGACAACTCAATTCAGTTTAGGCATGAAAGTATAATCAAAACAAGTGGTCATACAACACAAAAAACACTACTAACAAAAATTGACAAGAGTCAAGTCTAGGTACTCATAGTTTTCTTGTGATATTTTATCTGTTACTAAGGGTAATTTGTTATCCCAGGGACATTTGTGTAATTTCTTCTTCAAATTTCTACAAAAATATCTAAGGCAAAATATTCAAGGGTATTTTGGTAATTTTAACCTCAAGGGTATTTTGGTAAGTTTAACCTCAAGGGTATTTTTAGTCATTTTTCACTCATTCTAGGGATATTATTGTAATTTCTACTTTAAAATATCTAAGGATAATATTGTAATTTCCACTTCAAAATATCTAACCAAAATATCTAATTATTTTTGTAATTTCCACTTTAAGAAAATATGGTAATTCTCACATCAAGAGAAAGGGTAATATGATCATTTTTCTTCAAACATTTTTGTAATTTTTCTTTTTATCTCTAATTTTTCACACCGAGTTGTTGCACAAGAATTATTCACACAATATTTCAACTAATCCAAATAAATAAAGTAATTAAATAATACAAGAAATACATTAATCATATATTTTTAGTTATCGAAATTTTAGGATGTTACAAATGCGAGTGGGTTATTGTTGGGTTTGTTATGGTAGCTATGATGTGATTTTATGTGTAAGGGGGATAGGCTTTGGTGTGGTTGTTATGGCTCGAAAGCAATGTTTGATTTTCTCCTTTTACTCTCTTGACCATGTAGGAGTCTCTCTTACTCTCCTTCATGGTCCCTATTAATAATAATTTTGCCTATCAAAAGAACAATCAAAGTATTTTTGCATCTTAATTATTCTTTAAAGTGTATTTTTTTTGACGAATCAAATTTTACTTTCTTCATTTGGAGGATTGGATCATGCTTAATTAAGATCGTATTTAAAAGATCTGAATTCATTATTAATTAATTTGATAGACATTAGTGCAGTTGTATCATATATATATATATATATATATATATATATATATATATATATATATATCACAAGCAATTTAATTAAAACGTAGATGTATAAAAAGTAAAATTAGATCATAAACAATCAAATAAAAGTTAATTACACCAATGTAAAATGATATGCGTACGAGTAATATTACTTTTTTCCTTCTTTTTCAGTTTTTAATAACCTCTTATTCTGCCTTTTGTTTTATTAAAATGGTTGTGGTCTTCTATATAACGTGTATGTTGTCTTACATGTGGTAGCTTTTGTTTTACACACGAGCCATTAAAATGTGAACCATAAGTCAAAATTATTTGAACAGCTGACTCGCTCATAAATCTGAGCTGTCAACGCAAGGTGATAAGTGATAACCGAATCAGAAGGCACTTTGAACACCGCCGGCACACACGTTTGTCACATCCTCACTCTTCTTCTCTTTCTCCCTCAGCTATATCCCTATCCAAATATAATTAATTAATTAATATTAAATAGTTAAACTAACCACTCGTTTCAAATCTTCGTCAGTAACAATACTCTAGGAATAAAATAACTTACTAAAAATATAGCATTAGTTCTATAGAAAGACCCAATAAAATCAAAACATTGGTGATAATTATTAAAAAAATAGCCCTACTCCCGAGAAACCAAAGGAAAAAAAAAATAAATAAAGCAAAGAAGTCGCGCAATATATTTATGCCTATAGTACACAATGCATTTAATTTGAAATGGGAATGAATAAAAAGAACCGCTTTGAATTCATTGATGAGTTAAAAGGTGGAATATAAAAATCAAGATTATAAGAAAAACGCAATAAACTTGTCCTATTAGAGTTCAAAGCAGTAATAAACTATTTTATATGAACAAATTTATATATAAAATAACAAATCAATCTCTAAATAACAAATTTCTATAACAAACTGAGTTTATCCTAATACTCCCCTCAAGTTGGAGCATTGAGAGAGGAGATGTCTAACTTGATAACTAGAAAATCGAATTGTTTGAAGTCGAGAGCCTTTGTCATAATATCAGCAGGCTGGGAATTTGTCTGAATATGTTGTGTGGAGATAATCTTATTTAGAACATGCTCACGAACAAAATGACAATCCAATTCGATGTGCTTTGTACGCTCATGAAAAACTAGATTGGAAGCAATATGGATGACTGACTTGTTGTCGCAGAAGAGTTGCATGGGTACTTTATGGGAGAGACCAAGAGAGCTAAGGAGCGATTTGATCCAAATGAGCTCGAAAGCAACTGTTGTCATAGCCCGATATTTTTACTTCAGTTGAAGAACGAGAAATGGTGTTTTTCTTCTTGGTTTTCCAAGAAATGGGGGAATTCCCAAGAGTGACGAAGTACCTAGTGATAGATTTTCGTGTAATAGTATGCTCGAATAAGAAGGTCAGAGTCAGATCGAAGAAGAAGACCTTGGCCGGGATTGGTCTTAATATACCAAAGCACTCGAATTGCGGCATCATAGTGAAGTTGCATGGAATTTTGCAAAAATTGGGATAGTGTGTGAACCGCATAACTCAATTCTGGATGAGTAATAGTAAGATAGATCAAACGTCCGACGATGCGACAATATCGTGAAGGATCTTCGAAGGGAGGACCCTTAGTGATAGCTAGTTTATGATTGGGGTTCATAGGATACGTAGCTGGTTTACATCCTTGAAGGCCACATTCTTGGAGAATATCCAAGGCAAATTTGTATTGGCTAAGAAACAAAATGGTACTTCCATTATGGACTATTATACCAAGCTTCGTTCAATATGGGATGAACTTGAGTCCAACCGCTCACTCAATGCTCGCACTATTGGAGACACTTGTGTTTTTACCAAATCCACTAATCTTGAGGCTGAAAATAATCGTGTCTACCAATTTCTCATGGGGCTTGATCACACCATCTACGGTAGTCTCATTACTCAGGTTCTCAACATGACTCCTTTGCCCACCATCTATCGTATTTTCTCTATGGTTACTCAAGAAGAGACACACAAAGCCATTGTTCGTTCTCACAATGCTCCTACTGACACGTTGGGTTATGCAATTTCGGGTGGCATTTTTCATAAGTTTTGCCCAATTATCATAATTGGATTGACCACGAAGGAGTATCGTAGTGAGGGTAACTCCTAGGTTATCTGAAGGATGGAGATAAAAAGGTGATTTAGGATCAAAAACTTTGAAGGTTCTTGGTGCGGAAGACATGATGGAAGAAGAAAGAAAAAAAAAGGAGTTTGTGGATCATCAAGCTCTAATACTATAACAAGAAGTCCTTTGAATTAACAGCTTGAATTTATTGATGGGTTAAAGGTCAAATATAAAGACCAATGTTATAACAGAAACGCAAAAAATTTGCCCTATCAGAGTGCAAAGCAGTTAACTATTTTATAGGAGCAAATTTAAATACAAAATAATAAACCAATCTCTAAATAACAAATTTCTATAACAAATTGATCTTATCCTAATAATGGCTTGACTATTTTACCCTTGCACCTTTTTTGTTGACCAAATTGATATTCTAAGCCAAGCTTGGTACTTGGATGTGTGCTATATACATTGAGGTGTTGATCAATCACTACTACAAGACAGGCCTTCTAAGTCGGTTCTAAAGGCCATTCAAAGACGGTTCTCCACCGGTCTTTGTTGCAAACATCTTTAAAAGTTTGATTTTCGAAGTCGGTTATGAGACCGTCTTGGTATTTGCGATTCTAAGTCGATTGTAACGACGAACCATCTTAGAAGATGTAAAAAAAAAAAGAAAAAAAAAGTTTTCATCAAATCTAAGACGGTTATTTGTACGAACCGTCTTAGAATGGTGGCTTTCTAAGACGATTTTTGTAAAAAATCGTCTTAGAAATCTACTATCGAAGACGGTTTTCTAGATAACCATCTTAGAATGCCTTTTATTAAATAAAAAAAATTAATGATTCTAAAACGATTTTTCAGATAACCGTCTTAGAATGTCTTTTATTTGATTATACTAGGAGAGAAACCCACAGCTTAATATTTTCATCTTCATGTTCAATGTATAGAAGGCAGATATTTAGGAATCATTTGGAACAAATAAAAAGTTGAAGAAAAGAATATGGGTAAATACAATGTTAAACATTTTCACCTCATGATTGGAAAAGAAAACACATTGAGTCAGAAGAAAAGTAGCAAAATGACAGGTATATACTATTGAAATTATAAAATTATAAGTGAAACTTGTTAAATCAAAAGTGAGTCTCACAAAAATTTAAATTTTAAGAACATGATTTCAAGAACAAAGATAGTGACCACACAACTCTCTCTAGCTTTCCAAATGTGCCTCTGGAAGTGTTGGTGTTATATATGCACAAGGTATAGGGGTCAATCTCAAAGAAATTATATAAGACCAACAGTCACTGGAATTCTTAGTATTCAATTGGAATAAAACTATATGAAGGGCAATAACACAAATATTCTACAAGGCATATATGGATTAAAATAATCAATTACAGTATCACACCTTGAGTTGGAATCAGTTTATAAAAGAAAACAGAGAATTGGAGCCTAACTTTATATTTTGTTCAAGCAACTTTAAAATAAAACTAAAGAATCTAATACTGATTTTTAAGCAACTTTATATTTGTTTCTTGATATTTTGTTTCTTGAAGATGGTTTATATACGTTACTAGCTGCCGTGTTTCTTGAAGATTGTTTTCTAGTTATTAGAACACTTCCTATTGCCCAGCACAATGTGTTCAAATTGTTCCATGTCCAGTCCTCACCACTAAGTTGTTTACTTAACATTCTCAGCATCTGCACATTACAACATAAGAGTCCACTGCATCAAGGTGTGATATTTATGGAGGTACAAAAATGCACCAATTTCTTAATTGTCAGTCAATATATCAAATCACCCATTAAAATAACATTTCCATACAACATTGGTAAATCCTTGGGTTAATGAAGTTCAGCTTTGTGTGTGTACAATAGCATATATTGAGGTTTGAACCTAAGACCTCATGCAAACTACCCAAACCCCCACCAATAGGAACCTTCTGGCATTGGGATACACTAGTTTTTAATCATCTATATGCAGTAATTGAAAGAAAAAATTGGTTCTTTTAATAGAGTAAAGATTCATATTAAATTACCTTGGTAAGATTTCCAAGAGATGCCAAAGGAAGGAAATAGTCAGGATATACTTGGGTTGTCAGATCAAAAATGCTACATGAGATGTCAGCAATGTAAGAGTCTCTCTAGAACTAGATTTTGTTTTGCATATTTCCATATGAAAAAACACGGCATACTACTCAGACCTTCCAGCACTGCCAATGAAGTCCGCATACATTCTCCATTGCTTAGGATCGTCATCAAAAAGACTTCCAAACCGCCCACCTGAAAAAAGCAGTGACAGTAAGCAAAAAAATTCATCTTATTCTTCCTTTAGCTTACTTCATGATTGGCATACCAATGATGATAACAAGTGTATTTGTGTACCTAGACAGCCCCTAAGTAAATTTATTTATCACTTTACAATATAATAAATCTAATAAAGTATAATTTAAGTATATAATTATGGTAACAATATCTAGTAAAATCAAAACAACAAAAAAAAATCCTGAAATTATGGTCAGAATTTAAAAAATTAAACTCAAGCTAGAGATCGAACATAACCAAAGGACAAAGAATGAATAATGTTATTCTACTTGTTTTAAATATAAAAAAAAAACACTCTAGTTGGCATTGTGTCCAAAGCACTATCCCTATGTTTGTGGCCATTTAATATTTCTTTTGCTAGTTTTTTCGTCTTAATTATTTGAACTTCACTGGATAAAAACAGCCAAAAGCATAATTAATTGAGTGGAAAATTATGGAACGTCTCTACGGATGGTTACTAATTAGTCTATTAATTAACACTATAGTATAAATTTAAAGTCAATTCCTAAAATTTAAAATTAAGTACAATAAGACAAATTATACACAACACATTATTAGAGAAATTCATAATATTCAAGTCACAAGATCCCTCATAATATAAGCTTAGATGATCATGATAAAAAGAAATTCAAAAAATAAATAAATATTATTAATAAACAGCCTTGTAAAATGACATTATTTTATATTACAACATAACAGGCACACAATGGAAAGCTGATACAATAATTAATAATAATAATAATAGAAGAAGAAAAAACACGTGAATGCAAAGGTGGATGAGGTAGACCATTAACAAACTTAGTTTATGAGCCTGTAATAAAAAAAATGAAGCAAAATTAGTTATAAAAAATTGTTTATTTCAATCTTACTTTCGTAATTTTAGAAAAAAATAAGAATAATTTAACAAGGTGAAACTTAAAATAAATACGCTTTAACAATTTTAAAAATTAAAATTAATCTACATATATGACTAAAAAATGAGATTAAAAAAAAATTGGATGAAAATTGAAAAAAAAAAAAATATATATATATATATATATATATATATAAAAAGGCATGATAATGGTATAATCCATGGAAGCCACAGACAGAGAGAGTGAAAGGTAGTAGTAGGTAGCAGATAAGCCATAAGCAAAGAGATTACCCGCTTCTATCCTTGTCAAAATATTCAAAAGCTTTATATAGGTGGTCCTCTCTTTCCATTCTATTCATGTGCATGGTAGCTGTTACAAATTCAATATAATCAATGGTCCCATTCCCGTCTACATCAGCCTGAGAACCAAATAATAATGTCATAGTGGAATAAAAACCATCATTAAAATCAACAGAAATGGTAAACTTATTATTAAGCAGCTCAAAAGATATAATCCAACTATTTTTCCAGCATTGTTATTCCAATAATATGATCATTAAAATTTCACTGGACAATAAAGGTTTTCTGTAAATGCAGAGCATGTTCAAGGACTAATTGTCATCTTAAGGTAGTGCTCAACTTTTTATTTTTATTTTTAAAAGTTACCAAATGAATAAAGTTAACTGCAGGGGAGTAGTTAATATAAAAGTACTAAAAATGCTACGGTCTAATCAAACAAAATTCTTACTGAAAGTCATCAACTGCCTTACTTTTAAGAAAGGTCTTAAGAATGGCCTTAAGAAAGGTCCCTGGACTCCCAAAGAAGATCAAAAGCTAGTCCAACACATTCAGAAACATGGCCATGGAAGTTGGAGAGCCCTCCCTAAGCTAGCTGGTTTGTGGATTAATCTCTAGTTTAATTAATTTATAGTTATATATGTAGCAGTCTCTTTTCATCGTTTCCTCATTCATCTATTTTTCTTTCTATTTTTGCAGGTCTCAATAGATGTGGAAAAAGTTGTAGGCTAAGGTGGACTAACTATTTAAGGCTTGATATCAAGAGGGGGAAGTTTTCTCAAGAAGAGGAGTAAACAATTCTGCATCTCCATTCCTTCCTTGGAAACAAGTACTTTCCTTGCCACAACTCCTTTTTCTACATTCAGTTTTTTCCTTGCAAATTTAACCTACTCAAATCTTATCTCCATGATTATTTCCACTGTCAATGACTTCCTTCTTTTGTTTTTTAGGTTCCAGTTATGTTTTTGTTTTGTATATTTTTAATAATTATTATTAATTACTTTTATATGAACATAACATCTTTAACAGATGGTCAGCAATAGCAACCCACCTTCCAGGCACGACAGACAATGAGATAAAGAATTTCTGGAACACTCACTTAAAGAAAAAGCTGATTCAGATGGGTTTTGATCCAATGACTCACCAGCCTAGAACTGACCTTGTTTCCACCTTGCCTTATCTGCTAGCTTTGGCCAACATGACAGACCTCATGGACCATAAGACATTGGATGAACATGCTATAAGGTTGCAAGAAGAGGCACTCCATCTAGCAAAGCTTCAATACCTTCATTATTTAATCCAATCCTCAAACTCCTTGAGCACCAACAAGTCCTATGATCAAAGTGCCAGTAACACCAATAGTACTAGCACTAGCCTGTAAAACAAGAATTTTAGTACAAATTTTAAAAATCGATGTAACCGTGGACCCTGCCATCGTTGCTAGCATGGCAAGCCTCGTAGAGTTTCTCAAAATCTACACATTCAAATGACTCCAGATTGAGAAAATTGGATAGAAAAGGGAATGGAAATAGATTACAGTGGTAATCAAAACCCTAACTGGGAGGGGTTTGAAGAAAGAGATCACCTCGCCACATGTACAAGGATGAAGAAGGCTTGGTGTTGGTGGTGTCGACGTCGACTCATGGTGGTCGAAGGAGTTTAGCACCTTTCTTCACCTACTCCTCCAGCAACGGAACCTCTGCCATTTTCTTCTACCTTCGACGAACTGAGAGACAGAGAGAGACAGAGAAAAGGGTATAAGAATAAGAATAATAGTGGAGAGTGAGAATCAGAATAGTATCTTAATATTTTATTTTTACTTTAAGACGGTTATAACAAAACCGTTTTTATATATTTTATTTTTAAAACAATTTTAATAAAATCGTCTTTGAACCTTTATCTTTTAATGCGGTTATTATAAAATTATTTTTATAAATCTCTTAATATTTATAAAATTGTCATCGCATCACATTTTAAGACGATTTTTAAAGAATTATCTTAAAAGATACATCTTAAAAGACTCATTTTCTAATAGTGAATTAACGAGGAGAAAACGATTACATTGCATATATTTCCTCATCATTTCATTTTTCTATAGTTTGTACAACTCCCATAATCATCGATCATCACATACCACGTGCACTTAGTTTTTTTTTTTCCTTCCAAGTGTGCCCTCATATTATGTTCTAAGTTGTTTCTACATTAATCTATAGTTGGTGCAAGTATCGTGAGTATATAGCTAAAATAATTGAAGTGCATGTAAGGTATACGCACTTCAATATTTTTAGTTTTCAGTTACACCAAACTTGTATTCTTGCTCAGCACTGAGTTTGGAAATACTCTAAATTTTAAAATTTGTTTTAAATATAGCAAAGTCCTCTAATTTAGGTGTATCTTGTCCCCTTCAAGCGCAAATAAACCCTCATCTCCCCTTTTCTTCTCTCTCCCAGTCTCTACTCAAAACCACACCCTCTCACTTTTCTCCCTCAAACTCCCTATACTTTCTCACTCACTAATTTTCTTCACTCCTCTTGTGACGTCTTATTCGCCATTCTCCCCCCTAACCTAGAAGAACAACCCTAAAATTTTGTCTTCAAAACAACACAACATAGAAAAAAACAAAACAAAACAAATCCACCCTTTTTCTTCTTCTTAATTAGCCATGGAATCACCCAACTCTTCCCCAATTTTCCCACAATTCACCTTCGAGAACAACAAGAACAACAACAACTCCGACCACTTCATCGTGGAGGACCTCTTGGACTTCTCCAACGATGACGTTATCATCACTGACGCCACCTTTGACTCCGTCACTACTGACTCTTCCACCATCACCACCGCCGTTGACAGCTGCAACTCCTCCTCCTTCTCTGGCTCTGACCCCAATACCGTCCCCGATATTGGTAGTCGGAATCTCTCTGACGGCCATTTCTCTGATGACCTCTGTGTTCCGGTATAGTACATTATATTAATTAATTAATTATAACAATATACAGTTGTAACATTATTATTATTATTATTATTATTATTATTATTATTATTATTATTATTATTATTATTTGTAGCGTTAGTTATTAGTATTACTGCTCCACAAAATCAATTATCAAACCAATACATTCACAAACCTGCATTTTGTATGTGTTTGATTCTTAGAGATAAAAATATAAATAAATAATACATTTCACAAATCTCGTAACATATCCGATCAGTAACATACATAGCCTCCCAATACGTGAAAACCGTACCAATTTGATCTCTTTTGTTCTCCCGTTAAAATAGCTAACTCGTGTAAACAAATATCATAATCAGTTTTGTCCTTCTCTCATCCTGTCAAGAATTTCAGGAAACGTAACAGAATTATCCACATTTCACGCCACAAAAACTACTACTTTTACAATATCTCCTTCAAATTATTGCTATACAAATTTTCTAAACATTGAAATTTATTCGCTGGCTATATATAACTAACCAAATAAATGCTAGATGCAATTAATAACTACTGCACATGAAAACATTAGCTAGCTGAACATGAAATGAACCTGCAAGAAACTAATGCATATATGTACAATTATAATTTATAACAAATTTAGACATTATGTTATATTACGTAATGTTCATTAGATTAATTTATATATATATATATATATATATATATATATATATTTATATAGCTGATGGTTTTGTGATTGAAATTTGGAAAGCAGTATGATGACATGGCGGAGTTAGAATGGCTTTCGAATATCGTGGAGGAGTCGTTTTCAAATGAGGACTTGCAGAATATGCAGCTGATATCAGGCATGAATGCGCCAAACGACGACGTATCAGAGGCCCGCGAGTTCCACTACGATCCCACCACCACTATAAGCGGACCCCACACCCCAGAGCCCACCACCAGAAGTGGTGGACTCGACTGTGAGCCCACCAGAAACAGCCCAATATTCAATTCGGAAGTGCCGGTTCCAGCCAAGGCCCGCAGCAAGAGGTCCCGTGGACCCCCTTGCAACTGGGCCTCGCGCCTCCTGGTCCTGTCCCCGACGTCGTCTTCCTCAGACAACGAGGTCGTCGTTCCATCTCCCACCACTGCCGAACCCGGCCCACTTCCCGCAAAAAAACCCGCAAAGGTCGGGCCGAGGAAGAAGGACAGTAACAGCAGTGACGGAAACGGCAGTGGCGGGGACGGGCGCAGGTGCTTGCACTGCGCCACGGACAAGACCCCGCAGTGGCGGACCGGGCCCATGGGCCCGAAGACTCTCTGCAACGCTTGTGGCGTGAGGTACAAGTCGGGCCGGCTGGTGCCGGAGTACAGGCCCGCTGCAAGTCCAACATTTGTTGTGACTAAGCACTCCAACTCGCACCGAAAGGTGCTGGAGCTGCGAAGGCAGAAGGAAATGGTGCGGTCCCAGCAACACCACCACCAGCATCAACAACAGCCTTTATATCACCAGAACATGATGTTTGATGTATCCAGCGGTGACGATTACTTGATCCACCCACACGTGGGCTCCGATTTCAGGCAGCTTATCTAGTAGGTGCTAGTGTAGGACAGCAGCGGTGGACCGTCGGGTAATTTTAATTTGTAGCGGAGTTATTATATATGTCCATTGGAGAGTTCTTCTTCATTATTTGTTTCTTTCTTTCTTTTTCATTCATTATTTTTTAGTTTATGTAGACTGATCTCATGGGGACTCTAATTATTTCTTGAAGCCCTTTTTGTTTAGGCCATATTTTGGTAGACTCGATCAAGAGGTTAAGTAATTACTCAAAAAGTCAAAATTTCCCCTACTTCATATGGTTTGCTATTTTGAAATGTTATTCTGACTTTTAGTGCTTTTATTTTTTTACACTGCATTTTTAATAGTATGTTAACTGTATCTCTGTAATCGGATCAACAATTAAATGATAAAAAAAAATCTACAGCTACTATAGGAAGAAAGGAACTAAAGAAAAAGAAAATGAAGAGCTCGATCGACTCTATTGATTGAATTGCATGGATTCCTCAAAGTTTTGCCATGCAAAGTAATTGTAGGTAATGTTAATATAAAATTATTTAAGGAAAAGTAATCCCCTCACACATATCTAATTTAATAATAATTTTAAAATAAAGAATAAAAAATAATATATTAACCTATAATTAATTAATTTCTTACTTTCTGTATATTTTATAAAACTCTCTTAATTTAAAAGATAAAATAATTTATCTTCAAAGCACACACACATAATTTAATATTTTTTAAAATAAAAAATAAAACAACATACTCAAACTAATATTTAATATATCATGTTTTTGTTTATTGCTATCCATTCTTATATCTTATATCTTTTGATGTTTAAGATTATTACACATATTCTCTTAAAAAAGTATAGTATACATAGATTAAGAAATATTTAATGAAACTGAAATTTTTATATTTAAACTAAATATTCTTACTTAATACATTGATATTTGATACTTGTATCACTAATATTAGATATTAAATAAAGGTATATTAGGAAATATATATATATATATATATATATATTAATTACACTTTGAAATTCTAAAACATCAAACATTTTGAAAACAAAAGCTAATTTATAAAACATCAAAAAATACGAGAAGAATGTAGTATTATATATATATATATATATATATATATATATATCCCATAATTTAATATAAAAAACTCTCTTAATTTAAACATAAAAATTAAATATTTATTTATTTCTCTTCAATTCAAAATCTTACTCTAAAATATACCTAGGAATTTGAGTTGACATCTGTTACTATGAGAATAGGAGAGCACATATAAACAAACTATCATCATTTCCTATCTCTGCTACCAAGTTTTCAATATTTTCTTTATACCAACCTCCCAATTACCCTATTTATAGAATTTACAACACTTTGTACAGTTTAGAACATAATGTACATAATTCATATTTTTATTGTTTTCACAAAGACTTTGTTTCTCTTTTTTCTTTTTCTTTTCCTTTTACTTTTCCTTGCTATAAATAGCCACGTGTAAAATAAAGTATTTACATCACATTAGCTACCCAAATTATAGAAATTCCCAACAAAACATCCCTTTGCTCCCTAACCTAAGGTAGGGTAGGAAACTCTTATCCTAGGTTAGTGTTCCAATAAATATCAAGTGTTTGGCTCAAAGGGCTTGCAAATGGTAAATTATTTATTCATTGGGATAACTTTTTGGCCAGTGGCTTAAATTTAAACAAGAAAGAAAGAAGGCCTAAATCATATCCATGCATCTTATGTTATGACAATTAGAAATTTATGCAAAATTAACTATAAAACATATCAGTGAGGACTCTCAATGTTATTTTTGTGGGTACACACAATCACTAGGCTTAAGGCTTGTTTCCATGTTCAAATCAAATTCAGAATTTTCAAAGTTTATTCTTTATCAAGTTCATGTAAAAAACATCTGCCTTCATTTGGCATTTGGAAAGTCATTCCTTTGTTTTTCTTTCTCAAAGTTTTCCAAAAAAAATGTTGTGTTCTAATCCAAAAAGTATTTTTTCAAATCTGTTGATTCTTTTCAAGACATGTTGTGTTCCAGAAATATTTATCTTTATAAGTCCCAAAAATATTTATACATATCTTACTACTATGTTTAATAAAACAAATTTTTTTTATCAAAATTGTGTACTTCCAAAAAGAGGGAACCCTCTGTGTACACCATCATAGTTTGCGCAAAATAAAAATCATAAATGCACGCAATTATCTAAACAAAAAGTAAATAAGGAAATAAAGTACTAAAATATAATACAAAGCAGTAAAGAAACATAAATACCATGTCACATATTTTTGAAGATCATGGTTGAGGAGCTCAGTCTCCTCCTTTTGAGATAATCAGCAGGATCTGCCATGTCCTCATCATCATCTGCTTTGAAAAATAGGCCTGTCCCCAAGCCCTGAAATGGCACCTCTAAAAAAACATATGATATATAAAACATAAGATATAAAATTCAAAAACATAAGACAAAATTTAAATAACAACAAAGTTTAAAAACACTGGGTTGCCTCCCAGGATCGCTTCTTTAATGTCTTTTTAGCTGGACGCGTTTGTTATGGCTTAGGCTTCCAGCAATTGGACGATAGTGGTGAGCCAATGGCTTCTTTGTTTTCCTTCACCAGTTTCTTTTTAGAAAGACTTGAATTACTGGTAACTAGTGTCTTTGAATTATCTGCAAGAAAAATATTTTTAAAATGTAGAGGTACTGCTTTTACCTGCATTTTTTATTCTTGATTTTTCTTTTCCTTTGAAAATTCTTCAAAGACAGATTGCTAGTAAAGAATTTCCTTGAAAGCATCTAATTCACTCATCTCCTCAAATGCCTTCGTCAATGTTTTCTCTGAACAATCTTTGCTTTGAATTGGCCTCTTGGAGTCAAAAATTATTTCATCAAAGACATCTCCACTCTAAAACACTCCCTTAGTTCCTTTGGGTTTATCTGTGTGTTTGCTAAAAAGGATCCACTTCTATGCTCTGACAGTTGTTTTGCAAGATGTCCAACCTGAACTTCAAGATTTTTAAAGGAAGCATCAGTGTTCTTCTGATTGGTGATGGACATCTGCATAAAATGAGTTAGAGTATCTTCCATTTTTTATATTTTATCAAGCTGAACTTGTTGTTGTAGTGGTGGACTCATATTTAAAGAACCTATATAAGAGTTGTTAGAGGGACCTGCAAAAGAAGAGTTAGTTGGACCATAATATGCATTATCATTTTGCTGCCTCCAGCCATAAGGATGGTTTGAAACTGGACCACTTCTGTAGCCTTGGTAATTTCCTTGAAAGTTCTGTTGAGGTCTGGTCTAATTATGGAAATATGAGCCTTCTCTTGTTGGCATTCACCAGGTGCTGAACAGTGGCCATTCTGATGGTCACCTCCACAGAAATCACATCTTAGACTTTGATGAGCTTGGTATGTTTTCTGTGATCCTCCATGCTGAAATTGTTGAGGAAGTTGGCCTATCTGTTTTGTTAAGGCCTCTAGTTGTTGAGTCAAGAGTTTATTTTGAGCTAGAATTGCATTCTGAGTATCTAGCTCCATTATACCTTTCCTTTGAATCAGAGATCTATCATGATGAGACTAATAATCACTGGCTGCTATGGAGTCAATGATTACAATTGCTTTCTCCGGGCTCTTTGACATCATAGTACCTCCAGCTGAGGCATCAAGAATCATCTTTGTCTGAGGTCTCAAGCCACTGTAGAAAATATGTAGTTGTGCAGCATCATCAAAATTGTGATTTGGACACCTCCGCAGTAATGATTTGAATCTCTCCCATGTTTCACAGAGAGGTTCATCTGCTCCTTGGGAAAAAAGTAGCAATGGTTGATTTTGCGCTTATGAATCTGGATGGAGGAAAGAGTCTTGCAATGAATTTTTCCTCCACTTCTTCCCAAGTGTTGAGACTTTTGTTTGGTTGGGACTGGAGCCAAGTCTTTGTCTTACCTGATGTATGGTTGAACCCATCAACCATGAATGTGAACTTCTCTGTAATTGGATTGATTCCTATTTTATTTATGCCAAAGTGTTTTATTTTACTCTGTTTGCATTGATTATATCATTATTAGGGCTGATCATTCTAATAAAGTTTTGAGGGTTAGGGTTTACAATAGGGATATTGAAACAATTTCTTATAAGAATAAAGTAACAATTGTTACATTACCTAGGGATAGGGATATATGACTGCAAAGTTATTAATGTATTTCTTAATGGTTAATTTATGAGAAATCACTAAGGAATTAGGGTTTTAATTAAATTAAAGGGTTAAAGTTACTAAGGGATTAGGGCTTAACTAATTTGATAGAAAAATACATTATCTGAACATTTAGAATAATTAATTTAGTAATTAATCCAAGTAAAGGAGGTAGAGATCATAAGGTTGAGTGCTTTAACTATAATTCTTCCTCATATATTCCAAAAACATCATCAGAATCTATCTTTTATCTTAATTGCAATTTACTTTTGTTATTAAATTCTTCAAACCGCAAATACAAATCATAAATCAATTAAATTTTATTCCTTCCAATTTAAAGATCTTAATTACAATAAAATTCGTGCCTCAATCCTCGTGGAGACGATACACTACTTATTCACTTTATTACTTGTACGATCGATACACTTGCCGAATCCGCAACAAGAAAAACTTTAGTTTTACAATAGGAAATTACTTTACATGAATAACAATACTTTTAAATAATAACAAATTAAAAGTCTAGTTAAGTCATTAAATTCCTGTCTATACTTGACGTGTATTATTGTTGGCAAGTTATTTTCAGCTCTATTTATAATTCCGTTGAACTTTCTTTCTTGTATGGCATAGTATTTTGTTGGATTAAATGTGTTTTTCCATGCATGATATATATATATATATATATATATATATATATACATATATATATATATATATATTATATTGTTACTTATTCAATTTTTTTAATTTAACATTTTCAATTTTTATGTTTTGGTACTTGTTATTAGTACTTGTCCGTTAAATAATAACATGACAAACATAGTATTACGTTATCACTACCACGTCACCCTTTTAATTTTCAAGTATTTAGTAAATTTTTGAAAAAACACACCTTTAGAGTCGAGTTGAATCTAAAATTGACTCAAACCAATACCATCTCATTCTCTCTTCCTCACATTAAGATCTCAAAAAATAAAGGACTCAAACTCCATCAATAGCAACAACAGAAGCAAACCCAAAACATCATCAAACTCATTAGCAACCTATGCTTCTCCCTATTCATCTTCTTCGTTCTAATCTTCATCGTCATAGCCATAACCAACCACTTCACCCATTTTGAAAAAGCCACATTCCAAATTGATTCCTCCGTCCTCAAAATCGGCGAAGACCTTGCTCCCTCACTGTAGGACCCTCCCCTCTCACTCTTGTTGTCACCGAAGCCATCATCAAGAAAACCAAACAAAAAATCACCAATTGCACCTCCAACGCCAATTCCACCCGACTCCATTGTCGATTCCATGGACACGCCGCTTCCCTTTCCCCTTGCTTGTGATAGGACCTTAAACTACTCTAACCCTTACATTCTTATTGATATTCAGAGATTAAAACTCCATATGTTCAAGTCCATCACCTTCTTCAACCCCATTTAATCTCAGATCTAAAGTTAGTGTCAGCTTAGTCGACACTAACAACAACAATAAACTAAGCAATGTATGTTATTGGCTGACATGGAAATGATGTGGCAGTGATGACGTGACACTCTATCTGTCACACCATCACTTAACAGACAGATACTAACAGCAAGTACCAAAGCCAAAAAAATTGAAAACGTCATGTAGGAAAAAAATATTGAATAAGTAGCAATCTAAAAAAGGGGCATATATCAAGTATGAAAATATATATAACTTTATTTTATTTGATTAAAAGGACATGTGTGTTATAGTGTAAATCATTTTCCTCTAATGTACAAACAAACATTTTCACCATCGAACGTATAAATCAACTAATATAAAATTGTTCCAGTTTAATTGATGGTCTTGAATTAAAAATTTGACATTCAACCATGTTAATTATTTGGAGGACAATGTCGGTCCTAGGCCTTATCCGGGGGTTTAACTTCCTACACCAGACAAATTTCTTATACACCCAGTAATGAATAGTGTAATTCCAAAAATACCCATGTTAAAATGATTAAGAAAAGGGACCGGTTTCAAATTTTCTTATACACCCAGCAATTTATTCTTCGTCTTCTCCGCTCCCGCTTCTTCTCCGGTCTGTTGCCGCTGCGTGCGCTTCGTCTTCTCCATTAGAATCCGCCATTGACTTCCATTGACGAAGGAGGAAGCTAACACCTTGCCGCCATTGTGAAATCCATGAGTTCTGGCTTGTATTTTTTTAAATTTCTGCTATCGTTTATGTTGATTAGATATATGGATTAGGTTTGATGGTTACGGATTCCTAATCCGTTAGAAGAAATCACTGAATCCGTAAGAAGCCATGAATCCGTAAGCACAAGTCAATCCCCATACGGATTCACAATAACTCCCCATACGGATTGACAATCCGTAAGGTCCATATGGATTGGCAATCCGTAAGCTCCGTAAAGAGGATTGGCAACGGTGAAGAGCATACGGATCACCAATCTGTGAAGTACATACGGATCAGCAATCCGTAAGGTCCATACGGATTGCCAATCCGTATGGCTCATACGGATTGCCAATCCGTATGAGCCTTACGGATTGCCAATGAGCCTTACGGATTGTCAATCCGTATGAGCATTACGGATTGTCAATCCATATGAGCCTTACAGATTGTCAATCCGTATGAGCCTTACGGATTGTCAATCCGTACGAGTGTTTTCAGCTACAGTAACAACGCCAGAACTTACCTCCGATGACGATTCCGACCAACGAAACCTCCACGAATGCTAACAACGACCTCCACACCAAACCAACAAGCCAACAACCACCAAGAATCCAAGCTAGAACCAAGAACAGGAGCGAAAGGAAGAAGACGCATTCAGCTGGTGTATGTGAAAATAAACACAGCAAAACAGATAAGGGCAATATTGGCATTTTGAAAAAAGTGCTAGGTGTATAAGAAATTTGTCTGGTGTAGGAAGTTAATGCCCTTATCCGGAGTTGCAATAATATGGGGCCTACAGTTAAAAGGGTCCAAAAAAATTAAAAAATTAAATGTTTGTGTAATACTTTTTCTATATTATTTTGTGTTACTTTTATATTTAATTGAGGTTATTAAATTGAATAAAAAAATGTGATCTATTTTTTATATTTTGAATATTTTGAATATATTAATTTATTAATTTTATTTAATATTTTTTTATTCAGATAGATATCATTATTATCCTAAAGATATTAGAAAAATATTTAGGGAATTACTACATGACATTTCTGAATGTAATTGTTTAATTTCTTACAATAAGAATAATAAGCAATAAAATAATAAATAAATAAATGTAGAAACCAGCGGCAATTGAAATCCCTACACAGAGATGCAACAGGATATGTTTACAAATTACAATGGTGCATTAACCCGAAAATGGATAGGGCTACCACTCTTAGGCATAAAAAGTATTAAGTTGCAGGAGAAGAAAACCTGCATGAGTTTCAGCGGAAAAAAATGTGATAAGGAGGCAGATCGCTCGACATAAAATTATTATTCACAAAAATTGAAGAAGAAAAAAGGCAGATTCAAGTAAACAGATTTTGCGATAACATCGTTTTTCGTTAGGATACTCGAATTTCATAGTAATTTCATAGTATTGTGGTATTCTTTCTTCACCACCGTACCTGTGTTTGAATTTATGTTAGATAATCTAAACTAATGTTAAAATATTGTCATGTATGTTATGAATTTTGTTTTCTTTAAGTATAAGAACTTAGTTGAATTTCCATATTCGCCATTTTGATAAAAAGGAATATAGTGATTTAAGATTAGACTAAAATCCTTAGTGCAAGTACGAGATACTGAAATGATTATCAAAATAATAAGTTTTGATGAGGCTGAAGTTTCAATGAGCAAATTAAGTATGTGGAAGAAAAGAAGGTTCCAAATGAAGAGTTTAAATTCAAATTCAAAATAACATTTGCAGCTTTTGACAAAAAGAATTATACAAAGACATTAGATGTCGTTAGATGTTAGATATGAGTAATTAAAATTTATTGTATATGTCTCAAAATCATAAAATTTGACCTTTTAGCAGTAGTCTATAAATAAAGACCTCTAATAACCATTTTTTTCTCTAAATTATGCTTTTATCCAATCTCTTTTTCTTATTATTATGGAAATTAGAATTAATAGTGTCATAAAACCAGGGGCAGGCCCAGAAGTCAATGAAAGGGGGGCTAAAAAATTATTAATAAATATTAACCAAAAGTCAAATTACAATAGCCTAACATACCTTTTATTTAAGTCGTACACGTTTCTTCATATCATGAAATTCACTAATAATAGAATCTAGGGTAAATAGTCATTTTCGTCTATAAATGTGGAAGGTGCTGACAAATTTGTCCATGAAAGATGGAAATTCAATTTTTTGTCCCTAAAAATGAAAAAAGTGTGACAAATCTATCCTTTCGTTATCTTTTGTCCGTTACCGTTAATATCAGGGACGAACATAATTAGATAATGACAAAATCAAGTTGAGTTTCATTTTTTTGTAAGGATTATTTTAATGGTTGTGCATTTTTGTTTGAGTCTCATATTTTTTATAAAGTACTGTCACATTAGAAATTTCAAAGAAAAAATATTAGATAATACTTACCCAAAATATGAGGCTCAAACAAATTAAAATGCACAGTCATTAAATTATTCCTTACAAAAAAAATGAGATTCAACTTGATTTTATCATTATCTAATGTTGAATATAGGGGGAGTTGAAAGAAGAATCAAAGCAAGAAACAATGAAGAAGCTTGATGTTTGCTTGAAGATATTTTTGCTTTTTACATGCCCAATCAAGTATGAAGGCATTTGTTATTTGTTTAAGTTTGATTCAAGTTCATTGCTTTGTGATCCTTGCATTGCATTTGCATTTCACATAAACATGCATTCATAGCTTCATTAAAATAAGAAAGCTGTTAAATGATTTCAAAAGAATCTAAGTTCTCATGATTAAGTTTTTGGAAAAATGAAAACTTACTGTTTTAATCGATTACATAGTGTTTTAATCGATTAAATGCTTTTGTTCTAAATCTGGAAAAGCCATGAAGAACACTTTAATTGATTACCTTGCATCGTAATCGATTACACAGGCTTATTAGAAAACTATGCATTGCTGATTTAATTGATTACCTTGAATCGTAATCGATTACACGAGCTTATTAGAAAACCATGCATTGCTGCTTTAATCGATTACCATGAATCGTAATCGATTACACATGCCTATTTGAAAAATGTGATTTGTTGCTTTAATCGATTATTCTGTTCATAAACATTTTCCAGAAAACTGAGGAACAATTTAATTGATTATTCAGTAGCTTTAATTGATTACATATGGCAAAATAATTGATTACACCAGCGGATTAATCGATTATTGTCAGTTAAATCAATTTTATATAAAACTTGGTGAGCCTGTTTTCTATATATAGATATTGAACAAATTATTCAATACGCATGGGTGACTTACCAAAAGACACTAAGCTTTCTAAGAGTTCAAGAGACTGATTTCTGAGTGAAAAACACATCTTGTGAAGATCAAGATTTCTGAGTTTTTCTATGAAGATGTGTTAGAGAAAAGAAGTTTTCAAGATATTGATTCTGAGCATTAGAATTCATACAACCTGGAATGTGTGGTAATCTCAATTCATTTTCATTCATTCATACATGAAGGATCACAGGTTGTGTCTATCTTGAATATTTCTTTTTAAGAGTTTGTGATATTTGTATTCATTTGTGATAAATCAATTTGATTCTGTTAAGCTTTTTATAGTAGGGTTCTCTAGGTGAAAGATCTAAGTAGGATTCTCAGAGTCTTAGTGATTTATTTTCTAATAGAGTTCTAGAATTTAGATTCTTTATCTAGGGTTGATAAAGATAATCACTGCTAAATTGCTTGTAAAGAATATTTTGATTTAGTGAAAACTCTGACCTAGTGTTGGTTGGAAGACACTGGATGTAGTCTCCAAGTTTATGAGGTAAACTAGTATAAATTGTTGTGTCTCTTATTCTAATTATGTATATCTCTCATTGCTTGTATTTGGGTAATTTAGATATAATCAACAATACAAAGTTTTTGGCATAACTTGCATAACAAGGTTGATCTTGGTTGAAAGAAAAGATCTGGTTTGAAAAAAGTTTTAAGTGATACGATCGAGATTTCAAATTCTGCAAATAGTTTCAAGTAAATTTTTAATGGAGGGATAGATTTGTTATACTTTTTTCACTTTCAGGGACAAAAATTTGAATTTCCATCTTTCAGGGACAAATTTGTCAGCGCCTTACACATTGAGGGACGAAAATGACTATTTACCCTAGAATCTATATCAAATTTTTAGCAATCCTTCTTTCAATGTATGTAATAATCAAGCAATTAGCTAGAAATTCATCTTCTATCTTATTTCTGAGTCTATTTTTGACAATCTTCATAGTTGAAAATGATCTCTCAGTTGTGGTAGTTGGAACAAGAAGAGTCAATACCAAACAAATTAGACAATCAATCAAAAGATAAGTCAAATATTTTCTTGCTTTCACTAATCCTTGACATAACTCAGAAAATTGTTGATAGATTTCCTAATTCAGAATGAAATGTTGGATTAGCCAAGAATTTAGAAGAATGAGGGCTTAATAGATTCTTTCAAAATATTTACCATTTAGTTCTTTAATCAAATTAAAATGACCCATTTCAATTAATAAAAGTTTTCTCAAAAGATAATATCAAAAAGATCAGCACAATCAAGAAAATTTCCAATGATCAGAACATATAAAAAACAGAGTTCTTATGGCCCTTTAAAATCAATTCCAACACCAAGATCAATACAAGACTAAGAGTTAGAGAGAAAGAGTGTAACACCATATTATCCTGTTTTTGAAATATTGCTTTAAAATGGTAGAAATAATAAATATTGTGGAATACGCGTCATTAAATCTAGTTTCTATTTCTAAGTTGATAAAATATGTCAATATATTTTTTCTGAGAAAAGAAGGAACACATATACATATATATGTTGCGCATGATTAAAACATGTATGTATAATTAAAATGCTCATGAAGAAAGGGTATTGTAAAAACATATTTTGTATTCAAAAACCATTTCGAAAGTTGTTATCATTTTTCTTTCACCTTTACACAATGTTATAAAAATCAACTTATAAAGAATTATCTTGTACAAAATTAAATACTAATAAACTGAAAGAAATACATAATCATACATAATGACCCTTTGTGACCCTTAAGATATAAACATGGACGTACCAAAGTTATTGCAGTTGTTAACAAGAAAATAAAATTCCACCACCCCTAAAAATATTACACAGTACCACCAAAAGGTTTAATACAATAAAATATCAAGACACTGAGTATAGAAATCATTCCACCCCAAATATACATAAAAAAGGAAAAGCAATCCTACGCTCAGAGCAATCATTACCCAAGACCTACAAGTGATATGTAGTGTGTGCCTCTATGCTTGTCGGTGATATCTGGGGCTCATCTAACAACAAAAGTGGTGTCAGATGTAACCAAAGTGCGCGTGGAGGCGTGGTAGCTATTGATCCAAGTGAACATCCTTCGTGGATGCTCCATGACCTTCCCCTAAAACTGTGGTTACAAGGGTGATTCCTCCGCTCCTCAAACGCCACAAACAATAGGCAATAACAAAACGAAACTAAACATACAATCTATGTAACCACTGCGTGTGGTTATCTAAACAAACAACACTTTCACATCCTAAGCGTGTCACTATCACACTTATTTCACCACATGGCCCAATCACTATCACTAATCCTCCCAGGTCTTGATGGTCTTACAAAATCACGTGGATGACAGTCTAGAGCGATTTCTACATACGGATACATTGTACACCGACCCCTCATCTCTCAACTCAAAAAGCATAGTCTCAGAGTGTAACATCCCGAGCGCTGACGAGGGCGGGGAGTGATCGTCGGTGCAGTGAGGCACGGACAAGGAGCGGCTCCTGGCAGGCTTCCAGCGGGAGGGGTATATGAATGAACCGAATACCCACCCGAACGAAAGGGATCCAGAGGCTGTGCAGGTATGGGACTGTACAGTTGAGGATAACTTAAAGGATTTAATAGGTATTACCTATACCAACAAGGTGCATCTTGTAACGACCTAAATTTCTACTAATTTTTATTAATTTTATTATTACTTAAAGATAAGTTTCTAAGAAGCGTATATTAGTAAAACTTCTAAAACTTAAAACTTACAAAAGTTTTGAAACTAATACATTATACATAGTCATAGTTCTTGTTATAAAAGTTCATATAATACAAGTACAGTAATTTCCATTCTTCAGTCTAGTACATAACTTCCTCACTACTCCAGAGCTTCAATGAACCTGACCAGGGCTGTTATCTAAGAAAAACATGAAACAAATCTTGTGAGAAATAAATTTCTCAGTAGGCAAAGCTAAATCCCGAACTTGTTAGTAGGTTAGTAAAATCATTCAAATAATTGAACACATCCACAAGAAATATGCAACTATATGAATGCATGAGATGAACTATCCCAGGGCAAATGACCTCCACATATTGTACTGTATGTGGCCACACTGAGTGTGGACGCTGCTATAGTCTTACGCAAACATGCATGAATTTTGCCATATATCCTTGCACCTGGGTACTACATATCGTACTGTATGTAGTATCAGATTCTGTTTCCCCAAAGCCTCGTACTGGACTTGGAACATGGAAACATGAATCCACCTATCTTATTCACATCAACATCCATCCATAATAAAAATCAAATCCATAAGCAAAATACAGATTACCTTATGGAAAAATATTTTCATCATATCATCATATGTATCATAAGTATGGTTACACCACCATAATATGTATCATAAGTATGGTTACACCACCATACCTTAATCAAGTAAGATTGTTACCAAATTTTATGCATAATAGGAGAATAGTTTTTAACTATAGAAAAATTATGTTAGTAACCTAACTAATAATCCTCAATATAAATAATATCTAATTCCTTTAAAATTTCACAAGAAAAGATTCAAACCTAGTATGCATCTTGATTCTCCTTTCACTTACTACCTTTACTAATTAATCCTCGAAATGAATTATTCAAGTATTTAAACTATTCATCTACATACCATTCTGTTGATTTGAAAGATTGCTGAACTAAGGGGGAGTTTTTTGAAGATTAAAGACTTGGAATAGTTTTGGCTTTCAACATGATTGAAGGTTTGAAGGCTTGAAGATCAAATTTGTGATTCAATGTAAAAGGAAAAGAAGTCTTCTGTTGATCTAAGTTTCTATATATTTTTCATTAAGTATCATTCATGCATTACATCATAAAAGCTTAAGTAATTGATTTGAAACTGAAAATTAAACAAAGCTTTTTGGAAAAATAAGTTCTAAGTGTTTTAATCGATTACCATACATCTATAATCGATTACATTGTTCTTCAGAATGCTGGAAATTAGTCAAGAACAAATTAATCGATTATCATATCGTTTTAATCGATTATTTCACCATTGCATTCATGTAGAATTTAATGAGTGACTGGTTTAATCGATTACCATTTACTTGTAATCGATTACCAAGCTATTTTAAAAATAAGATCACTCTGCCTTAATCGATTACCAATTGATTGTAATCGATTACTTAGTTCAATCATGGTTTTTGCAATTTCTATCTTAATCGATTACATATTCTGTAATCGATTACCCTTCACAAACCTGATTTATACAACATCTGGTTTAATCGATTACACAGCAGGATAATCGATTAAACATCTTCATACTATAACCCAGAACCTATCTAGAACACTTTAATCGATTACTGGAGCATATGTAATCGATTACGTTTGCTAAATAATCGATTACAGGAGCTGGTTTAATCGATTATTGCTGTTATAGCTGTTTTATATAAATAGAACCCTGCCTCTTTTGAAAAAAAAATGAGAAAGAAATTGATTTTTGAGCACTAAACGTTCTGAAAGCTTTGTAACAAGTGAGAAAGGCAGTCTTTGAGGTTCTATCACTCTTGCTTCCATCCAAACCATCATAGGTCACTAAGTTTTGTAAAGCAATTCAAAGTCTAAGGAAAGGGCATTGATTCTGCATATCATATTTCATTCAACCTGATATATTCTTCACATTGCATATGATTCTTGGATCATCAGGTGAATTCTTTCCTTATTCTTTCATGGTGTAATATTCTGATTTGAATTTCTGTGTATTTGTTCCATTGTATTTTGATTTTCTTGCAAGTGTAGAGATAGTGTTTCT